>CM060895.1:63137500-63440000 GCA_030762935.1 Hymenopus coronatus | reverse complement strand
TATCTGCATAAATGTGACGGGAAGATTTTCAAGAAAACTGAAATCACTTGTTCATAATGAATTTTCTGAACAATTAACGAACATATAGATATACAGAAATTTACTACAGGAAAGAGACCTGTCTCCTTAAAACAATGTATTCAAATTATATTGTAACATTGCTAGCTCTAAGATAGTCGTTTGTGTTTGTATGAACTTTACAATATTCTATAAATTCTTTTTTTTTTTTTCTCATAATAAGTAAAAGTTAGTATATGATGACCCGCCTTTCAAGGATATTACTCTCACTTTAGCTCAAGTATTCATTTTCTATTTAGAATAAAATCAGCAAGGGAACAGTTTCTGCAAACAAAGAAGACAGAAAATGAACTTTTAAAGCATAGAGACACTGTAAGATGCTTTGTCAATAAGTTTAGAACGAAAACGCTAAATTAAACAAGAGAAAACGATATGTTCTAACGGAGGATAAATCTAGATGAAATTGCATTCGAGCGCTCACCTAAGAAGTCTCTTAGCCGTGTTGCACAGCAAGTGGGTGTTTCACACACCTCTGTTCATACAGATTTTACACTTTTAAAAGTCAAACACTACTGTGTCATTATAGGGCAGAAATTGTGAATATTACGCAAGAAAAATGTATGCGTGCAATTGGTAATTTCGTCCTACGATTTCAAGTAGGTCTTCGCGCGGATGGACACTACTTTCAACACTTATAACAAGGCTATGGTATTTATTGCATATATGATTTGCAGAACGGAAAACTCTGTAGTATAGTAGACTGTGTGCGAAGCACGCAGCAATTCACGTAATCCGCGACTATGACAAACAAACGAAGGCACTGTACTTATACGACACTATACAATAGGACCATTTCTACTAATGTTTATCTCAATTAGCATGAATTAGATGGAAGAATAATCTAACTAGAATAGTTTGTTTGCAGAACGGTAGAGAACAACTCTTCAATCTAATATGGAGCGAAGGAAGGATCTCAGATGAGTGGCGTAACGCCAAAACTATATGTTTATTAAAAAAAAATAAAAATGGATGTGCGAATTATAGAGGAATCTCTCTCTTAAACACAGCATATAAGCCATATTCAGTGATTCTAAAGAATACTTGTTCGATGTAATAGAGAAATGATTAGGAGAAGAACAGAATGGTTTTGGAAAGAGCAGTTCATTTATCGATGTCATTTTTACTATTGAATCAATTTTAGTGAAGAGAAATGAATATAATTTAGAAAGCAGTCTTCTGTTCTTAGATTATATTAAGACATATAATAGAATACAACAAAGTAAGCTGTGGTAAATAATGGTGGAATAATATAAAATATCATATAATTTAACTATTTTATTTGCAATATTTGTATAAACAGAGTTATAGAAGAATGGAGATATATATTTAAACCAAAAGGGATAATCATAAATAATATGAATATAACCACAACACTTTTTTCAGATGATCAGCCAATATTAGCAGAAAATGAAACGAAGCTGAAAAGTTCAGTAAGTAAATTGAATGAAATGGGAACGAAAATAATATGAAAATTTCTGGTGGGATATCTAAATCTATGACTGTGTTAGGGAAAGAACAAAGAAGAGTTAAGATAGTTATTAATGAGGAAGTTATAGAAGAAGTTTAAAAATTTAAATATTTGGGGTGAAAAATAGCAACTTGCAGATGCTGAAGAAAATATAGAAACATACAGTAGATTAAATGCCTGCATAAAACGACATTTGAGCAAAAATATGAGGAATGAAATAACAACGGCTCCATAATATTATACTTAAACTAAGGATTATGTACACTTTTGAAATATAGACACTAAGAACTAGAGAAAGTTCAAGAGTGGAAACAACTCAAATAAGATTTTTATGATCACTGTTGGGAATCAATAGAAGATATAAGATTAGGAATTTTATAATAAGAGCACAGTTAATGGAATAATATATTAACGAAGAAATAAAGAGATATCAAAAACGTTGGAAAGAAAACGTTCCACGAATGCCCCCTTAAAGGTATTCACGGCAAGCCTTAGGTTTTAAACCTTCAGGAAGAAGAAGTTGGACGACAATGGAGTAGATGGAATGACCACTACAGTTAGTTTCGGGACAGGTCTAAAGGACTAAACCTTATGAGGAGGAAAAAGACAGTAGAGAAAGTCATGTGAATCGAACACATCAGATTTTTATGTATAAGTGCCACATTAGAAAGTTGCTGTGCCTTGTAAATCCTTAATTTTGGTGCTATAACCACACCTCTGCATTTATTAAATTATTGCATTTATAATGATCTAAGACATATTTTAACAAAAATAAATGTTTCCTCCAGAAGCTTTTTATAAAAAATGTCCATTAGTCAGCCTTCATATTACATATGCACTACTGGATTCAGAAGGAGGAATTAGAGCAGGTGATGCTTTTGGATCCTTTTCCTTCTACAAAGCTCTAAAAGAAAGCACCACATACTTAGATGCTGAAGCTAATGATGTTCTTTCATCTTAAAACATGTATTTTTTGAATAAATCATTATAAATAGGTAGTCATATTACGTGATTCTGGAACCGCAATGCAATCAATACCATCAATAAATAAAACAAAAAATGTGGAAAATTGCTACAAAATGTTCACTTGATTTTTGACTAAGAAACAACTTCGCTGAGGCCATTTTTGGACTTCATAATGGCCAAAACTAAGTAAACTTCCATCCAGAAGTGAGAGTTTGAAGACTTCAAAACTAAGTTGGTATATCTGGGAAACAGGAGAGAAAATAATTTTATTGTTATCTCATGAATATTAAATATCTATTAATTTTATTTTCGATACTGATCATCAAATGTGAGTTTTCCAGTATGTCTGACTACATATAACTAAATTCCAGTAAATGATACCGGGATTTCAGTGGAAATACATATTTTAGGGTCTCCTGAATCCAAATAGAGTATTTTTAGAAAAAGGTCCGTGTGTGCGTCTGAACAATATAATCCAAAAAAAACGAATAGTCGGTTAAATAAAATACATGGTATTTAAATTTAGTATCATACAAGGATACAGCACGAAGATGTTTAGGAAAATCATCCGCCCTAAACTACCCTTTAAATGGAATGATTTTAAAAAATATTGATTTTCTCTAAAATAGCTCTACCAATTGATTAAATTCCGTATATTAAAGATATTCATATATCAAATAAATTATATATCTTGTTTTTCTGGGATTATCCTCTGAAGAATAACTGTTCATTCTGGACGAATTTTACGAAACAGGTAAACCGTTCTATACAACAAATGCAGATCTCGTTAAAACGCACAGTTTATATAATATACGTGCATTTTTATGTAGACTTAAGCATTTCCAAGATATTGCTGGTTGTTGGTTTCAATTTTAAAATACTTGTACTTTTCTCAAATAGGAAGGCTTATTCGATTCACATCTATTGTTTTACTTCTAATCATGTAAAGATAACCGTATAAGGACAATTTTTAAACGATTTTACTATCGCTATAGTCTAGTTTTTCCTATTTACATCCTACTTACAGGAAGTAATGGTAGCTTGTAGCAGATAAAACACGCTTTTGGAAGAATAATGAAATTTACTGCCAAATGGTTACTGAAAGTCATATGAATGTAACACGATAAGTTTTTTTTTAGCTTAGAGCGTTCCTACTTCTGACATAATGTAGCTAATGTATTATTCGTTCCAGCTAAAATCTATAAATAATAGCTATAAATATGTTTACAAAATATTAGAATTAAGTGTATTATAAAATCCATAAAGAGTTTTCAAATTGTTTGGAGATGCCACAGCCAATTAATTACCTAATAATTGGTTAAAATATAAACTCCGGGTCTTGAAAAAGTACTTACAAGGTTGTAAGTCACCATTGGGTACGTCTTTTCTCAATACAATTGAGATCTTCTTGTGGTCTACCGCTCAAATGCGAGCCACATGGGGAATTTAATGTCGTGTCGGCATTTCATCATGGTAACTCAGGTTAGAGCAACCAGACCAACACTGGGAGATATGTGGTTCAAATCTCATATATAACACTGATTGGCTTTACTTTTACGGTCCCTGTCCTACAAACACCATGGAAGACACAAAAATAATTGACAGGTCTAACATCTTTTCTGTAAGTGTTTAAAAGTTTACTGGCTTTAATTCTGAGGAATAAATGTGCACTGATTTTTGCCGTTTAAGACGTTTTTATTTCATTTTCCCTTAAATGAACTTCTCTTATTTCCCCCACAAGGCATTTTATCCAGTTTACTTTATTTTCTAACGAATCTCCTTGGCGTGAAAGTGGCTAAATTTTCCTGTTAGGACACTATCATTTTCAGCCACTATGATTTTGGAGAGCCCTGATTTTATAAAACTGGTAATTTTGTATTCATATAACTTTTTTGCAATAATCACAGGAGAAAAAAAGTCCACGAATTTTGTAGAAATACTTTTTCTAATATGTGAATGTTTTTACCTTGCAACACTTGTTTCGCGACAGATATTTCAGCACACAGTGAATATTTCACCATATTTTGTTCCGTTATTATTTTCATCTATATCGCATGTTATTTCTGATACACAACTTAACGAATGCAATTTGAAACGTGTTTTTTGTGTCGTTATTTCAGTAATGTGGGTATTTAAGACACCCATGATGTTCTAAATTGTTTACAGCCTAAATTTTATAGCATATCAATTGTTTCGTTTGTATAAACTTTAACGCTTAATTTAACTCCTTGAACTGGGAATTTTCTTTATAGATTTTATTATGATTTTGTTGAGCATATTCATATTCGTTCCCACATTTATATCTTACTTTGAGGAAGTTAATAAATAATTCTGACTAAAGACATCCTCTTCACTCCACCCGGAAATCGTATTCTGGACGTCAGTGTTGTTGAAAAGTCAGAACGCTGATCACTTGGCCGCAGAAGTCAACTATATTTGATATTTAAGTTTATGTTAGTTACCAATGTGTCAAAAGCGTTCTGATTAGAAGGTAATTTGCTAGCTTTCCTCACACGGTACATTCTGACTTTTTATCTGTTAGAAAAAAAGTTAGAAAGGAAATTAGAAAAATATGTACTACATTCACATGACTTCACTTACGTATTCTGAAACAATTTTCTTACACTTTATGGCAATAATATACACAGTAATAGAAATAATCTTATTACTTACCTATTTGTGGATATACTCTATACAAATTAGGTATAAACTAGGGAATGCACTAGGCTAAAACGATAATCAAATCTTTTTCAAAGTTTTCACTATAAAATAAATTGAAATTTGGTTCTCTTTCCATGGTCAGAGTAAAATAATCCAATGACGACCTCCCGTTTGAGAAAAGAAGAGAATTTTAAAATTGAAACTAATAACAAGAAATACTTTGAAAATGATAACTAAAAAAAAAAAAAAAAACAAGGGAAAAACAAAAAGAAAAGTTGTTGTTTAAACTAGTCACTTTTTCAGTAATTTTTTGTTCATCTCTTAGGGTTTACCAGTAATGCAAAAGTCTTCTAAAATGAACAGGGCTTCAGAATCTATTCTCAGAAAATTCAACATATACATTTTATTCGCCAAAAATATCTTTAACACACGGATTTTAGTAAACGTCCTTTGAACCATTTTTGAGAAAAAACAGAAATTTTGGAAAATGTTATATGTAAAAGACAGTTTGACGTGGAGGAATTTTCCTGAAAATTGATTTACATCCTTGAAAAATATTAAACTTAAATGCCAAATTTGGTATGTAATCAATTTTTTGTTTTTGAGTTATTCTGTTCACAGACACAGAGGACACTTATATGGACTTCTTTCTATAAAGGCCTTTTTATATTAGGGATCTTCAAAACGCGTATTTTCGGTGAAATCCTGGTATCAAATCTTTGGAGTGGCTGCATATATTTTCTGCCATGTACATTGCACATACGTGTTAGAGAAAGATATTTACATTGTTATTCGAGGGAGGTGTTCAAATAATACATTTACGAAATTATAGCTTGTTAAGAAACGTTTAAACATATGTTTTGTTTTGTTTGATCTAGTCTGTAAGTTCTTTTTTTTTATTTAAAAATTAAAATATAAGTGGAAATACTATATCGCAAAGATTTTGTCAGAAAATGTTAAATCCTACAAAAATAAATAAATAAAAATAGCCTGGCGACAAAATAATGAGCTAATGACAAATGGTACAAAGCAAATAAATGAACACGTAGTAAATCGTATATGAAAAACTAATAAATAAAATAAAATATTCTATGTATAAAATGGTAATCTAAAAATTACGATGTATTATCAAGCAAATATGTTAAGGTTAACTTGTAAGCAAAATACTTATAGGTAACAGTTTTCGTGCACAGCATAGAGAATACAGAGTGGTTCTATGTTCTGGTGGTTATCATGTGGTTATCTTAAATCTAGAGTATTGGCCTTGATTCCCATCTGGAGGGTGGATATTTTTCTTTAGCCAGGACATTTTCCTAGACTTACTAGAGCCTGGACGTGTAAAAGAGAATATGAATCCATCTGAATTTAAAGAATAATCCAAAGATAAAGAATAGTCGGGTTATTTTAGAGTTTTTCAGACACAGAATACTTAAATAATCAAATAATCACATAATGTTGGAAAGAAAACTTAAAACAATAAAACCAATAATAATAGAAAATAAATATGGGTATATAGATTCTGATAACAAGAATACTAGATAAGAAACTAAAACAAACTTAGTTAAAATCTACAATTAAACAATATGTTTCCCATAAAGGTAGTTTCTCAAAATGGCTACAGAATATTTTATTATTTTTGTGACAATATGGCACCCTATTGTTGTTCTTTTCTAATTTATATTTTCCCCTGCACGACACAAAATGTTTTGTAATAGTTTCCCGTTCGCCAAAGAGACCACTCACTCAAAATAATAAGAATTTAAATATTAAAGTTGACATCAAACTATATAAAAGGTGCTTAAATGGACTACAAAAGAAGTGATCAGAGTCTTCATCTAGCAGCGTCACGCTGGACTTTATTACCACGGCTAGGTAAGCTACCGATTTCCGCCATTTCCAGTGGCGAATGTTCAATAACATGATGGTCTGGCTGGTGTTATTATACAAGCTTCCTAAGATATACAATTGCTTTTAATTTGAAATTGTTCATCTTCAGTGGTGTTTGCACTTTCTTTTTAACAGCATTAGTCTTATAACCAGGCATTTGTACATTTATATTTGATTAGTACTTGAGGCACACAAGATTAAGCAGTGTGTATACTTATTTAATTAATTTTACAAAGCAAATTGTCAATTCTAAGCTTATAAATCATTTGCTATAGCCGATTAAATGTTCTAATCTTAGGACTTTATCGTTTCAGCATTTTATATCGCACACCTGTTCTATCTTCTGGAGTCTAGAATGTCTGTCAAAATTTTCAGATTTTATTTCCAAGTTATTTGAGAGTTAACATTTCATTTGTTTTTCAGATAAAAGTTACAAAACAATCTTACTTTTATCTATATACACATTTAGAAATGATCTAGTAGGAGTTGCTCATCTTAAAAATTGGATTTTTGTATAAAATCTTAACTGATCAACACGTTTAAGCAACTGAAAACTAATATTTCTGAGATTTGGCAGAATTTTAATTGTACGCTCATCCGCTAACAACGTGGCTAGATTCTATAAACTTTGCATAGTGCGTCTCTCGCACTCAAATAAAGAATTTATAACTTACTTAAACGGTGAGGACTCCAAATGTTGAACTTTAACTTAATTGACGATTGCACTGCATTTAAATCTGCTTTTGCAGATTTACTTTCTCATTAATTTTCGTGATTAAATTCTCTTTGGTGTACATTATAACTGTGATTCTGTTGCATATGGATCCACTTTTTAGTACTGACCACAAAGAATATAAGTACCACTCTGGTAAAATGCTAATATGGTGAAGCAGTTCTGCTAAATATCTGAAATATCTAAAACATAAATGGGAATATGCAGTTGGTTTTCTCCTAGGTTGGTGAGAAAAAAATCTTTGTTTCATTCATACGACTCTCCCTACTGTAACAAATTATTATTAAAAAGACTATTCTTCCATCTATATCATGCTAATCGCGTGATGCATTAGCATTAATTATCCTTATTTTTTGGCCCCTTGTGAGTAGAACAACAAAAATCTAATGCGTTCCATTCACAAGATGTTCTCTAGCATTTCGGTAAACAAACATTTTATTCAAAACATACATCTATTATCTACATCATGCTAATCAAGATAAGCATAAGAAGAATTTATCTCATTACTACCTCCTAGTAAGTAGAAGGGGAATAAAAGATGTACAGGCTAAAGCGACAGTCTGGTCCTTTAAAAACCGGTCGCTATGTGAAACAATGGAGATTCCAATATCTTTGCTTGCCAGGAATAAAAAAAACGAGAAACGAGAAGAAATATGTCTTCCCTTTTGAGAAAAGTTTAAGTGGCTAAAATTTAAACCAATACTTCCGATTATCTCGAAAACGGTTAACTTTACACAAAATGTATATAACATAAATTGTGTGTTTTAATGAGATACACGTTTTTTGCGTAGTAAGTTTTTGTATATCTCTTACGGTTTGCCAGTTATACAAAAGTCACCCAGAATGAATACGTCTTCAGAGGCTATTCCCAGAAAATTCAAGATACATATTTCATTTGTCATAAAAATAATGTACACATAAGATATTTTATTCGAAATTGTTAGAGCTATTTTTGAGAAGTTGGGTATTTAACGGTCTGTTTGTTTTTTTAACTATACTGCCCAAAGACGCACACGCAGGCAGACAGACACACACGGGCATTTTCGTAAAAATGTTTTTCTTGGATTCAGGTTGTCTCAAATCATGTGAAATCTCGGTATCGAATTTTTGTGTGTAATACAATACCTACCTTCTCTATACACCATGTACATAGTACGTGTAGAGAAAGTAAAGAATAAAACAAAATAAAACAAGTGGAGGTTGCGGCGACCGCTTTGTTGAACATTTAGGAATGGAATATGCGCCTGCTCTTAAATTGTTAGAACTCCACATTTTCTCAGATTTTGGAAAAAAAAAAAAAAACTTCTCTTGCTTTCATAATAGCCTTGAATGTGTTGATAGAGCCATGAGTTTTAAGTTACAAATTCTTTTGGCAGCAATAACATTTCTAATATTTTATTCAACAAAACTGTACCCATAGTAACGATGAACTGAAAAAACAAAAGAAAACAAAACCCCATTGCTTGCTCAGAGTGTGCTTCTTTTGTTTTTGTCCTATCTTCAAGTTTAAAGTTTGATGCGACTTTTGAATCACGGCTGTACCGGAATGAGTCCTCAATTTGATATTGTGATTGTTAAAATAGTAGGTTGTTAGACGAGATGTGTGACCGCTCCTTGTCTTGATGAAGAAAGATCCGACGGCACTTGTTTGTTTCCTTATTTCACCGAAGATTTCCGGCAAACAAATGGTTGTGTATCAGTCAAAATTGACCGTTTTACGTTCCTCTAAAGGCACTGTTGCAGCATGATAATTTTTCTGAAGAAAAAAAAAAACAACACAAAAACAGGCAAAATGTGCTTCGAAGCGTAGCTTTTGTTGGATTTGGTTCATCTTTAAACACCCAAATAGTTGACTGTTGTTTACTTTCAGACTCACATGCATAGATCTATGTTTCGTCACTTATTACAACTTTATATGCGTGTTTTGAAGCCAATTCTTGAGCAATTTCCAATTGACATGAGGATCCTTTTGAAAATGTGTCAAATTATGTGGGATCCAACGAGAGCAAACTTTCTAAGGCTAAATGAACATACAATATTTTGGATAGGTAGAGTCAGACTGAAAAATGCAATGCCATAGCCGGGATTTGAACCACGGTTCTCCCGATCTCTAGCCGGTTGCTCTGCCACTGAGCTACCATGACAACATGCCGGCATAGAATTGAATTTCTCAACTGACTCAAATGTTTCCCGGTAAACCACAAGGTGTTCTCAAATTATTTTGAGATGACAGCCCCAATGGCGACTTACAATGTTGTAAGTAATTTAGAACCAGGATTCATATTATAGCCAACTATTATGGTCAATTGGTTATCTGTGGTTCAAATCCGGGCTATGGCATTGAATTTTTCTGTCAGACTCTACCTATTCAACTCCTGTCCTACACACGGCTTGTGTGAAAAAAACAATAATCCAATGTAATATTTTATATATACTAGTGCTTGTATCTCACAATATGTGGCATGACGATCTTGCACGATCAGTTTTGCACATCAATGTTTTCTGGCACACCTAATATTGAACGACCTTCACGAATTTCGTCAGTGAGCGAACGACAGCCACGACTAAACTCGTTATACCAGTGTTTCACAGTAGCAAAAGATCATCGCCAAATATAATAATAAGTTGATCAATTCAGACTTGTCATGGTAATACCGTTGAAAATCACAAGAAATCATCGCAAGAACATTTTCGTGAGTTAATTCCATCTTTTCGCCGAGACAAAATTTTAAAATCTCTGTAAACAACTAAAACTATTCACAAAGTATCTGAAAAAGGTTACGGTCAACAATGTCAATTTTCAAGTAGAAGCACCAGATGGCATCCACAGCAATTACTATTGCCAAGTTTCAAATATAAATAGTGGCCCTTGTAATATAGCTGTTATCTTATAAATATTCTTTGAAGTTATTGTAAAATATTATGAAGGGGGAATATAATTGTGTATATGTAATTTTAGGTCCAAAATGACGTTTTTGTTGCAAAGATAAATGCTATAAACAGTTACTATTATTATTATTATTATTATTATTATTATTACTATTATTATTTCATTTTTATAGCTCCCTGCTATGGTTATGTCGCGGACTTTTTACCTGAAAACCAATTCTATATTTACTGTAAGTTATTATATTTATTTTGCACAGGAAGTAGAAATAAGAAATGTGATACATAATTTTATTACCCGCAGTTTATAGAACATTCAATAAAAATTTTCATTGCATTAAAATTGCAGGAGTAGATAGATTCTGAAAGCACACGAAACACAGAAATATTAACTAAAATCTACATAGTTGAAACTTCATCATGTAGCATATATGGGCAAAAATGTGAGCTGTAGCTTTAAAACTCCACAATTTAGAGAAACCCATTCGTCCCCTTAAGGTATTTTGAAGAACCAAGTAATATGCATGTGCTAAATGCTTCAAGAATCCTTATTTTTAGCAGGTTTGTCAGCTTGTCCTATAGGAAATTAATGTTTGTAAATATCAGGGATTAATAAGTTATTATGTCCTAATATGAAAATTAGAGATTTATATCAGGAACTAAGATCAGCACATGTAGCACCCGACTTTTTTTTTTTTTTTGTATCGGTATCTTGACCAAAACAAAGGTTCATTATTGAAATACAAGATCTATATTACGATACAGAACGAAAAATGTCTATTTGTTACGATGATCATTGTCAAATCATAAAGACATTGGAATATTATATTTTATTTTGGTGTATGAAATATTTTATTTCACAGGAAATAGAAGCTTAAACAATTTAATCATAATTTTAAATTTATAATTTGTAACTTGTGTTGAATTTTCGACCAATGTTCACAGATTCCTCAGTTTAATGCTACTTTCTTGCTGATTACAAAACGTCAATTTCACCTAGGTCTCTTGTAAATATGAAGTAATATATGTGAAGTAGTTACTGTGAAAGATTATATATGTACATTTGCAAACGTGTAAAATTTGTTATTCATATTGAGATTACTTTGTCTGCCCCCTTAAGCTTTTGTAGCGACTGTATTTTTATGTGTGGGCATGTTTAATATTTATAAAATATGACTCTCTTAATACCACCGAAAAGGTCATCGCACTTCTTCTTGAGGCGTGCAGAGAAAAGAAGGGGAATGCTGTATACATTAAAAAGGGACGCTTTGGCACGCTGCGGTTAATTTTGGAAGAGCATGTTCACAAGATTATTTGCTAGGGGTCCTTTTCAAGAGACAGGTTGTAGTTTTACCTTCCCCCAATGGCAAACTTTGGTCCAGCGGCGAGAGATGTAGGGACGGATGCTGGATGTTTGGATGCCACGTGCCTTGTGTATCTGTTATCCAGTTTGGAACCGGACCTGCTAAATTTAAAAGCCCCGAAACCAAATTCTTATACAGCAGGCAGGAGGTCCTAAGGGAGGAAATATGCACCTCAGCATGCCAAAATTAGCATTTCACACAACAGAAGTCTAGAACACCAAAATGCCACTCTATTATATTCGTTGTCAAGGACGGTGTGCAGGTTAACTTTTAAGACGTGAAACAGGTCCTAAGTTGCCGCGGTGTAATTTGGAAAGCACAATAGTGGCATTAGTTATGGACACTTGTTTTGTTAAATTAGCTTTTAAATTTCAATATTGCATTCAACTCTCATTCAGAATCGCTTTTAACTAATAAATTAAAGCCGGAGTGTGTTACTGTAGTACACTATTGAACCTTCTACCATAAACTGGAGCTAATTTGGCCCTTGATAGATTGCTGTGTACGACTTTGGAAAATTATTTTATTTTATAGACACAAAAGTAATTTATTTATGCTGTATTTAATATGAAATTCGGAACAATAGCTCTCATATAAATAGAATAGCTAAATTTAGGAAAACCTAGTAATTTTAGGATTATAATATTTCAATATCATTAGCAACGCCATCAACATCATAATCTTAAAACTGCCGCATTTCCTCAATTTTGAGTCCCCTATTATTTGAGAGTACTAATAATCATATTTAATAGTGGATACACAAAAGATGAAAACTATATTTGGAAATTATACTTTTACTTTATACTGTATTCAATATGAAATATGAATATTACTCTCATATTGTAATAGGGGCCCAAAAATTTGGGAAATCAGGTATTTTTAAGAATATGATGTTAATGGTGTTGAACTGTCATAATACAAAAATTAATAGAGTTCTTCAAATGTGTGCATTTTTGTAATTTGACGACAATAAATCCAATTTTCACAGTTCTCCACAACATAATATATACTATTTATATGCTTGTACTTGATGATCTTAAATTATGCAATTTCTGAAATAGTTTTAACCTTACGAAAAGTGATTTGCCAGCTTATTCTGAGAAATATGTAAATTACAAGATTTTGGGCATTCATTAATTTGCTCTAGTTCAAGACTATTTAGTTTTCCATTTTTCTGTTGGATCAGTCTCTTATTTACATTTTTAAAAATGATAGTTGTAAATTTAACCTTGTATACCGATATAACAGGAGAAAGTCTAACAGATGTAAGACTCAAATTAAATATTTCTCTGAAGTTGCTCAGGGCTGGTTCCCTTAAAATTAAATGACAACCGAAGCTGAACATACCCTTACTTTCTCTACATGTACTATGTACATTTGGAAAAAGGTCCGTGTGTGCGTGTGTGTGTCTGTGGACAGCATAACTCAAAAACTAAAAGACCGTTAAATACCAAACTTGGTATTTAAGTTTGGTATCTGCCAAGGATGCACAAAGAACATTTTTAAGAAAATTTCCCCACCTCTCAACTACTCTTTACATAGAATTTTTTTTGAAAATTTTGATTTTCTCAAAAGTGACTAACGATTATGATTGAAATGTCGTATATTTAATATATTTAAATGACAAATCAAATGTATATCTTGAATTTTCTGGGAATAGGCTCTTCTGGATGAATTTTACGAATTTTGCATAACCACTAAACTGTAAAAGAAGGACAAAAACCTACCACACAAAGAATGTAGAGCATGTTAAAACACACAATTTATGTTATATACATTTTTTCGTGGAATTGATTTTTTTTAGATATTCCTTGTATTTGGTTTCAGCTTTGAAAAATGTATAATTTTCTCATACGGGAATTTGTCAGTCACATAGCAACCCCTCGTGACAATGGTATTCCCTTATTTCGTTTTACTTACAAGTAAGCAAGTAATAATGAAGTAAATGTAAGCATAAGCTTTTTAACAATCATTTGTTGCAGAGATGTAGAGAAAGTCATGTGAATGCAACACATCAGTTTTTTTCTCTAATTCTAAAATTAGATATATTCAAAACTAAACACAGCGTGCTAAATTATTAAGTTTGTTTTTGAATAGCAACTTCACCTGGCATACTCATGCCGGTTTTATTACATTTGTAAAATACATTTATTAACAAGAATTGTGAATCAATTAAGAAAGACAAAGGAGCTGTTTCCCTCACTGTGTTAGTAATAATATTTTATGTATTTTGCTTTCAGTTAACTATTCAATCAGACTTTCTAAAAAGATTCATGATGGAAGTTTCAATTTGTTACAAATTATGACTTTACCTTCATTTTATATGTATAGCAAATTAACATACACCAATCAAAACGTACTTGAAATTATAGAACGCCATCACAAACAAGTTATAGGAATGGTGTGAATTTCAATAAATGCAGATTAACTTTGAAGTCACTAACAACTTCAATTCATATTTTATTGCCCCTGTCTAAATCTAATTTAAAATTTCCCACGAATATCTTCAACAAACTAGTGTTCAGATATTTAAACACTCGAATATTTCATGATTCAGATGAAAAAATCTAGTATGTTCCATTTACATTACCTTCTCTAATTGTTCCACATAAACTCTATTTTTACGAAAAATTACTACTTTGTTTGGATCATAATAATTGAAAGATAAACAGCTGAAATAATGTTATTACTTGCTTCCTTGTAAGTAGAAAAAAAAAGACTAAAATCTTTTAAAAACTGGTCGCTTTGTGAAACAAAATGAGGTTCGTTTCTCTTTGCCTGGTTTCGTTTGAGAAAAAGGTGCTTTAAAATTGGAACTAATAACAAGGAATATCTTGAAAATGGTCGACTCTGCCAGAAAAACGTATATGACATAAAATATGTTTGAACAAGATCTATATTTTGTGTATTAAGTTTTTGTCTAGCTCTTACGATTTAACCGTTATGCAAAATTATGCAAAACTCATCCAGAATAATGAGATCTTCGGAGACTATTCTCAGAATATTCAAAATATGCATTTTATTTGTGATAAAAGTATCTTTAATATACAGTATTTTAATCAAAATCATTAGAGCCATTTATGAGAGAAACAAAACGTCCAACAATTTTCCCATGTACAGGTTGTTTGTAGTGAGGGGATTTTCTGGAAAATCTTCATGTAACATCTTTGGAAAATCCAAAACACAAATAATCAGTTTGATATTTAACTGCCTTTTCGTTTTTTGAGCTATGCATACTTTTCTAAAAATGTTTCTTTCAGAATCAGTGACCTCAAAATGCAATTCCGGTGAAATTTTGACATTGATTTTCTGGGTAGAATACAATACCTCCTCTAACTAGTATGCACATTGTATATACATACGTGTTAGAGAAATTAAACACAGATACCTCTTTTTGTGTATTTGTTTTTATGCAGGTAACGACGTTATATTTTTTGCTACCTTACCCAAACAACTTCAGCAGCTCCTTGAAGTAAACGAATTCAACCGAAAGGCAACAGGATCGGAAGATCTGCACTATGCGGAAGAGCTGTACTATGCGGATGAATATCAGGTGCCAAACAGTGCCATATTTTACGTGTGCAGAGTATTTTACGTCCCTTAAAACACTTGTAGAACTCAATGGGGAAATTTCATGCAAACACCGTTCAATGGTGCTGCTAGCAAATATCGCGATTACCTTTGTTCTACTCTTCCTCCGTATCAACGGAAACGGCGAGGGAATCACGCTCAATAAGAGGCAGTTTCCAGGCTTGTAATAGAGTCCGTGCTATTACACAAAAATGTCTCAAGAGACCGAAAAGGTTGCTAAAAAATTTAACTTCAGTTGCAGAGCCTGTATTTTTGAGAGAATAAGGTCACTTTGCAGGTTGACGTCTTTATTTGATCTATCATTAACAGACAATATTATTGTAATTGTGTATATACTGTTCTTATTTAACATCAGAGGCTAGACCCCACAAAAGACCATGCATGAGAGTACATGTGTTTAAATGTATTATTACTGCACATTAATTATTATTATTATATTATTATTTTTATTATTATATTATTAGTACTACTACTACTACTACTACTACTACTACTACTACTACTAAGAATAAGAAGAAGAGTAATAATACAATGACGCACTAGGTACGTGTTTTCGTGTTTGCGTATTAAAAACGCTTTCATGTTTTGATTTACTCTGCTTTCGTATATTGAGAAGTAATAATAATTAAAATCATGATAAGAATAATCATATCATGAAACACTGCGTGCCTTCGTGTTTGCATGTTATCGCTCTAAGTAAAGTGGCAACTTGAGTTTTACCTCCAGCAGGAGGCTTTAGCTCTTATGGGATGCCAGTAAGTTGTTTCAGAAATGTTATCATTTATTTAATTTATTTGTTTGTTTTTATTCAGAAATTGCCATTTCATACTGTATATGATTAATTAATGAAAACAATAAGTTTCAAATTTCAAACTCCATCTGTAGGCTACCCAATGCAATGCGTATGCTTTGCTGATAGTAGATAGGCACAAATAAACTACGGAAATGACTACTCAAGAGGGAAACTTTTCTAAATAGAAATTAGGGATCAAACACCTGGCTATAATATACAGATAAATATGCTTTAAATTAAAACAAAGGAAAATTAGAAATAATACAGCAAAACTAAGTTTTCACTGTTAGAGGTTGATTAACCTGGATCGTCTGCACATCAATCCAATCCCAGACCTATCAGTGTGGGCAAAGAGAAAGGAAATTTAGTGTAATTCACTAGTATTGAAGCACCACTACAATTATTATTATTATTATTACCAATTATTTTTAAGTTAGCCAATTTGCGTAGTTCTTGCAAACATTTGAACGTTTATTATTTCCACTCTCTCGGTATGTCAATATGTAGTTAGTGGTTGTGCGACTTTCGTTTTTGAGCTTTTCTTCTCTCCTACTGCGCTGTGTTTCTGTTTTTGACTTTATATACATCTTAACTACAGCAGGGAAGACTAGCTATTAAATTCCAACCAAAAAATTAAGTACAGAAATTTCACTGAAACTATATTTTCCATTAAATGGACCTAAGCAAAAAACATTTTAAAAAAATGTGTATGTGTGTGCATGCGCACATATATGAACACAATGACTAAATACGAAAAATCAGTTAAAATACCAAGCAATACATTATCTTCCAAGGATACGACACGAATATTTTCAAGAAAATCTTTATTTCTTTAAATGGAAACATTGTCCTTACCTTTTATTTTCTCAAAAAGTTCAATGGTTTTGTTTCTTATACCGACAGGAGTAAAATTTTTCTTTAATCTTATGGGACGATCCTGTGACCTCCTTTTATTTTACTGAATTTTGCATGATTGTATATGACAGAACACCTTAAAGGATAGAAAAAAGTTTCTTGCATAAAAAATGTAGAACTCATTGATATATACAACACTTATCAATTTGTTTTCCTAGCGTAAAAAATTTTAGAAATATTCATGTTGCAAGTTTAGATTTTCCAAGCGGGCATGTTTGAAAGTTTACGAATCTCGTTCATTCTTGGTTTTATTTACATTGCAAGAACTAGTTTCAAATAATAAACAGCTAAGATGTTTCAGCATGTGAATTTGAAATATTCCTTGTTAAAATAATATCATGATGTTTTGATAAATCTGAGAATGGAACATTTTTGTTGGGGTTTCATGGTTGGTAATTTTGATTATTCCAGGGCTGGTATAACAAATTTCAACAATGTACGGCATACAGTTCATAGTTGACAGCCGTTTGTATTTGCCAATGTTGCGATTGAAAATTAAGAAAGTCGAATTTATTGTTGTTACTAAGCAATTTCATTTGAAGGGTTGGATTGCCACGCAAACCAAAACAGAATTGGATGAAGTTCATTCGGACTCTGCACCATCCCTTGAAGACTATTTACTTTTGAAATAATTAATTTGAACGTGATCGGACAAGCACCGAAGATGAAGCGCGCTCTGGATGTCCAATAAAGGTCATGATACAGGAGATCATTGGTAAAATTCATAATATGGTAATGCAAGACCCGAAATAAAAATTCGTGGGATTGCTGAGACTGAAAACATCTCAGCGAGCGTATAATATTGGAGACAGTTGACCAACTGTGAGCGATTGTTTAATCGCAATTGGCAAAACTTTTTTGCACAAATTTGTGACTCTTGATGAAATCTGGATTCATCATTATACACCAGAGCCCAAACGGCAATCAAAACAATGGATAAAGGCTGGTGTAAGCACAGACCATTTTGTCAGCAGGTAAGACGATGGCTAGTGGTTTTTTATGGGATTCATAAGGAATCATTCTATAAATTACCTGGAAAAAGGCGGACCATTTCAGGATTCATTGTTGGATCGCTGAAACTTATGTTGGATAAAAAGTGACCAAGGTTGACACGCAAAAAGTGCTTTCACCAGAATAATGCACTGTCCCTCACATCAGAGATAACAACGGCATAAGTGCATGAACTAGGCTTTGAATTGGTTACTCATCCACCCTAATCACCAGACTTAGCGCCAAGTGACTTCTTCCTGATCCCTAACTAGAAACTTTGGCTTGGAGTTGAAGAATTTACATCAAATTATGAAGTGAAAGTCTCGGTCAAGCAAAGTTGCAGAATTTGACCCAACATATTTTTCCGACGGGATAAAAGCTGAATATTCGTTGAACCAGGTGTATATCCTTCAAAGGAGACTTTGTCGAGAAGTAAGCCGAGTTGTATACGATAAAAACAATTTTCTTGCTATTTTCTCAAACATATAAAATCAACATCGTATTGTGAGTAACCTAGCAAGACTATAGCAATCACTTTGGTTTCATTTAACTTATAATGAATATATTGCGATTTTAGAATTCTTCCAGAAAGTCATGTGAATTCATCTCACTATAAATACCAATTTGGAGTTTATTATTTTTCTTTTTCTCTCTTTGTTTAGCCTCCTCATAAGCAGGACTTACACCCCCAGGACTTACAACAGGCATCTGGGTTTAAATGCCTGTTAGGTTCAGAGGCTCTTGATCAGAGAAAAACGAGAGGATAGTTGATCCGACCGATGCCTGGTATGCCAATATGGAAGTGGTTGTTATGAATTAACGATGGTTTATTATTTGTAAATCCACGCAAAGCTTTGATCACCTTTGGGCCTTCATGTAGTATTTGCTATAAGTAGTTACCCTCCTTCCCTGTTTAAATCTTTATATTTGATACCTAAGTATATATACCCAGGTCGCGGGTTCAAACCTGGCGAGGGTTATGGAGTTACGGACGTACAAATTCTTAACATGCCTTCCTTCGGGAAGGAAGAAATCCGTTGGACCTGTGTGGTGTTTATGTGCATGTAAAAGAACTTCATGCCTTGAAAGATAAATGAGCAAACCATTTTTACGTCCGCAAAGTAGTGATTTCGTCCCATGGTGCCACCTATGGGCAACAAAGTGATCCCTCCTATGTGCGCATAATGGCGCAGTGGTGGAATCGCGAACTAAAGATTCTTCTATCCCATCTAAGAAGACACTGCTAAGCGTTCTAAAATATAGCAACATGGCATGATGGAACTTGAAATAAATGTGGTTTCGGAGTACATATTCTAAATATCTAGTTCTACTTTCAAACACTTCATTGTTTAACATATGAATATTTTACTTTTTACTTTTTTCTGGTGTTCCTTGATTCAATTTTCAAGCATTCTGCAGCATTTTGTGCTAAGATTTTGCACATGTGCAAACTTATTAGAAAACAGGTAATATCATTGCTTACCTAACTTATTGGCATGCTTAATGAATATTCTGCTTGTGGTAAACATTTGAATATGTTAAGTCTTATGATATAAACATATTTTCTATTATAATAACATTTCCAAGGAAAAATAAATATATCTTAATGTGGGGACAAGATTTATCATCAAGGTCATAATGCTTATGTAAAGAGAAATAATTGGCAAAGATATACTGATATAATAAAGGGAAGGTGTCAATAATATGACTCAAATATTGATGTTTATATTTTCATTTCAATTTGTTATCTATGCTCAAATAATCTATTCCCAAAGTGTTTAAAAATTCATCAGAAAATGCTTAAAATTTAAACAAATGCCCAAGCTTCCACACTTAGCTGCAGATATATTTTCACTATCGGCAGTAATTTCTTGCTACGGAAGCCACTAAATGAGAATTTTTAAGGGTTATACGTATGGTGCACCAGCGGTCAATATCTGGTTGTAACAAATTTCTAAAAAACTGCCATGTATTGAGTATTCATATGAAAGTTTCTAAAGCTTTTTATTATCAAGGATTCTAGAGTTTTCCCTTTGTTATCTGAGAGTTATATTTTTCAAAATGTGTGCACTTACATTTAATTCACCATACAATATATATTGATAAAACTTTGCACACCCATATAAATATCAAGGTGGGAGGCAAATAAGTGCACGTATTTGTATCAGCGTTTAGGGCTATGATAATCAGATATTTGCAGTTTTTTCGCTATTTTCTAAACTTATGTTCATTTTCTGGTCTTTGCCCTGTCCGACTATAGGTGGTGTGATGTGAGGAAAAAATCAATCTTGCTGAAACTTCATTGTACGTAATCATACGTTTTGTTTTCATACAAAATTAAGTAGGATTTGCAAAGTATTTAGGGTTAAATTTAAAGTAATATTGAACAGGAAGACATTTATTTGCTGTATTTAAATTTGGTTTTGTTTAATAAATACATTTCTCAAACTAACATGTAAGGATTTTATTCTATTTTCTAAACTTCAAAATCACTCTCATTACTCTTACGAATGCGGGAAATTAAAATTAAATCTAAAAATTTTAAATCTTCAAATGCAAATAAGGAGAATTTGTGTCATAGTACAATTGAAGTTCGGTTCCCTTTATACGGTCGGCAATAAAACAAAAGAGAGATGAAACAGAAGGTGATTTCCCGTTTGAGAAACCTTACGTACTTTGAAATTGAAAACAATAAAGGGATATATCGAAACGGCTAAACTCAGTAATATATATATATACCATAAAGTTTACCTATGTTTTTCGAGATGTAGTGTTTTACTACTACTTTTTTCTTTTAGTAACTATAAGTTTAACAGTTATGCAAAGTTCATCCAGATTGAAGAGTCATTTAGAAGTTATTCCCAGATAACTCAACATATACTTTATTTCTGATATTTGTAGGTATATTTAATATGTGGTATTTTAATCAAAACATTTTAGAGCCATTTTTGAGAGAGTCAACATTTTTAAAACGTTTGCCATTTAAGGGTTGTATAGGGTTGGGAGATTTTCTTGTGTATCTTCGCGTCGCATCTTTGGAACATACTAAATTTAAATACTAAGTTCGGTATTTAACGATCTTTTTTGTTTTTGAGATATGCTGTCCCCAGACACATACACACACTTACACGAATATTCTTCCGAAAATTTATTTTTTGTACTCGGTGGACCTCAAAATATATATCTAATGTGAAATCTCGGTATCAATTTTTGGGTGGAATACAGTATCCTCTCTATACGCTATGTACATAAAACGTGTAGAGAAAGTTAAAAAATAATTTCCTTTCCTTAATACATTTAATTTGATGCCTTTATGATTTTTATTTGGTATTTAATAATTTATTTCCACATAAATCTCAAATATAATCATCATTAAGTGAGATGTGTCTAATTGTATTAAGGTAATGCAGAATTTCTTTCTAATCTGGATACAAACCAGATATACCATTAGGGTTTCAATCCCGCAAAGAAATAGTATAAAACTAAGACAGAGAACACATGTTTATTTTCATAATACGACTATGTTACTGTTATTCGTTTGTACGTGTACAACTTAATTAATAAAATACTTTATTAATTTATTATTCTTAATTTGTATTACTCATTCATTTATAATGCTTACAACAGTAAATAATTTATGTTATAATATGTCGTGCCAGCAAATTAATATAAAGGGAAGTTCTAATATTCCCACTATAATCTACAAAATTACTTTAAATGTGTACAATAAACATAAAAAGCACTAGATTATTTAAAGAGTCAATTTGTATTGAATGTTGAAAATAATGGTTTCCATATTATCACCTTCTCTAGCACTTATGTACATATGAGCTAGAGCAGGTATTCTATTTCACACAAAAATTCGATGTAGAGATTTCACCGGAAAAATGTGTTTTGAAGTCCCCTGAGACCGAAAAAAAAACATTTTTTTACAGAAAAAGATCCATGTGTGTGTCTGTGGACAGCACAGCTCAAAAACTAAAAGACAGTTAAATACCAAACTTGATATTTAACGGTCTTCCAACGATACAACGGAAGATTTTAAGGAAGATTCCCCCATCAAGAATTGCCGTTTATATGAAAAAATACCTGAAATTTGTATTTTTCTCAAAAATGACTAACGATTTTGATTTAAAAACCGTAAGTTAAAGGTATTTACACCTCAAATACAATTTACATATTACATTTTATGGGAACAGCCTCTGAATAGCTCTTTATTTTGGATGGGCTATGCAGAATTTTGCATAATGATTAAACCGTAAGAGATAGACAAAAACTTAATGGACAAAAAATATAGATCGCGTTATAACACATAATTGATGTCATGTATGCTTTTTCTTATAGAGTTGCCCGTTTCTGAAATATTCCTGGTATGTTCAGTTTTAAACTATCCTAACTTTTCTCAGATGGTACTATGCAAAGTGAACCGAATCACAATTGTTTCGCATAACGAGTTTTAAAAAGATTTGACTATCGCTTTAGGCTAATGCATTTCCTTCAACTTTCAAGGAAGCAAGTAATATGACCAATTCTGCTAATGTTTATCTAGATTAGTATAATGTGGATAAAAGAATAATACTTTGTAACAATTATTTGTATATGGAACAGATATAAAAAGTTGTGTGAATAAAGCATATGAGGTTTTCTAAACTTATATTTCCAAAAGTACAATTTTAAATAAAAACAAAACTTGTGTTTCAAAATACCCTACAAATAATAGTTTTAAGCGCATTTAGGATAACTCACCAAAAATCTCTACATTAATTTAAGACACTCCAAAAGAAGAAAAATATTACTCTGCACAGCAATGGACTTAAGATGTGCACACACTCAGTAGAGCGCTCTAGTTAAATATCTGAAAAATCTATCTGCAATTGTTTACGTAATAAATCGGCAATAATCGGCAAGAGAACTAAATACTATTTATAATACATTTATGCACGTAAATTCATGAAATAATTTTTTATGGATTTGAAAATTAAAAGGAAATTTAAATTAAAAATCTGACGTGTTACATTCACATGATTTTTTCTACCTATCATGAAAGAAATTCTTCTTACAACAGTACATTGCTATACAAGTGGAGGAAGTGTACTATTGCATAATGAAGGAAAACTTCGAAAAGGCGAATGGAAATTGTATTGCACACTATTTTGTGGACAACTGTATTAATTTTAATTAAAATATAGTAATAACTGGTAGTCGTTATGAAAATTTTAATTCTTTTGTTATAAAAAAGGCTTTTCTGGCTATGGAGTTATTTTTATATGCAGCACCCTCATTAGAATCGATTTTATAATCTTATTTATTTATAAGAATAGACATGGATGCTCTACATTAATTGCGGAGAAGACTAAACAAGGTACAAGTTGTGTACAATATACTTAAAAAGTATGACGTGTTTCATTCACATTAGTTTCCATACTTTTCTGTAACAAATTGCTTTCTTGTAACTAGAAGGGAAATAATGGAATACGCTAGGCTAAAACAATAGTCAAATCTTTTAAAAGCTGGTCGCCATGTGGATGAAATCCGTTTCTTTGAATTGCCGGGAGTTAAAATCCCGTATGTGAAAATTTTAAGTATTTTATAACTGAAAACAATAGTAGGGAATATCTCAAAAATGATGAACTCCACAAATAAAAATATATATGGCATAAAGTATGTGTTTGAACGAGATCTGCAAAGTTTCCCTATCTCTTACGACTTACTAGTTCTGCAAAATCAAGCAAAATTTATGCTGAATAAAGATATATTCAAAAACTCTTTCCAGAAAATTCAAGTTATGCATTTTCTTTGTCGTGTAAATATCTTTAATATACGATATGTTAATCACAATTGTTAGATCCATTATTAAGAAAATCAAACTTTTTAAAAAATTGTCCATATAAAGGGTACTTTGGAGTAGGGGGATTTTCCTCAAAATCTTAGTGTCTTATCCCTAGAAGACACTTAACTTATATACCAAGTTTGATATTTTACCGACTTTTTGTTATCGTTTTAACAGAACTGACACACGCCAACACACAAACGGACATTTTCCTAAAAATGCTTTCTTTGGATACATGGACTCTACAACGTCAATTTCCGGTGAAAACTCGGTAACGAATTTTTGGGTGAAATTCAATACTTTCTCTACACATTATGTACATAGTCCGTGTAGAGAAAGTAATAAATATTCCAACTGTTTTACTTACCTCAGTGTGCGTTTTAGTCTACATCAGTATTGCGATTTATTTTGTTTCTGTAGCAACCAGGTTAGATGTGGGAATGTTAACAACAATATTGGCAAGTGTATAAATTAGCCACAATGCCCAAAAAAATTAGGACATTTTAATTAAAATCGTTAGAGCCATTTATGAGAAAATAAAACATTTCAAATAATCTTCCATATAAAGGGTAAATGGCGTGGGGATGATTTTCCTGAAAATCTTTTTATTACATCCTTGGAAGATACTAAACTTAAATGCCTTTTCTACCTACAATGTGCGTATATACTATTGGTAGATAAAAGAGAAGATAAGAAAAGAAGATAGCCCTTCTTATTCAGCGCATCTTTTATTTCATTTAAGTCTTTGTTGTCAAGTGAGTTTTATGTTATTCTCCTAGTTACATTAACGAGTATAAAAGCCTGTATATTATTGATTTTGAATATTGATTTCTGCTTATTGCCTAAAACATATATTTCCAACTAAAAGCTAACAGTCAATTTTTAACTCTATTAACACACAGTTGTAGATTAAGTCACCCCACCTCCGTCATTTTAATTTTGTAATAATATATTTTACTTAATATAACTAGAATGAACCCAAATTTTTCATGCCAACAAAAATGTGTACGTCCCAATTGTGAACAATTTGAACAATGCACAAGAATAATTAGCAGTTCGAGAGAGACGCAATACTTATATCCGGAATAGGAAAAGGCGCCGAGCGTGTACTTGTCAAACGATGGGTTTCTCCCCGTTCGATTCCCGGCGAGGACAAATGCACTAGCGAGCATATATATTACGGAGTTTCTCGCCATTCCTGACTTTCAATTCCGACTTTCAGCACATTCATTGCATGATTATGCCATTTATGGAATATTAGTAATCATTGTTTCATTTAAAAGTTATGCTTGATCATATACTAATTGCATAAGTTATAAGCGTAATGTTTATATTTTAGGAAAAGAAAAAGGAAAGATAAACTTTATACATTTATTGTGCTTATAATTAATTATAATTTTAGATTGATAACACTGGTATACAAAATTTAACTTTTTGTCTGGGGTTTTTATTTTAATAAGTCATTATTCCTAATTTGAATGTGTTAAATCAGAATATGAACTTCAGTTTTTATCCATCGCATACCAATGTTTCACAATATAATAATTAGTAAAATAAGAATATTTATACTCGACTCTATCGAATTTATGATATGCTATTAAATAGAAGTTCATAAATTCATAACTGTTAAAACAATACCCTTTAGAATGAACTAATATTTCACACCATTACTTAAATTTGAATATTAGACCAGTTTTTTATGCTGTCTTGAAATGAAACATTTTAGAGTTCCTACTATGGAATTAATTTGATACATTTGTTTTCAGTGAATCCAACAGTTAGATATCATATTCACATTCCATTTTCCCTGGTAACGTCTTTCCATTTCCTTTATGTCCTGGTGAAATCTTTCACCTTGCACCTCACTGACACAGCCGGGGTTTTCTGGAAAAAAGTCCAAATGAGAGTGTAGGAAAGTGTACTTTCATACTCATATTGTAGCTTAGCTTTCGAATGTTCTCAATGTTCTATTTTCTACAATATTTTGTAAGTTAGATCCCTGTAATTCCCCAGAAAGCTTTCGACGACACTCTTAAAGCCAATCCATGGCATTTTTAAGTATCGTTTCTTCAAATAAGGCATCAAACAAATACTGTCTCTTTAACTTTAGCATCAGATATTCCAGGAAACTTCTTGCAGATATATTTTCAGCAGTTGCCATCCTTATTTAAAGCTTTCACATATTGCTTCATAAGCAAGATAAATTGTTGACGAGAATGGTACGACAATCTGTCCCATTTGCGAGGAGGAGGAATCGTGGACCCACATCTTGGCAAGATGTATGCGTACGGAGGAATGGCGGGAAAAATATTTACCGCGCTTCTTTACCACCGGGAATGTAGGGCTAGAAGCATGTTGGACTCTACTGGCAGGCACGGAAGATGTGGACGGGCAGGTAAATTTATACTAAAGGCAAGACAGCTGAGATCTGAGGAGGCTGCCAATAGAGAAGGGGGGGGGGGTAGGGATAAAAACAACTAAACAAAAGTGACTACAATGTTTTTACATATATATTATGTTATGCTTAGGACACTGTTGTGTTATGGTTTTATATATTGTGTATATATTAAATGTATATAATTCTTTCAAATGCAAGTATCTATTATAAGAAGTGGACTGTGTGCTGTAAATTTAAATCACTATATTTCAATATCTGTGTATCTTTATTTTTTTAATTCTTTGTTGTTGTTTTAATATTGCTTTTTAGTGTGTATTACAAAAGCACGTACGGTCTGTGGACCCGTGCGATTGTTGAAGTTCTGTGTATAATATTGCTATGTCAATAAATACACAGTCATTCATAAGCACGATTCTAAGTGAAAAGGTAATAAAAGAACATTTTTGGGGTTGACAAGACACTCATGAATTACATTTTTCATTCCTGCCACGAGACTGTCTCCTCTGCTTCTAATTTTTCCTTGTCCAGTGAACGGATCTGGCACTACTATCCCATTCACATATAAAACATGGCATTTTAGTGAAGCCTGATTGCTGACCTAGTAGTATCCAATAATTTTTAAATCTCCTTATGTTCTGCATATATTACTTCTTCTAGAAGTAATTCTAAGTAAAATATGTTTCCTTGAGGTGAATTCAATGGAGTACTGGAACTCAGATGATGATGATGGTGTTTAAGGGCGCTCAACTGCCGAGGTCATAAGCGCCCTTACTGGAACTCATGTATATTAATCTCCAATATGTAATAGTACACCTTTCGGACTAATTTTAGAGGAATCCATAAAAGTCTCCATTCAGTGGAATGTATTCAGCAGCTCCCAAGGCAATCACTAAACCAGAAATATTTTGACAATATGTAAGATTTTCTTCCTGAGAGAAATATGGAACAAATTCCTCTTCACGGTGTCTGAACCAAGAAAATGACGTTCCCGGAGAGAAAGATGTTTTTCTATTAGTCTAATCCCAATAATTTAGCAGAATCCTTAGGAAGATTTAAGTCTCTAACCAAATCACTGAGTTCTGCCTGTGTGCATTGTTGAGGTTGATGAAAGTCCTGTTCTTGGATATCTAAATCACTGCTGCTGTCTTCAGAACTTTTTTTTTTTTTTTCAGAATCTGATGACGGTTCTGTTCCAAATGCTTCTAATGGAGAAGACACAGGTCCATGTGATAAAGGTCTTTTTGCTGACAATAAATTTGGATAAGTGATTTCTTTCATATTTTTTTGTAGCATATTACAAAACACATACACACACACACACACACACACACACACACACAAATAGCATTCATCCACATGGTTTCGAGGTTCATGCCATATCATAGGAAGTGAAAAGGGCATACTAGCTTTTTTTTTCCTTTACTCAATTTCCTTAGCTGATCTACGCAAGTATGACACTTTTTTGGAGCCTATTTTTTGTTAAGATCTCCAAGCTTCATATGAAAATAGTTACTATTGGCAATTTTAACAATTTTGTAACATTTTGTCTAGTCTTTCGAACAACAAATTTGCTACACATATGGGAAACTATAGTTATCAGGGTTATTTTTACACTTTTTAGAAGACATATTTCTTCAAATTGCACGAATGTACGGTATATAACTGCCACTCACAAACATAGATCCTCACTATTTGAAAAGCAACTACAGACTGTGCTAAATTTGCAGGGATTGAACTTATAAGGTATGCATTGTCGTCTATTACAGTGTTACATTGTTACAGTGTTGTGAAACACATTAATTTTAAACAATGAAATAAGTAGTATTTCTAGTTTTGTATTTCCTACTTTAGTTCCATACAATAATTATATGAAAAAACTAAAATAAAACATTTTAAGTATAACTGCTAGTTGTAAAAAAAGGTGTATGGTACACAATTTATGTAATAATCTGTTTTTGTAGAATATACCGTTTCAGAGATATTCCTTGTTTCGAGGGGCACTATTTATATTCTGAGTTTAATAACAAAGTAAAACAGTAATTTCAGTATTGAAAATTGCTCTATTGTTTCTCAAAATATCCTCCTTTATGGTCCATACACTTTTGCATACTTTCGAACCATTTGTCATAGCATGTTTCTCAATCTGCTTGAGACACATGAATTCTGAACGCGTCACGACTTCTACTGCCGACGAAAATCGTTGTTCACGCATTTTATTCTTGATTTTCGGGAACATAAAGAAGTTATTGGGTGCAAAGTCAGTACTGTACGGCGCACGATTCATCAATTTGAAGTTTTGATTGTTCAAATAGTGGGTTGTTAGGTGAGATGTGTGAAGCCTCACCATTGTATTTCTTGAGCAAGTGTGTGCAACAATCGACATCAGCTTCCTTTTGAGATTGTGTCACATCATGTGGGATCCAGTTATCAATATTTTATATATGCTGGTGGAACTAATGCCTAGGGTTTCCTTTATCTCACAGTACAGAAATTATAATTTTGCACTATCAACTTTTGCACAGCATCAGTGTTTTCTGGAACAAAAACTGATGGACGACCTTCACGAATTTTGTTAGTGAGCGAACTGCGGTCACGATTAAAGTCGTTATACTAGCGTTTCACAGTGGCAAAGGACGAAGCTTCATTGCCAAATATAGTAGTACGTTGAATAATGCACCCTTGGCTTAATAATTCACGTCGGAAATCATAATAAATAATCGCAAAACATTTTTCGAGTTAATTCCATCTTTTCGCTGAGACACAATTTTAAAGTCACCGTAAACAACAAAAATAACTCTCTATTGACAAAATATATAAAGTAGTTTAAGGTATCAATGTTAAACTTTCCAGTGGAAACACCAGATTGCACCTACAGTAATCAGTGTTGTCAATGCTCAAAATATAAGTAGTGGCCTTTATATCAGTTTCGTCTATCTCCGTGGTTACCACAATAGTCTCTAAAACCCAAGATTGCAGGCCCAAACCTGGCGGAGAGGACGGATTTTTTCGGACCAAAATCCTTAGAATGACTTCCTTCGGAAGCTAAGTAAAGCCGGTGATCTCGTGTAATATTTATTTGTAGTACCTTGAATGTAGAAGGCCCCTGGGCAAAATTTGGCTATTTGGCGCCCTTCAAGTCGTGATCTCGTCCTACAGTGCCATCTGTGAATGGCGGGCTGATCCCTCGTCACCATGGCGCATAGCGGCGAACTTAAGAACTAGAATTCAAATCCGGTTATGGAAACAGCTTAACGATGCCCTATGCTCCACTTGAGAGTTACAGAAAATAACTAACTCGTTTTAGTTTCAATTATAAACTTCTTAACTTCTCTCAATTGGGAAGTGCCATCTGTGGTTGATGAACTCATCCCTCGTCACCAAAATGCATAACCGCGAACTCACGAACTAGAATTTAAATCCGATTATGGAAACATCATAACGATGCCCTATGCTGCACTTGAACATAGTTACAGGAAATAACTAAACCAGATTAGTTTATTTTAAACTACTTAAACTTTTCTCAAGCGGGAAATCAATTTTCATTTCATCTCTTTTGCTTTACTCCCGGGAATGTAAAAGCGAACCGTATTTCAAGCCTTTCACATAGCGATGGCTTTCTCACTATCGCTTTAGCCTAGAGAATTCCCCTATTTTACTTCTACTTACAAAGAAGCAAGTAATAAGACAATTTCTGCTAATGTTTATCTGAATTTGCATTACGTAGATAAAATAATAATCTTTGGGAAGGCAAAGTTTGTAGAACAGCTAGAGATCAGACGCTTTAATTTATTTTATGTTTTCGGCTCAGTTATCCTCCTAATTATATTAACGAATGTAAAAGCCTGTGTATTTTCATATTTTGCTCCTTTTACCGCTTCAATAAACTCTAAACCAAATCTTTGTTAACCGAAGAACAAATCAGCGGTTACTTCTTGGTTGCAAGTCAATGCACATAATGCTTAAAATATATTTTAGTTAATACAACTAGATGGAACTTAATTATTTCATAGCAAAAAACAAAATGTTTAAGTCCCAATCACGAAGAATTAAGACATATTCACCGATAATAAGTAGTTTGACATAAGACGGAATACTTCCTCCGGAATAAGGGCAGGCGCCGAGCGTGTGCTTGTCAAATAATGGGCTTCTCCCCGTTCGACTCCCGGCGTGGTCAAACACACTAGCGTGCTTATATATCTGAAGAGCTCATCGCCGTTCCTGATTTATATATCCTACTTTCAGCTAATCCATTTTATTAATTTGGCAAATATGGAATATTAATACCTATTGTCTTATTTAAAATCCTGCCCGATGGTATACAAGTGGCTTAAGTTATAAGCGTACTGTATATGTCTTAGGAAAAGAAAAAGGAAAAGTAAATGTATGTTTGCTGTGTTTCTATTTAATGCAAACATTCAGATTGATACTTTGTGTAAAATAGTAGTAGTTAAATTAACGTTCTGTTATTCTGTGTAAATTAATAAATGCAGTAATTTCGAAGGAAAAGAAACTGCTACAAAGGCTGAACATGTTCTCCGTAATTTATGTTTTTATAATGTCATAGAATAACATATAATGGGTAATATTAACCAAAAGGTTCTGAATTTCGTAATTCGTTTATTCCAACACAAAAGATAAATCATATTGTTATAATGAATCATTTGTTCTCGACCAGCATTTAAACGAAATGATATACAGAGTAAACTTCATTTACCTTTTTTTAATGTTCTTTTGTTTATTGTTTGTTTATTTTTGGGTCATAATTTTATTGCATAATACATATACATTTTCTAAGTAACACTCTCGTGAGGTTTTATCTAAATCTTTTTTCTAAGCTCAATTTCTCTGCATACTTTATATTTGAGATTCCGTTACAGGTCTTTACTTTTTGTACGTTTAGGTGCCCAAGTAGGGGAAGTATTTAACTCAAACGAAAACTTTCTATTTTAATAAGAGTTGACTCTTTGAATGTCCCTGAATCAAAGCACAAGAAGAATAAGAATCTGATGTGTTCCACCATTCACATGACTCTTTCTACACGTTCTGCAAACAAACTATTCTTATGAGAGATATTCTTTTATCTGCACCATACTAATCGAGATAAGCATTAGTAAAAATGATGTTACACTTGATTCCTTGTAGGCAGAAGAGAACCATCATCGTATTTTAAAAGCTGGTCGCTATGTGAAAAAATTGAAGTTAGGTTAACTTTGCAAGGCCAGCAGTAAACAAAAGCGAGATGAAAGGAAAGTATCTCCGATTAAGAAAAGTATATAGTTTAAACTTGAAACAAATAACAAGGAACATCTTGGAAAAGAACAACTCTACAGTAAAAATATGACAAATTTTGTGTTTGAACTAGATCCACACTTTTTTTTATTATTTCTTTTTAGTGAGGTTTTGTCTATTGCTTACGGTTTACAAGTTATGTAACATTTAGCAAAATTCATCCACAATGAAAAGGTTTTCTGATGCTAATCCCAGAAAACTCAAGATATACATTTTATTTGGGATATAAATATCCATACTATACGGTATTTTAATAAAATCGTTGAAGTTTTTTGTGAGAAACTAAGTTTTCAAAACATTTTTCATGTAAAAATTAGTTTAGGGGGGCAATCCTTCGTGTTGCATCGTTAGAAGAAACTGAACTTAAATATCAAGTTGGGTATTTAACGATCTTTTAGTTTTTGAGCTATGCTGTCCACAGATAAACATGCGCGCGAAACTTTTTCTAGATTTTTTAACTTGTGGGACCTCAAAACATGCATTTTCGGTGAAATCTTGACATCGAAATTTTGGGTGGAATACATTACCACAACCTTCTCGATCCGCCATGTACATTGTACATACGGGATAGAGAAAGTAAAAATGAGTAACAATGTGAATATGCTGCAGTCTTGAAATCATTATTTAAATTATAAATTAATTATTTGTATACAATGTATTACTCGTGAGACAGTTACAAGAATTTAAATTAATTATTTTAATTCATATTTTCAAATTTTACGCATTTATATGTATTATATTTTTATGCTGCGATGAATACAACGAATAAATACATACAAGTTCATTCCCAATTTCATATCCACTCACGCAAAATACAGTGATATTTAAAAATACAAATTTTATTACCTATAATACATATTTTTATTATAAAACTTGCCTAGGCGAATATTGTGTATACAAATATCGTGCCAAATTCTTCATCCGAAGTACTATGAAATTCTCCCTTGACTTCCTAGCTTTTATTCTCCACTTCAATGTATCTCTTTTGTTTTCATCCGAAAACGAGTTCCAAGTGCTTTAAAGCGGTCATTATTCCGGTATAGTATATATTTAAATTGTTTGTTATTTTGCTTCCAACAATGTGACCATATTTTAAGCTATCCAGTGAAGACCTCTAGTTATTCTGACATAATTAATTTTTTTATTTTATTGTTTCTTTTGATATTTTGAAATGTAATGGACACCGAGTGTTAGTAATAAATACTATATACTTTAATATATATTAGAATATGTACCTTAATAACTGTACATAATGAATATTACTAATGATTTTATAGCAGTGGTATATTAAACCAATGACAAGTGAAATCGGCAGTAGTTCTAATTTAAAACTTTCAAGATGATTAGAATTAATATAGCTGCGGTATGATATAACTTTAAAACAGGATTTTCTTGAAAATATTCGTGTCGCATCCTTAAATACCAAGTTTGGTACTTAACGATCTTTTAGTTTTGAGCTATGCTGTCTACAAATACAAACGCGCTCGCACTACCCTTTCATTACAATGCTTTCTTGGACTCAGGGTCTTCAAAACATATATTTGTGCTCCATTTCAATGTATCTCTCATGTTTCTGTTCTAAAAGAGTTCTAAGAGATTTAAGAAGGCATATTATGCCTGTACAGTTTAGGCTTAAATGTCTGTTATTTTGTTTCCAATAAAATGTTCAGTGAAGGCTAATGCTTCTGGTTATTCTGAAATATTTAATTTTATTATTTTATTGTTTCTTTTTATATTTTTGAGTTTGCATGTATTTTTGATCTGAAAGCTATTTTAATATAAGACTTCTTGGTCTATTTATCATTTGAACACAATTTAAATGATATTTTCTTCAATGACTGCACAAAATAAGAGTACTAAAATCATGAGAAAATCTAAGAAAGAAGGAATGTCTACTTCATTCAAAATACTAGAATCAACGTTTGTTCAAAAGAACTAGACAATTTCATATTTAATCTTGCTCTTGAGGTACATTTTATAGTGTGTTACTTTTTAAATTGTATATTAAGATCCAAAATTATTCAAGTTTGATGAACTACTTTTATAGAAAAACAGAAATACGAGTAAGGTAAAGTTCAATAGAAATTTAAGAAACTAAACTCGTTTAAATATATAAAAATACAATAAAACTGTTACAAAGTAGTTTTAAATATTGCAAAAATGATTGGAAAGTAATAAGTTGCAGAATAAAATATACCTTCTGTTTCTGAACGTACCTAGTAATGCTTAATGGAGGGATTGTAAACAAATGTTAACCAATAGTTAATAAAATTATCAAACATTTTAAAATTTGGTATATATACTTAAGATAACAAGGTTTTATGATTGGAAGCTAAGTGTCAAAACGTAAACCTAAACTGCAGGATGAAGTTCACCAGTTGAAGCCTTCCATCTATCACCATTAAAAGGAACATGATCTAGATAGCACGAAAAATGGGCGGTTGCTTCATCGTGTAAGAGCCATAGCCGTTAATATAACGAGACGGATGTTATGTGTTTTTAACACTTCTTAAATCGTTAACTGATGATGTATCTGAAAGACGTAACGAAGGCTGTAAAGATTTATTGAAGAGAAGCTTCATGTTTACACCTTCTCGTTCTTTCTAAGCCATAAATCACAGAAAATATTTCTTCAAAACTAAAAAATAATTTTGTTTTCAAGTTTAGCTCAATGTATCCATTTGTATTCCTTTATTTTTAGATATAATTGAATAAATGCTTGGAAGATAAGCCTCGGATCTTTCAAGATATTATAACGCATGTTTTAAAAATCTGAATGTGTCACATGAATTTCTCTACCTATTGTTCAGTAAAATCTACTTTCGGAAGCTTATTCTCCTATTTACTTCGTTTTAATCGAGATAAACACCAGCAGGAAGTATTTTATTATACCTTTATTCTTGTAGGCAGAAGGGTAATAAGTAAAACATACTATGGAAAGCAACTGACAAATCTTTTAGAGTTGGTAGCCATGTAATGGTTTGAAATTTTGTTCTCTTTGCAAGTTCAGGATAGTAAAAAGCTTTCCCATTGTAAAGTAAAACTTCAGGAAAATTTAAGCCAATGATAAGATACATCTCAAAAATGGTTAACTCCACAAAATAGTTTTGGACATAATCATATGCTTTAACGGGATTTACATGTTTGTGCAGTAGATTTTGTCTCTTCTTTAAAGTTTACGAGTTATGCAAAGTCATTCTTAATAAAGAGGGATTCAAATTTTCTTGGAAATGAGACATCTTTTGAAGATGCTGAACTTAAAATATCCAGTTCGGTATTTAACCTAACTTTCATTTTTGAGTTACGCTATATATACTCACACTTTTATAATTATTTTTTAATTCAGGGGGTCCGGTGAAATTAGGGAATCAAATGTTTCACTATTTTTCACTACTTTGTGTATTATGCCTTGTAGAGAAGGTACTTTTATTTTAAAAAAAGTATACTCCAATTAAGAATATAATATTAGCAACCTTGAAGCTGTGTAATGGAATGTGACAATATCAACTGCAATATTTAAGGCCTATCAATAATTTTTCGAAGATATATAAATAGACATTCTGAACCTGATCAAAGTATTGACAATACTAAAGCCTGTAATATTGAGGGGAAGTTATCTCACGTTTGAAAGATGAAAGAGAATAAATGATATACACATATAAGGCCTCTAAAATATAACTTGCATCTTCTAATTATAAAATGATGGGTTTATTTTTTCTAACATCAAATTGTTTGATTAAAATAAAATATTTTCTGCCAAAAATGATACCAATTGTTTACGCATTACACATGTATTATATATTAATAATTATGGGAACTAGTGACACAGAACGATTAATTTTTCAAATTTGTTTTGTCACCTCTCTTAAGTAGAGGACTAATTTTTGGAATTTTCAAATGAATCGGGAATATTCCGTGAAGGCACCTATTAAACATAGCCATCAGAGGTAAATAAATCGTTAGTGTAAGAGATAGTATATAAACACCTATAAGAGTTAAGCCGTGTACTGCTTCTATTACATCTTCCACTATATTGCCGTCCCAAATAAAATGATTGAAATTTACTTTTACAGTACGACATAGTTTTATCTAAGTTATTCTGAACACTTACAGTAAAAGTTTGAATTCTTCATAAAGTTTATTAATAATTAAATTTCATTAATCTGCTCTTCGTCAATTAAATATGTTAACTTACATAGCTTGAAGAGAATTTTTTGGTGCCCAAAATTTCTATTACATTTTAATGAACTTTACTGGCACCAATTATTAAATTCATCAGGCACTATATTCGAATAAGGCATCATTTTCACATTTGTTTTACTTTCTCTATACATACTATGTACATAGTGTATATAGATGGTATTGTACTCCACCAAAAATTCGATAAGGTTTTGAAGCTCCCTGAATCAGAAAAAAAAGTTTTAGAAGAAAATCAGTGTGTATATATGTCTATTCTCTACATGTACTATCTAATGTATAGAGAAGGTATTATACTGCACCCAAACATTCGATACCAACATTTCACCGAAAATACATGTTTTGAGACCCATGAATAAAAAACATTTTTAGAAAAAATCCAGTGTGTGTGTGTGTGTGTGTGTGTATGTGTGTGTGTGTATATCAACAGTATGACTCAAAAACGAAAATTCGGTTAAATACCAAACACTCCCAAAGATGCAACATGGATATTATCATGAAAATACCTTCAACCCAAAATACCCTTTATACGGAAAATTTTTCGAATTTTGATTTTCTCCAAAATAGCTCTAATGATTTTGATTATAATATCGTATATTAAAGATATTTACATGGGAATTAAAATGAATATTTTCAATATTCTGGTAATAGATCTCAGAAATTATCTCTTGATCTTCATTTTGCATTATACTGCATCCGAATCTTCAGAAATAAAACTTATCTGCATTGTATTTCCTATTAAATGGCATCAACATTGTTTTTTCATACTTGATAAATCATATTCCATGGGTAACACTGTCCTAATTATGACGCGTTCAGGCCACATTATATTCCTTGAAGAGCATAATTATGAGGTTTTACTGTATATTTAAACTAATATGTGACAGTTTGGCATCTCTGATATGGAAAACTGGATTTTGTAGATCTCTCTATTCTGAATGAATTTTTCATTACCGATAAACCGTAAGAGATAGACAAAAACTTAATAGCAAATAATAAGACCAATTCTGCTAATGTTATCTCAATTAGCATGATGTAGGTAAAAGATTACTCTTTTGTAAGAATAGTTTATATATGGAACAGCTAGAGAAAAATAAGTGAATGAAATACATTAAATACACATATCTTGTCTTGTATTTTGATACTAAAATAAATATTAATCCTATTATTCTTCACTAAGCTGAAGATGTTATTCTTTATTATTATATTAGTAAAGTACCAGTCCGGATTTTTATATTAATTTAGTCTCGAATATGAAAGCAATTTGCTAGCTGGAAATATTGTTCAAACGCTTTTAATTTTTAACAAAATGTGTGAAAAGCATACTTTAATTATTAGTTTCAAATCAAAATATTCCTTACATAATATAAATGCTACGCATACATATTGGATTCCCTGGATTAGTAAAGAAACACAAGATGCTACAAAAGTGTTAATCTTATAATAATAATAATAATAATAATAATGCACATTTGGAAATTCCCAAAATGCTATATTATATATTTATCGGTGGTAATTGTTCTGATATTGGAAGTATTTTTAAAAATACAACCGTTCTTTGACCTCGTATTAAAGTATGTGCTCGAGGCTAAAACTATTTAGTACTTAGATGGTTAACATGATCCGGTTACTTATTATAATTTAGATCTCAAATACACTAGCTTTTAGGTAGTCTAAAACAATAAATATTTATAGCTTATTTTAATCCAGTATTGTGTATCACTTATTAGTTTTAGGCTTTCAGAAGAATTGTGTACCTACGGGAAGTAAAATATCCAAAGTTAAGGGATAATAGAATATTAAAATGCCTAACTCAATAAAAATGGCTTAAAATAGTGAAATAACAACTATTTTAACTGTGATTAAAATTATTTTCGCAGAAGAGCCATTTTTATTCAGCTTTTAGTGCCACTACAGCTTTCATTCAGAAAATATTATTTCTCACATATTCAGTAAGAATGCATTCTCTTCCAATTTGGAATGATAAACATTATACTAGACAACCTTTTCTTCAGTTATTCAATGTGAATAATTGCAATTTAATTTGCTAACAATATAAATACCTCCAAAATGTATACCATTCTGATATAAATGCTTAAAATAAATAAAAGAGCATCATTCATCTTTTAATCATGATTACCTAAATATATTGCACAATGTGAAGATATTTTCTCTAGTACAAAAACTGTGTCCTAAGAAAAATTATTGTATTAATAGAGGTATTATCGATTAAATTAATGAAAATCAAAACAGGACTCAAAACTGATGTCCTGTGAACACCACTAATCAATGTAACGTACTAGGAACATTCACCATTCACGTAAATCAAATAAGATTTCAAAATTTAGCACTAATTACTTCCAATACAATAATAAAGTTAATCCATTAAATAGTGTGTTTAATATAATAAATTACCTTTTATAAGAACGTTAAAAAACCATCCCTACCATTTTCAAAAGAGATAGGCCTCAAACATACTAAATCTCTCATTAGTTCTTAACTACGTTTCTTTTCCAAAATACTGTATTGCACTTTAGTAAATAAATGAAAATGTTTGAATAATATTTTTTTATCGCACATTATAAATCAAGAATTTTACCTATAATAGGAATAAGAAAATTGGCGTATAAGTGCTACATGTATATTTTCATTTTTGTTTACAGATATGACCTTAGCAATCTTCAAGAAATTAGGAAAAGCTTATTCTTTAAAATAAACGTTAAAATAATACAAGTGAGCAAAAAGATTTCTGTCAATTGTGTTTCTTAAAATTTGAGACAGGGGCTCCGAATCTTTTAAAATTATTTTTGGAAATAGCATCGCTAGACATTTTTTACTAAAAGAATTAAAATTAGCAGATAAACAAATTTCAAAATATGTTGCTTTGAAATTGCTAATTTTCAAATGTGTATATTCGACAGCATTTTTAATATTTTATTCAATATGTCTCATTATATTTTTTATAAAGCCACTAAATTTACTTTAGTCAGAAAACTTTTCTGTCATATTAATATTTATGGTTTTTTTCTCTATAACATTTTATCTATAAGTTTCCTAGGCAGATTTTATCCCTTTTAATCGTGTAGTATATCTTAGATAAGGTTTTTAAACTGATTTAGTGCTTCTAGCCCAAACTATTCTATAGAGCATGCATTTCTTTACTGTCTATACTCAGGAGGCAACAAATAGTAGGAAAGTTTACTTACAATGGCGGGCACTCCGTAAATACTCGTGTTTCAAAATATATGGTGTTGCTAATGCAATTGGTGTTACCATCGTGTAGTATCATTTGTCGCCAAACAAACTTGGTACTCAAAGGCAAGTCTGGATTTTCCAAGCATTTCAGTTAGATGCTGAACGTGTTCTTGCTAAAATGGAAGTCTGCAGTATCGTTAACGGAATTCGGTTTTACTTTTGGATTGGAAAACTCGCGAAGGGTTTAGAGCGAAGTTGATGCTGTTTATGGGAATATTTCGTCATATAGCAACAGTTAGATAATAGTTCAACGACTTTAAAGATGACTAACATGCATTTTTGTAACAATGAATACTTCGAAAACTGTAAGCTCCACGAGAAAAACGTATATGACATAACTTGTGCATTTTAATAAGACCTACATTTTTTGTATAGTAAGTTTTTGTCTATCCCTTACAGTTTACTAGTTATGCCAAATTAAGCAAAATTCATCCAGAAGCTATTTCCAGAAAATTCAAGATATACATATTATTTGTCAGCTAAATATCTTTAATATACAATATTTTAATAAAAATCGTTAAGAGCCATTTTTAAGAAAATAAAAATTTTCGAAAAAAGTTCCATATAAAGGATAGTTTGGAGTAGGAGGATTTTTCTCAAAATCTTCGTGTAGCATCCCTGGAAGATACCAAACGTAAATCCCAAGTTTAGTATTTAACAGTCTTTTCGTTTATGAGCTATGCTGTCCACAGACACACACACACACAGACAGACAGACACACACACAAGGACGTTTTTCTGAAAATGCTTTTTTTGGATTCAGGGGGTCCTAAAACATGCATTTCCGGTGAAATCTTGGTATCGAATAACATTAGCAGAAATAATCTTATTACTCAGTTCATTATAAATAGAAAAGAAATAAGGGAATGCACCGGACTAAATTGATAGTCAAATATTTTAAAAGTTGGTTGCTATATTATTGACATTTGGTTATCTTTGTATGGCCAGAGTATAACAACAACCGAAACGGTAAATTTTCGTTTGAGAGTAGCTTAAGTATTTTAAAATTAAAACAAATTACTATCAATATCTAATAACTGGTTTTAAAAAAGTGCAAGTTTTTACCTCTCTCTTTTGGTTACCAATTCAGAATGAAAAGATCTACATAGGTCGTTCGCTGATTTTTCAAGATAACAATTTTTCATGTAAATATTTAAATGTGCGCTATTTTAATGAAAATCGTTGGAGCCATTTTGAGAATATCATAATTTTCCATTAGTTCCATTGTAAATGATAGTTTATAAGGTATTTTATTGAAAATATTATGTTAACATAAATAGTTAAGTTTGATATTTAACCAAGTTTTCGTTTTCCGGTTATGGCGTTCACACACAAACATATACACGGCCTTTTTATAAACACAATTTTGTGTACAACAGTCCTCAAAACGTGTATTTTCAGTTGTTTCGCCATCGAATTTTTGGGAGAGTGAAATAACTTCGCCATTTATATATCTACTATGAACGAAATACTGAAATAAAATTAATTTATGCTCTTCTATGTACATTTTCAGTTTCTAATGGACAGATCCATAAGGTTATTAATATTCTGGAAATTAACTTAGCAAAAGGATAAACATTAATACGAAAATTAATGTGCCGTCTAAGCATGCATGTTTCCTAATCACACTGTGCTATAGTTCAGCATACCTTCGTCCGGCTTCTGAGCTTTCACACTAGTAGCATTCTGCTTTGGGGAGGAAAAAAGGCGAAGACCCCTCCAAGTCTTGAAACCGAGACCGTTTGACGATCACTTTATATCATTAAAACCCCTGTTAAGGAGGAAATATTTCAATGAGACACCTTTGTACCCAACGAGTATAACGAACCGGTTCCTAGCAAGGCTTGAATGCCCCGATCCAAGCTTTGAACCGGAGACCATAAAAGTGCATGTGTCGCAACCCTTCTGCAGCTAGTGAACGTGCAAAATAATGGCAAGGCTTCTTTTGAAACATGAGCCCTTGTTAGAATCGCTCCCAGTGCAACTAGTGAAGTACTTATGTGCAGGGATTTTTTTTTTCCTTGAACAGAACTGGAAGTCAAAGGACCGGGTTCACATTCAGCGACCATCACACAGCTAAGACACCGAAATGGAGCAGATTGGAAGTAACAGGAGAGTTTATATAAACAGGAGAGTTACTGTTTAATTTTCAATTAAAATTTTATAGCTCTAAGTTATCTCTAGTGATGTTTCAATTTTTACTTTACATATTTCGTACATAGTCACAGCTAGATAATAAAGTTTATTCTACTCAAAATCCTTTTGCTGAGATTTCACTGGAAATACACGTTTTATGGTATAGTGAAACCAAATAAGAATTCGTTTCAAAACAAAAGGTCCAGGTGTGTTCGCGTGTCTCTGAACATCATAATTCAAAAACGAAAAGTCGGCTAAATACCAAACTTTGTATTTCCGTTGAGCATATTCAAAGCATGCAACACGAAGTTTTTCAAGAAAATTCCACAATCTAAACTATATATGGAACAATTTTAAAATGTTTGCTTTTCTCAAAAACGATTAACAATTTTACTTAAAATACTCCATATTAAAGGTATTCACATGGCAAATAATCTGTATATCCTGAATTTTATAAAGTCCAGTTCACAAGACTTGCCTTTTTTATGATTGATGAACCACTAGAGAGTGATTAAAACTTACAACACAAAATAATAAGTAGATCTCGTCAACGTATACAATTTATGTAAAAAAAAATATTGCTATTTTGAAACTATTTCCGAGATATTCCTTACTATATGTTTAAATTTAGCAATATTTATAATGTCAAAACATGCAATATATGTAAAATATATTTTGAGGGAGAAAACTATTTCCGAGATATTCCTTGTTATTGTTGTACTTTTTTCAAATGGGAATTCATTACTCACATTTTTCATCCAGGTCAATAAGAGACAGGTTTTTAAAAGTTTAACTTACTGTATTTCCTTATTCCTCTTGTACAAAGAAATAGTATCGCAATAAGACAATTTCTGCTAATGTTTATCTGGCTAAGAATAAAGTAAACATATTAAGCTTTTGTAAGAGTAATTTGCTATAGAACATATGATGTTTCTTTTACGGATTCCCATTTATGAAAAAGGTGAAAATTTGTCACAACTCTCTCTCTCTCTCTCTCTCTCTCTCTCTCTATATATATATATATATAGATATATAATTATAGAGTTTAGTTATATGCATCTTATAAAGCTGTACAACATTTGAAAGCATTCCCATACAGCAAATAAATCCTGGTCTGTAATTCTAGATATTTACAAAATTGTTTTGAAACCGATAAGTTTTGCCTGTTTTGAAATCTGACCAAAAATTGTGAATATTTTTAAAATTGTTTTTCATCATATTAAAATATGAAATTAACATTTAATAAAATATTTATATCTCCACTTGGCTCATTTGAGTAACAACTAATTGAAGATGTAAATGGAAAAGCAAAGCTTATTAGTAGTTACACTCAACTTCAAACATGTTTTTTCGCAATCGTTTTCAATTTTGTCCATTCTCAAAATGCTTCACGTGATGTAAATTTTCAATAATTTGTTTAATAATTTTTACACCTCAGTTAAGTGCAGTAAATAAAAAGAGTATATACATTCTGGTACTTCAATTTTGTAAGATTTTGAAAAACCAAGATTTTTGAAAAGTAATATTTTTAATCTCTAATAAGAGCTAGAGTTAATTTAAAAACTGATACAACGCATATATTTGTAAGCTCGTTTACTATAAAATTAGAATTTGGATTGTGAATATTTTTAAAAATACATTAAGTAGTAAATTTTATTAGAAAAATCTGTTTAGCCAATAAAATATTTTTATTTCAATAACATGATAATAGATAGAATTTTGAAACGTAACTAAAGTGTCAGTTTTATGGTGTATAGTTAGCTAGTATCAATTGTAAAAATATAGTTTATTTATAGTGTGGATTTTCTATGTTTCACAGACACTTTACCTTAAACAAAACAAAAAAAATGTCAAAAGAGGCATCAAGAATTAAGACACATGTGTTTAGCTGTGGTGAAGTAGGGCATTTAATGCTTTATAAACAATATCAAGTGAGAATCAGTCTTATTTTAGCATTATCATTTTATAATTATAATTGTAATTACTGTTTCCTCGGATTTTCATTTGTCGGCTCAGTTTCATTTTCAAATTTTTCCACGATGTATTTTGGCATGAATCAAAGAAGGTTTCCCTTCTTTATTCAATAAAAAATAAAATAAGAAAGAATTGTTTTAACATGCCTAGTTGTGACATTTTTAAACAATAATACACACGTGGTAAATATTTAAGCGAAAATTGATGTTTCGTATTTAACAATGCCTTTTTAACAGCATCTCCTAACAGTAAAATTTATAGCATACTGCATACAGCTAAATGCTTTAGATTATCGCATTAGTACGCAAATTTTTGTACTGCTCAACTGTGTCTAACTTTGGTTTAAAATAAAATCTCATGGTCATTATTCTTTATATTTGCACATGTACAATCATTTTATTTGGTTTAAGTATTTTTTATTTTTCATTTTTGTTTTACGTGCTTAATTTTTCGATGCGCTTGCATTGTCTTTTCACAATATAAATCCTCATATTTGAATATCCTGCAATTCAATGTAGAGCTAACATATATCTTGTAAACGCAGCCTTCTGCTTTCTTTGCTCTAAAATATTCTTTTGTCTAGTATAATTTATATAAGTTAAATGGGATAAACACGAATTTAGAAGAATATTAAATGGCAGAATCAAGTGATATTTGACAAATCACAGAAAGAATAACACTAGAACTATTACTAAAAAGCTGTACCAAGCGAGATAAAATATTATTTAATCGCTTCATTGCCTGGTGTAAGGCAAAAATAATCAAAAAATTTAATTGAGAATATGCTCTGGCTAACTCCGAGGAGAAAAATAAATAATGTAAATTTTCAATATCGTGGGCCAACTATTCAACTTTATCTTCATGTCAAGAACAATCAAGATGTTAGTAAGTACCACAAGCTTATACTATTATTTATTTAACTGGGTAATTTATATGTTCTGAGCACTGCTAACAAATATACAACATGAAAACATCTGACATTTCGCTGTACACTGAGTTTATCTGGTTTGTAACTAGATTTATCTTAGTTTCATTAAATAATACAATATTGATATTTTACAAACTAGAGTTCTGTCTAAAACAGTTTGTCACATGTGATAAAACTGGTTTTATTTTGCTTGTAGAACGGTGAAACGAAAGTGTTTCGCAAGCATTTCTTCTTGCAAAGTGAAACCATACTTTTAACCGTTATATTATACTGCACTATTCCTCCAAACTGTAGGATAATTAAAACTAATCTCACAGTTTAACATACCATCAGATTGTTTGAATTATAAACATTAAATATTAAAAAAGAACTATTGCAGAAATTTTTCGAACAATAAAGATCAACAAAGAATTAATATCCTTACAATAAATTTAAAATATCCATAAAACTTTGTGTTATCATAAATCAAATGTTTATTAAAATGTCAAAATAATCGACTAAACTATGGATTTTAGAAATTTCACAGATGGATATTCTTAAGGCAGACTGAAAATAGTTTCCAGATAAAAAATTTGATGTGTCATATTAACAGGGGTTTTTCAATTAATTCTACTACAAACCACAAACTACTTCAAAAGCTTATTACTTTATTTACTTAAGACATTCATAATAATTGTTTTATTACATATTTGCTTGTAGGTAACACTGAAGTAAAGCAATAATCAAATCGCTTAAAAGCTGATCGCTATGTGATGTTTGAAATTACATTTGATTAAATCCTATTAAGGAACGAGAACACCCTGTAGGTTTTAATAAATAGAATAACTATTTGAGTCAAGATAGTAAAGGTTAGGAAGGGAATAAATATAAAAACAAGTTTCCATTGATAAAAGTTTATTGAATTGTGTGCTTACGGTTTACCAGTTATACAAAAATCACTAAGAATGAAGAGAACTTTATAAACTATTTCCAGAAAATGTAAGATTTTCTGTCATGAAAATATCTTACACATACATTTTAATCAGAATTGTTACAGCCATGCGAAAGGTAGTTAGAGATGGGGGATTTTCATGAAAATCTTCATTTCGCATCCTTAAAGGATGCAGAACATAAATATCAAGTTTGGTATTTCACTGATTTTTTGTTTTCGTTTTTGTGTTATGTTGTTCACACACACGCACACACACATAGATAACATAGGACCTTTTCCTAAAATGCCTTTGTTTGATTCAGAGGTTCCAAACATACGAAGGTTATAATGATCCAATATCAATAGGAGGAGCAAGTCTTCTGTGATAGAATGTTCATAAAAATGAAACAAAGAAAAATACTTCTGAGACAATGAAAAGGATTATTCCACGAGTACGTCTTCGGTGAAATCTGGACTAGAATTTTTTTTGAGGAACACAATACTTTCTCTACTTACTATACGGAGTAGAGAAAGTGAAACATATTAAATGTAGGGTTAGCAGTACTGTCAACCATATTTTAAAGAATCCAATTACAGAAGTTGACTCGTTTTTTGTCGTCAGGAGATAATTTGCAAACCCTGTAAGGTTTGAATTCTAAAAGCTTAGCAGCTTTAGGAACACAGGTTTTTGATATGCTCACTTGCTCTGTAGCAGTTCGAAGAGACTTATATGGAGATAATTCGAATTATGTGCTAATATCATCAATTTTTTCCTCAATTAAACATTTCATTTTTGCGTCTTAGGTGAAGCATTGTTCTAAACTTATAAACTTATTAACTAGGTGCCTAGTAGTTTGTCCACTAGGAAGTGGAATGCCAAAAAATTCTTATTTTCAATTCTCCTGGACTATCTACATACATGTCATGTGTATCGTACATAAACATTTTACTTTCTCTACACGTACTATGTACATAGCGTATAGAGAAGGTATTGTAATGCACCCAAAAATTCTGTATCGAAATGTCACTGGAAATACATGTTTTGGGTCCCCCTGAATATAAAAAAAAGCATTTCTGGAAAAAGGTGTGTGTGTGTGTGTGTGTGTGTGTGTGTGTGTGTGTGTGTGTGGACAGCATAGCTCAAAAAACGAAGAGATGATATTTAAGTTTGGTATCTTACAAGGATGTGACACGAAGATTCTCAAGAAAATCCCCCTACCCCCCCCTACCCTTTAGATGGAACTTTTTCCGAAAATTTTGATTTTCTCAAAAATGGCTCTAACGATTTTGATTAAAATATCGTATGTTAAAGACATTTACCTGACAAATAAAAAGTATATCTTGAATTTTCTGGAAATAGCCTCTGAAGACTACTTTATTCTGGATGAATTTTACGCAATTTTGCATAACTGCTAAACGGTATGAGATGGAAAAAAACTTACCTCACAAAAAATGTAGAGCACGTTAAAACACACATTTTATACTATATATTTTTTTTGGTGAAGTTGATCTTTTTTGAGATACTCCTTTTTTTTTCTTTTGGTTTCACCTTTAAAAACTTACACTTTTCTCATACGGGAATTTGCCAACTCCTGTCCATACAAACAAAGGAACTTCAGTCACATAGAAACCAGCTTTAACGTATTCTACTCCCTGATTTCGCTTCTACTTACGAGGAAGCAAGTAATAATTCTGATAATTTTTTCTCGATTAGGTTAAGCTTTTTAAGAATAATTTGTTGCAGAGATGGAGAGAATGTCATGTGAATTGAACACATAAGATTTTTTATTTAAGGGTAAATTTCGTGGTAGGCATTAGATTGAAGTAATAAGACAAGAGCATTAAAATAAAAAAGAACATTTTTAAGCAAATTATTCACAATTAAAGTGTCTTGCACAACTTTCATCTTTGAGATGCATAATCCACAAACTAAACTTTAGAGCACAAACAGAAGAAAGTACCTGATACAGTACGAATACAACACAGCAGTAAAACTAGTCTTGAGCGGGTCATTCACTGTTAGTGCACAGCCCCCCAAAAAATTACAGAGGTCACTGCAGTGAAAGCGAACAATGCAAATACGCAATCTGTGGGCCAAACGTACATGTAAAGAACATATGAAATATTTAAGCGTATTTAGAACATTCAATTAGTGTCATCAATTTATCAGTAAAATTAACAGGAATCCTTTAACACTTCAATTTATTCCTTTAAATACCAGTCACTATCCCGACATCTGCACAGTTAAAATGAAAAGTTGTGTGTTATTATTATTATTATTATTATTATTATTATTATTATTATTATTATTATTATTATTATTATTATTATTATTATTATTATTATTATTATATTTTAAAATATTAATTAAAATAACCAATCTTCTACTCTTAATTATAATGAGGTATTGACCTGGGAGAGGTAGTAATTGCCAGAAATGAAATGCTTCAAGGGAAGCAAAAATTAAATTTGGCACAATTTCTCACCAACACTATATAGAAACTGCTTGATATGGAAGTCATATCTCACATTTTATGTCACATATAAAATTTGAAAACGCTGGTACAGATTTCCAACCATATTTGCTGAAAATAAAAACACAATAGTCATTGCTTAGTCAAATCCAGAATTAATGCTATTTATACACTTTGCACAAATCTAGTAAAATAGATGATACTTTGCATCTAAGAAATACAAAAACTATAAAATTCTCTCTTTTTGGCATCATGGGTGCTCTTGTTTCAAGCGCTTTAAATTAGTTATCGACATTATTGAATTTCGTTTCTTAAAAATACTGTGCATCTCCATATTATGTCATTAAATGACATATTTTTTTTACTACAGAAGAATCAGCAGTTGAGAATCTAATATAGTTATGGTTGATGATTTTGATAGCAGAAACTTCTTCCGCGTTGAATATTAGCTGTCTGCTTACAAAAGTTTATGTAAAGTTTTCTTATAGTCGCTTCGGAACATTTATAACATTAAAATAACTTTCACGTACTGCCTGGTAAAGATTTTGTTTGGTTAATAAATGAGTAAAGTTAAACACTCAGGAAATAGTTAAGCAAAAACTAGTAATTTTACATTCATACTCTCTAGCAGCTATGTTCCCCTTTTTTATCCTACTGGCATTGCCTCTTATTTTTTTCTCAATGAAAAACCTGAAAACTGAAATGTTTACTACCTTTCACGTGGCAATATCTCACATCGAAATTTTGGGTGGAATACAATACTTTCTGTAGCTAGTATCTATGTACTTTATATGTACATATGTGCTAGAGAAAGTAAAAAAAGATAATTTGCCGATGCATAAGAAAAGAAGTATATGAGCAAACAATTTTTTTTTTTTTTGGAACATTCATTACAGTATATTTTTAGAATCAAGCCAATAAATATTCCACTTTATTGTGGACAGGTTTCGTTCACACTGACTTAAATCTTGAAGTTACTGAAATGTGAAACATTTATATATGAGAATTACCTTAAAATTGCTTACTAGAAATTACACTTTTATCTTTATGACCATTTCACCGCGAATTGCCTCTTATTAATATGGTACACCGTAATGCACCTGCAGGCTGTAAGTACCTATATTAAATATCCCTGTATATTATAAATTAAAAAGCAAATATATTCCAATCATTTCCGCAACTAAGGACCCTAAGTGGAGGAAATAATTATGAATTCAATAAAATAATTATTCGTTATCATTTAAGATTATGGTAACTTTTATCACAGGGAAGAAATATTTCGTCTTGCTACAGTGTTCCCCAATTTCAAAAAAAATATCTGGGACTTCAATTATTGGAGCTTTAATATTTCCTTTCTTTCCTATTACTTTATATACCACCTAATTGATTAATTCACATTAGAACCACTTTAAATATGACGAATGTTTTCTGTGTACATGTTTATTTCTTTGGTGGAAGAAATTTCGTTTAAGTATTTTTTTAAATATTTTTTAGGATGATTCATCTTATAAAATATTTTTTTTAATTTAGACATTATTGTACACAAATATTATGTTTTTGTAATTTCTTTTTTCAAAAATTTAGCTTGTACTGTTACTTAAATAGTTTAGAGTAAATGAATTTAAAAATAGAATATAATATCATATTTTATATATTAACTACCCATTATTGCAGAAAAATAATATACTCTTCAAAGATCATGATTTTTATAAAGTTAATTTAATACCTCAACATTAAAAAAGTATTTCGAAAGAGTATGTACTTATTTTCGTTTATGTTCTCTTAAAAGGAACTACAAAGATTGAATACAAATTAGTAAGAAATTACATCGCATGGAGGATTTTGAGTACGGAAAAATGCTGGATAAAGGAAGCCGAGAAAAGAAGGATTAAATTTGAGCGATGCTTATTAATAAGCATTTTCCTGTCCATTTACTATTCACCTAATTGAAAGTTAAAATACATAAAATTTGCATAAAAACTATATGTTTTTCAAAGTTTATAATTCATAGTATTTTGGTATGAAAACATTTCTTTTTTAATTTTTCATAATTTTTAGGCAAATCTCCTTAAGCAGATTCTCAAAAGTGCCAGAATTAGGCACGGACTTTAATATCTGTGATCTAATATTTAGTTTATTTGGTACACTGTACTTTTTATATAAAGTGCAATTCACTGTATTTATATTCAGGGAACCTCAAAGAATCGATTTGATGGAAAATCTAAATGCCAATATTAAAACTTTTTTCAAGTGCAAATCGCCTTACGGTAAACGAAAGAGAAACAACATCTAAAAAAAACTGGTGGCCTGAGTTTAAAACTTATTTAAACTCCTAATGCTCTCTCCAAGCCAAGATGGTGAAATTAGAGATATTCAATTAGCTGAGACGAAGTAGTGGTAAATTACAATTCAGATGGGCATGTTTTACACAGCATAAATTTGAGAAACGTTGCCATAAAACCTCACTGAGTCTACGGGAATATCGGAATATCTCTGAAACTTTTTTACGTTTTCTGTAAATGGATTTTTTTCTAGAATAGGGGTCCTCAAATTATGTATTTCTGGCGAACTTTCGGTATACAAATTTTGAGTGGAGTGCAATATCTTCTCTACCTATTATGTACACTGTACATGAAAGAGAAAGAAAAAATATCCTTTGTCAAACGTAGAACAGTTAAATGTAGCTGTTACAAACCAGCCCTGAAACTTTACAAATCAAAGTTTTCTTATTTGAATAACTTTTTACCGTCAATAATATTTTTACTTTCTCTACACGTACGATGTATATAGAAGTTAGAGAAGGTATTGTATTCCAGCTAAAAATTCTATGTCGACACTTAAACGCAAATCTATTTTTTGAGCTCTCCTGTATTAAAAAAAAAGGATGTTTTGAAAAATGTATGTCTGTGCATGTATGTGTGTGAACAGCACAGCTCAGAAACGAAAAATCCCTTATCTCCAACGGCACGAAGGTTTTCAACAGAATCCTCCCACCCAAGACTATGCTTTATATAAAAAATACTATAAATTTTTTTTTCTGATAAATAGCTCTTAGGATTTTGAATACAATATCTACCCTAAGGATATTTACATGCAAATAAAATGTATATCTAGAATCTCCAAAGAATTACCTCTGAAGATCTATTCATTCTGAATGAATTTTACATATCTGTAAACCGTAAGAAATAGACCAAACTTTATTGCACAAAAAATGTAGATCTTGTTAAAACACAGAGTTTATATCCTCTATATATACTTTTGTTAGGGTTAACCTTCTACGAGATATATTTTTTTGTTGGTTTCAATGTTAAATTACTAAAATGTTCTCAAACGGGAGGTCATCTATTGTTTCACCTCACTTTTGTTTTACTCCTGATTATTTAAAACGTTTTAATCTAGTGTGTTACCTTATTTTATTTCTACTTTGTAAAATCAATAAGAAGACCAATTTTGTTAATTTTTATCTGGATCAGCATGATTTAGATAACAGTATAATCCTTTGTAAGGCACCTTTGTTTGTGGAACAGCTAGTGAAAGTATGTGAAAAGAACACATCAGATTTTTTCAAATGCAACTCCCCTTAAGGTAAGCGGAAAAGAAATAACATCTAGGAAAAACCGGAAACCTGGGTTCAAAATTTATCTGAAGTGCTCATTTAAACAAACTGGAAACCTGGGCTCAAAATTTATCTTAAGTGCTCATTTACACCACACTGCTTTAAACGAAAATGGTGGAATTAGTGACATACAATGAGAGATAGTAGTATAATTACAATTCAGATAGGCAAGTTATACATATAAATTTGTGAAACATTTCCATAAAACTTCAGTGCTTCTATGGAAAATTGAGAAACATGTGAAACTTTTTTCCGGCTCCTGTAAATGGATTTTCACTCTCTGGAATCAGGGGTTCTCAAAACACGAATTTCCAGTAAAATCTCAATAACCAATTTTTGGATGGAATGCAATAACTTCTCTACCTATGATGTACATTTTACATGGTAGAGAAATTAAAAAACCGAGCGAGTAGGGCAAGCCCTGAGGCTGCTACAAATCAAATTTTTCTGTCATTTATATCATTTTTTTCATCGTCATAATATTTTAGCATGTAAAATCCAACATTGATGCTGTACCATGGTACTGGCTTTGACGCCATAACGTTCCTGTTTAACAACTGTGAAGTTTGCTGACGACCCCTGAACGCAGCATATGTATATGATTATAAATTATTAAATTATGATTACAAACCGAAATAATATTAAAATAAAAAACGCGATCGCCAGCAGCGGAGGTAGCTCGCTTAATTTACCGTAATAATCAGTTGATAGCGGTAAATTAGAGACAGCCTGCAATTTACCGTTCCATATCCAACATCATCAAGGGTTGTTACGTGTGCCCATATTATTATGATACGCGCACCTTAAACTTTTTGCAACGTTGCGGTTATATTGATTACGTCAATACTGCAATTCTAGCCGCAAAGTTAAAAATGGTGCTATTTTCAAAGCATTCCCTTATTAAATACATAATAATCATTGTGTTGTACATTCTAACAGTTAAATAAAGTAAATAATCAAATTTTGTATCCATGAAGAGAATAAAACAATTATTTTGATATTCATGACATCTGCAATGTGGCACATAGACGTGTAATAGTTTAAAGCTTAACTCAAAGGGACATCAGGCTGAATCATTCGTTAATATTGGAAAAGAAACATTTGTTTTTTTACATATTTATTATTATGTTAATATTATTCCTATCATTATAAAAATATTCATAATTCATTTTTACTATCCTTACCACATACTATATATCTATGTGTGGGTGTGTGTATATATATATATATATATATATATATATATTTTGAGCAGAGAAATTCTTGAAAATCACCTAAAAATTCAATACCAATGTTTTAGGAGATATACAAATGTTTTAAGGAAATTTACAAAAAGGTCTAAATGTGTATGTGAATAGCACAAATCAGAAATTTAATCTCAGGGTGTTTACAAGGGTGCGATAAGAATATTTTTAGAAAAATTCCGCATCCCATAATATCCTTAAACGGAAATTGATTTGGTAAGGCTATTACCTAAAATTTAAGATATTTTATATGATAAACAAAATACATTTATGTGTTGAATTTTTTGGGAATGTCCTCTGAGTCCACTTTATTCTGGATAATACTGCATAACTGGTAACCATAAGAGATACACATCATCTTACTACATTACATATACAACTCGTTAAACCAGACACATTTTAAAAAATGCAGTTTTATTTAGTTAACCATGCCCAAAATATCTGTTCTTTGATATTGTTTCAATTTTCCAAAACCTGTATTTTTTTCAAATGAAAAATTCGTTTTTCTTTTTTGTTTTCCCGCCCAGGTCATGCTAGGAAAACGAATTTCAATATATCGCATAATGACCAGTTCCCCTATTAATTAGAAGATTAGCGTTTGTAAGAATAGTTATTTGCAGAATGGATAGAGAAAGTAGTAACATCAGATGTGTTTATAAAGACGTCGACTGATTTTTATTATTAAAATTATTTGTGGGACTATCATTCTCTCAATGCTTTAAACAATATCGCGTGTAATTCTTAAGTTTCCAACTCACAGGTCTTAGGGCAGATATACGATATAAAACCTCGAGGATTCTAAATAATTAAATCGAATGTATATAAGCAGTCCACATACAATTCAAATATTAATAATCTGCCCGTTATTTGTCTGTAAAATTCTGAGGAAATTCCAATGAGGAATAGTTTACAAAATCTTGACAGGTGTGGAAAATAAAAGAAAGACAGTATAAACCATTTATTTTAAGTAATCCAAGACCTGTTTTTAATTAAAGTTAAACTCGCATAACTTCCAGTGCTAAATTTTCAAAGTTTTCTTAAAAATTACCTAAGGAACTACATAAGATATAGAAAAGCACATAAAATCTACGTCTGCGAATTTAAAGTACTGTGTAATTAAATAGAAAAATCTACACATATTTTTTCAAGCTAACATTTTCATTTGTTATGTTAAATTTATAACACACTGTCACATGAGATTTTAATAGTTTCACAATATTGTTATTGACGCATGTTTATAACATGAAATTTGCCTATCTTATACACACCAAAAAAAAAAACGTTGAGGTATAAAACGGCAATACAAAAATTTGGTGAAAACGCTGAATGTAATAGAATATTTAAAATATACTTGAAATAAATGCAGTACGTGTAGTACATGAAAATCAGCATCAAACACTCATATGGACAATAACAGAAAATATCATAGCTGACCGCGGCCACCATTTAATCTTTAAAAGTAGTTTACGAGTACAGCAATCATTCACCAAGTATCCAGCTCAGTTCTATGGAAGAGGTTATAATAATTTGGATGCATATTTTAAATTAATATATTATATTAAATGCAGTTATATTATAATTACAGTGAATAGCAGTAGTAAACTCAGAAAGAAAATTACAGATAATTTATAAAATCAATGGAATATCAATAGAATTAAATGTGAAATACGTCAGAGAAGTGAAGTTATATTATTTTAAGAAATAAAATTTATAAAATACAAAATATAAAACAATACTATTGCTGTTAAACAAGTTTTAAATAAGCTTAACAAGATATTGGATCATAACAATAATACTTAAAACTTTAAACATGTTATATGTGCCATCTCACTGAAGAAAAACCAAGATAAATTGAGAAATTAGATCTTACAACTAACTAGAAGCAAAATCAGCGTATTATCGTATTAGACGAGAAATGGTTCAAAAGTAATTAATTTATGGGCGTGGAGGTATGGGTCACTTATCTACCGAAAAATACGAGGGCCGTTATTTTTCAACATCCGATAGGCTATAAATAAAAGACAAATTCATAGAAAACAATTGTTTAATTACTAAAAGTTTTGTACATTTATGGTTACTTTTCACCATAATCACCGCAAAGACTGAGACATTTATCGTACCTGTGCACAAGCTTTGCAATATAGCTTCAAAAAATGTTGTTGCCAATGCTTTCAGATGAGTATTGACGTTGTTTTAAGATCTTCTTTTGTTTGAAAGTGCTACCCTCCTAGCCACGTCTTCAGTTCAAGGAAAAGGTGAAAGTCGCTGGGTGTCAGGTCAGGACTGTACGGCGGATGATCGAGAAATGTCCCATTGAAATTGTTCAATGAGCCTACGGGTTGTGCCAGCAGTTTGTGGACGAGCGTTACCATGGATCAACACAATTCCTGAAGGCAGCATTCTTCTTCGTTTGTTTTGAATGGCTCTCCGCAAACGTCGTAAGGTCAATGGTCATTTGAAATCATAGGCGGCAACATCTTTTGAAGCGGGTATTGCAAAGCTTGTGCACAGGTAGTATAAATGTCTCAATCTTTTCGGTGATTATTTTGAAAAGTAATCACAAGTGTACAACAATTTTAGTAATAAAATAATTGATCTTGTCTTTTATTTATAGTCTACCCTCGTACGATACGAAGTTATAAAGTAATGTAATAAAGAGAAAAAGAATTCTGGATAAGAACTCAAAATATCTAATTTAAACCAAAGAATAAAGAGGATTACTAACAGAAATTGTAAGGAATAAAAATAAATATATATATCCCAACATCGATAACATACAGAAAACAAAAGGATGACTGAGACTTAAGACCTCTTACCATTTCATGGGATATCATAGGGAGAGGGAGAGAAGAGAAAGAGCACAAGAAAGGATTAGAGATTTACTGAAATAGTTTAAAATATAAATATAACACTTGACTATATTTTCATGAATATAATGCTCCCTCACAAATGGCGAAATTTGAATTTGAGGAGGATAGAATTTGTCCTAAATTATACCACTATTTGATTCAATAATAATGTATCATTATATATCATATAAGTGGAATGTTTGGGATTTTTTCTATAATTATATTTTGGATATCTTCGGTAGTTTATGAGAAAATTAATTGCTTACATGAGAAAGCACCATTAATGAAAAAGTTGATCTGAGAAAACCTATTCGCATATAATCACAGACAGAAACTACATGGCTTGGGCACACAAAATCGTCATATTTATGGTAATATATCTGTTAATTTTCAAAATCCACAGAGGAGAGATATCTAATTGAAATGTATACCAATAATAACGAGATTTTGCCTTGTATCAAAATTCTAGCTTGAAAGGTTATCTAATACTTTTATTGTCTAAATTTCTAAGATATGTGATACATTTTTTAAGATAGTCACATAAAAATCTGACTTTATAGAAAGTGCTATAAAACAGATATGTGATATTACATTTTTTAAATTAGCGCTAAGTTTTAGAGAAAAAGTATTACTATTCTTACTCTTCAAAACCGTTTATTTTGAAAATGTAATAATTTATCAAAATTGGAGCATTATTTCCAAAAATTAATAGAAAAGTTTTCTTTAATGTATATTTGAGAGACAATAAACAAGTTTCGAAACTTATTACTGAAAACTGCACGTGTGGAACGCGTTAAATATACAAACGTGTTGTAAATAAGTGTGCGAAAGAATAAGGATTAAATTAATAATAATCATGTACCTTACCATCTATAGATTCAGTTAATTGATTGTTAAAGTGCACTAGATGGCAAAGGTCATTTAGAATTTATACCATTTTATTATGAAACAAAAATGTGTATAATTGTTCACAATTTTTGATCTAATTTCACAAATGCATCACGTTAAGGAAGGGCATGTGTGACCTTTTTGACAAAGAATGAGCCTGGTAGAGCAATGGGGAAGGCGCAGTGATTCATCCCACTCCCTGTGAAGGCCGCTGTGCGACGTAATGGGATATTTGCATTCTAATGTTGTGTTTTTTGCGACTTCAATAATATATTTTATTTTGGACTAGTGCATCACTATATGCTGCTAAAGATAATGTGCATTGCCTTAATATACCTCTGTCGTTGGATCTTCGGAATTTACAGAGGCTCTAGGTGCCGAACTATGACTGAGTCAGCAACTACTACTCCAAAAAAAGAATAAAAAAAAAGAAAAAAAAAACCAAGGTGAAATATTTATCTTAGCTAGTCGGAATTAAAGATACATTTACCATATTGATTAATTTAACTAATTCTTATGTATAAGCATGTATAATATGAAATATTAATAAAAGAACTGCTGTATTAAAAAAAGAGAGAAATACCCCCTCCCCTCATTTGCACTAAACGGAGTGCGGGTGGTCTAACAAAACAAAAAAAAAAAAAAAACAAAAAGAACAAAAAAAAAAAAAAAAAAAAAAAAAGGAATAAGGCCGCTGTAAACCTTAAGGGTGCAATCCCTAAAAAAAAACAAAAAATATACCAAGTTTTTGAGAAAAAATTTAAAAAAAAAAATATATATACAGGATGTCTACAAAATAAGTCACTGTTTCGTGACTGAGGTAACTTACGAATGTCTTTTTGTAGGTTGATCACTGAGCAGTGTCCTGAAAGTATTGCCGTTGTCTCATGAAAACTACAGGGTGATCTGTATGATGAGCTGTGATGACGGTTTCAACGAAAAAAATAAAAAGGTTGGGCCAACGAATAAAATTGTATGAAAACAGTTAAATAAGTTTCCGTCATACAGTTTATGTAACACTTGCAAATGGTATGCGGAGCGCACTTCTAGGTAAAGTTCAGCACTTTCGAAATTAGCAATTGACGCGAAAGAGAAAGTAAAGATTTAGGACTCCGTTCAATCGTCTCCCGTATTGCGTCAATGTCAGCTGCGCTTGTGAAAGGTCGACGTGATCGAGACTTGTCATCAACACTTTCCACATGGTTTTATTTGTTGGTCCATCCTTTCGTAGCCGCAGCTAATCGCAAGAAACTCCCTGAATACGCCATGTCACAAAGGGAATAGGTTCAGGAATAGTCAAATTGCTGGACAGCGATCAATCTGCAACGAAAAGATATTTCCAAGTTTCCTCAATCACGAAATGGTTTATTATTTTGAGGACACCCTGTATACATAGATTGGAGTTTCGCGAAGTCTTGGACAATACTGGATACAAAGTGTATATGGAGCGAAACATTATCATTAAATGTGATGCAAATAATTGCAATTTGGAAAATGAATGATTTAAATAATTCCTAACTGCTGTCTTTCTAAGATTTTATGATAATCGTATAATGTTGTAGAGCAAGTTTTTAAATTGGCAGTTCGTGAGGAACCTCTGAAAATGATATTAAGATTATTCCCGCGTTTCGAAACTAATATTCCGTTATTGTTTGCTTAAAGAGAGCATATTCACTAACGAGCACTGGACGTATATTTGACAGTGTGTGTGCCTCGCCAACATTTCCTCACCTTAACTGGAGCAGTGGAAAACGAGTTCTGTTATCAGTACCTCACAACAGTTACCTTTGGACATGACTGCTGTGCGACTAGTTCAGGTTCAATTCCCAGTTTGGGGTGGGAATGTGTCTGTATTTAAGTATATTTTCTGTCCTACCTTGAATCGTGGGGTTTGAAAACGAAAGTGTGAATGTGTTTCTGAGTTCCAATGTTTAACATTCAAAGAATGACTACTGTACACGTGTTAACAGCTATAATCATATAGGCAATGTTTTCCAATGCTTATAATTTTCTCAAATGGGAAAACGTTACTCAAATTTAAACCAATAATGAGGAATATCTCATAAATGTTTATTTTCACAAAATATGTATTTGAAATAGCTTACGCGTTTTAAAGAGTTCTATTTTTTGAATAATAAAAGCTTTGCGTACCTTTTACAATTTACCAATCCAGATTTGTTCAATCAGAATGAAGTGGTCTTCAGAAACTATTCCCATAAAATTTAAGACTTACATATAGTATGTCATGACAGTACCTTAAATATACAGGATTTTAATCAAAATCGTTAGTACCACTTTTGGGAAAATCAACATTTTCGAGGAATGTTCTATACAAAGGGCCAGGTGGCGGATTTTCCTAAAAAAACACCGTGTCTCTTCCTTGACTTGGAGGTTCTGAGTTATACTGTTTACAGACGTGCACTCACGCTATATACGCCTATACATTCAGGAGTCCGCAAAAATGAATTTCAAGTGAAATTTTGGTGAAATTTTTGGGTGCACTACAATAACTACATATTGTTTTTTTTTTCAATTATAAAGATCGTTTGCTTTAAAATTGCTTAGGCATAAGTTTAGAAATAGAGTCTCTGCCTCACACAAAGTACGCGAATTCAAACTCACTTTGGGTGAATTACCCGGATAGGGTTTTTTTCAGAGTTTTCCCCTATTTTGAGAAGGCAAATGTCGAGTCACTTTAAGATCCATGGACCTTGAGATTATATGAGCATCATTTCACCGATTAAATTCATCTTCGCATATGCGCTACAGGTTTAAAAGATAAAAAAAGTTTAGAATATAGTAATAACAATAATTATAATTATATAACTTTTCACAGAAAAATCTTTCCAAATTACGCGTTTATTCGAATTTAATGCTACTACAGTTCTGGCAATTTAACATACGTTTATTAAAATATTATTCAATATCTTTTAAACACTTGTAAAAAAGAAGAGTTACATTTTTAGGGTTCTGATTTGTTTAAAATATATTATATACGAGATGGTGTGAATAAACTGGAGAGAATACTGCAGTACGTTTATAGTAATACACGGAGGAAGTTGAGTGACTGTTACACATTACATATTTTATGTAGATAAACCAACTATAACGCAAATAATAATTTCTAGTAACCGTGTTGTATACACAGAGCGACTTTTTTCTGATCATTGTTATGAGTAGATAAATTCAGTTGTTAATGTAAAGAGAGGCAGACCATTTACAACAACATATGCAAACTCTGCATTTTTATTCAAGAGTTTAATTATATGTAACGTTTATTAATTGAATGCAGATATTTATTTAATATTTGTTTTGTCGTGTGCTGGCGTTAATTATGATTTAAAAGGACGGTTGGAAGATGTTGACCTGACATTGCATGACCCCCAACTCACGAGTGTGCTGTTTTCTCAAATATAAAAGCATTGTGAAATCGACGCGTGTAAATAAATAAACAAATGTATAACAAACGTGAAACAGAAACAAAACCTAAATAATCAGCAGCAAAATTGGATGTGACGCTTATGTACTTTATCCTGCAGACCGGGGTTCGGGGTTCGATCCCGGGAACTTTTCCCTAATGAACGCAGCGTGTCACAAAGCAAAAAGGATGGTGTGGGGTGGAAAAAATAATAAACCTAGCCGTAATATTATTAATGTGCGTGGTTGGGGGAGGGGGGTATGAACGGCGCGGCGTAATCAAATAGTCCCGTGCCGTTCGAATTATTGGCATGGGGTCGGGGGGGGATCCACCGATTCCCTCAAATTATGCAACCATAGCAACACATGCGCACGCAAATGCCCTTCTCTCTTTTTTAGCACAACTTTTCATTGTTACTCAACTATATCGGGGCGGAAGTGCACCCAGTGGTTCCCATTGCAGATAAAAGTAACTTTGGTCATACACTGCGGCAAGTTATGTCCTAGCATTTTGTTGTTATTTTGTGTGTCCACCACAATCCTGCAATCTACACGAAACCAAATTCACAATAAATTAAATCCTTACTTGTTATTACAAAATGAAATAAAATAACACAAATTGAACACTGTATAGTAATATAACTGAAGAGAATTTGTTATAGAAAAACTTAAAAAGAGTCTCAAACGTATCAGAATTAGAAGATACATTAGAAAAAGCAAATGAATAAAACCAGTGATCTTAATTAGAACTGCTATATACATGAATATAGATGTGTTAGTCACACAAATATAACAAAATTATTGTGATAAGTTTTTTTTTAAAATACTGTATAGGGAATACAGCGTATCCCAAACAAAAACTTAATACTGAGGTTTCATTGGAAACATGTTTTGATATTATTTGAGTTAAAAAAAACAAAAACAATTTTAGGTACGGGTGTGTCCGTACTTTGTGTATGTGTGTCTTTGGACAGCATAGATAAAAAACGAAAAGACTCTTAAATACCAAACTTAGTAGTTAAGTTTATAATGTTCCAAGAATACAACACTAAGATTTTTAAGAAAATCCCTTCAAACGTTTACATGGAACAATGTTTGAAAATTTTGTTTTGCTCAAAAATGGCTCTTATGATTTTGATTAAAATTCCCTATATTATAGATGTTTACATGCCAAATACATGTACCGCGGTGAAGCTAAGGCCACGGAAATTGCATAAAAAAGTGATAATCTTGTGGATGGTTTGCAGAAAATTGTTAGATGAAAAGAGAAGGCAAATAAAACACCGAAATCATACATATTTACGAGTAGGTCATATTCAACAAGAACTAATGCATATATGACCCTAAATTCTGTATATTTGTATATTCCTATTTAATAATTACTATTATTATTATTATTATTACTATTATTATTATTATTATTTTATTATTATCATTATTATTATTACATTATTATCATTATTATTATTGTTATTGTTATTGTTACATTATTATTATTACATTATTATTATTATTATTATTATTGTTATTATTATTATTGTGGTGGAGATGTTAATAGTAAAAATGCCAGGTAAATTGAATAAATAGAATGATAGTAAAAATAAATTCTAATAATAATAAATAATATTACATTATAATAATAATAATAATAATGATAATTACAAACAATAATAATGATAATAATAATAATACATAATAATAAATAATAACAATAATAAATAATAATAACAATAATAAGTATAAATATATGCGTAAGCTTTCACGGCCGGTGTCCATAGTGGCTATAACCCGCACTGTTGTAATTCTTTCGGAGTTAGCGACGTGAGCGTTTTGCCTCTGAAGATGTCCCTCACAGACAGGGACGAAACGTTAGGTAGAAATATTTAACTAAACATATTTTAACCTACAGACCACGGCAAAACAGTCCGAAAATTTTAAATTTTAAAATAATAAATATAATTACAATAATAAACAATAATAAAAATAATAAATAATAATAAGAATAATGTATATCTAATATTGCAATATAACTAATATTGCACAGCAATAAAACATATTATATTTAATGGATAAAAAATTAAAAACGTAACCAATATCTACTCATTTTATATTTGAAACTCATTGAAAGAACTAATTTAAGCGTAAACAATTTAAAATTACATGTTTTCACCATTATTTAATTTTATGCAACTACTTCACATTTACTACTTCACATGTGCTTTTTATTTCCTTTATTCACCTGAATATAGAATCACTCTTACACAAATATAAAAATTATATTAATAACAATTAATGATCAATAATATTACAACTCAGGAAAGACCATATAAGGAAAAAGCAACAAAATAGCTGCAGTTAAAATAACAAACATTTAAATGGTAAATTAACAGAAAGGAAAACAAATATAAAAATTTTACCTTTGAAAAATATATACCAAAATGTGTAACCAAATATTTGTGTTTATAAGAGCACTTAAATCATTTTAAAATATTTAATGATCCTTTCAGTCCTAGAGACAAATTTCTTGGAAAAGTTGATTTTTCATACTAAATTTTTTCAGGAAGCTTACTATTTTCCTTGGAAGGGCTCCAAGCATTACTGTTCAATACCTATTTATACTAGTTTTTGTTACTATTATAGTAATTAGCTTTGTATTCAAATTGAATAAAGGTGATTATAGTGGGGAAGATGATGAGATGATGATAATACATTGTTGGAGGCTCTGTTTAACATTGAATGGGTCATGAAAGGAGTCATAGGAATAACAATTGTTAAGTATTAGAATATTTAACTCTCCGTAAGATTCTCAGCCTACTTTCATTACAGGTAGTTTTTTCCTATCTCTTAAAGCTGCTATATTTCTAGGGCCCATTTAACGGTATACAGTTAACAGCATTCATGTAAGTTACTGCTCTATTTTGCGGTTATTTTCTTATTTATTCACTTTTGATGGTAATGTTTGGCAACTATCAACAGCTATTTTGTCAATGTTCTGATATCTGTTGACGGAAATTTCATCTTCGATATTAATACCCAATTTATATGCGTTATGTTGACATATTCTCTCGCCTTTATTTATATAAATATTTAGGGTAATAATGTGAATATCCACTCCACGGTAATCATATGCACTAGTAAGAGGTACCCGGGTGGTCGAATATTCTGACTGAAATTATTTTCTATTTTTCAGGTTGCATAATATTTTAATTTCCTTTATTATTGCATGTAATTAATAATTGTAAACAAATCTTAACTTTCGTTATTTCATTGAAGCTTAGACAGGGAGATTGGAGGGCACAGAAAATTACTGCAGATTATGACAGGACAATGAGTCCATTCTGTTGTGTGGATGAAACCTGGGCACACATTTTAGCGAAGTAGCACACTGGGAGATCCAGGAAGTGTTCCATTCACATAACTAGGCATAGGAAACTTCTCTGTATTGTTTTATTTATTTTTCTTCTTCTTTTCTGTCTTTACCTTGTGTCTTTAATATACATGAAGTGTCAGTGGCTCTTATTTAGGTTTATTAATGCAATACTAATTTTAGTAAGCTGCTTGACCTTAGTAAAGATCTTTGATTTATCAGTTTTTAAATAGGAAGACCCAATGTGAGAACAAAATAATGTTTGTGACTATCATTATTTTGTCTCGTATAAATAATTAACCAGTATCCCAGAAGTTGACTGCATCTATATTCTTCTCCTAGTAAAAAATCTAGTGTGTTGCATTTACATGACCTTCTCTACCTATTCTGAAACAAACTATTCTTCCAAGTATTTTTTGTTTTGTATTTTTCTGAAGTAACTGTTATTCCCTCGAAATAATCAAGGAGCCTTCTCACGGAACATAGTGGCATGTTTTGGGAAACGACACCAACTGGCAAAAAGCCTAAGCACCTCAGCTATGACCTTCGCCCAGTGACGCATTTGCTCTCATACTCCCCCTCCAACCGAACTCCAAATTTTTTGTCGCATGAGCAATTTTCATTTCACCAGCCTTCTACGTTACTGTATTATAGCTCGGTTAGAAATGAGGCCGGCTTGAAACTTCAACAAAAGCACTCTAACATGAACCTTTTGTAAACATAAATACATATATTGTATATTTTCTAAGTAAAATGTTGTTCTGAAACAATACCAAGGACAACCATCGAGTACTTACCTATTTTTAACCACCGAATTATGTATCAAAAACAATTAATTATTTTGAAAATTGTATCTGCATTGAAGATTTCTGTCTACCGCAAAATGAAAAATAAAGTGAAAATAATGATGCGATTATATTTCAGACCTCCTCGGAGTATGCGATGAAGTTGTTATGATGCTGCTCTCTGGTATTCATGAATAATGGTTCTTTAATCTTTGGTTATTGCAAGTTAACACGGTATTGAGAGTCAGCTTTTCAAGAAATAATCTATTTATATAATAGGCACAAGAACATTATCCTGGGCTTCTTAAACCATAATTCAAATTCCGTCATTAAATGTCGGCGTGTTAGGCTATTTTAGCGGTAGCTTCTTGATCTATGGAATTTCTAGTTCGTGAGTTCGCCACTATACGCACATGGTATCGAGGGATGAACTCACTGCCCACAGATGGCACCATAAGAGGAAATCACGACTTCCGGGGATAAAAATAACAGAATTTAGCCCAGGATATTTTCTTTTGATGTAAACGGTGATGTTACTGCGTAAACCTAGTAACAGTGTTCAATTTTATTTTATTTTGTCCTGGCTTTAATGCTTAAAACAACGTTAGCTGATTACTGCAGTCACGATTTCAAATGCACAAATATCACTAAGGTAAAAATTGGAACCAAAATGCGTTCAACTTTAATATTTCACTAGTACAAGATACAAAATCTAATGTCACGATATGACCATGCTGTTAAAGTGACTTAAAATAAATTATATTGCAAAAAAAAAAAAAAAAAAAAAAAAAAAAAAGGATACAAAAGATATTTAGTGTTCTACAAGATAATTAAATGTATGTATAATTTTGATCCGTATCATCCAAAGATGCAACGCGAAGATTTGCAAAATCATCCCGCATTACTCTTTAATTTGAAGAATTTTATGAAAAATAGTTTAAGGATTTTGATTAAAATACCAAATACTCTAATGACAAATTAAATGTGTATTTAGAAGTTTTTGAGAACAGCACATGAAATCCATTTCACTTTTGCATAACTGGTAAACTGCAATAGATACACAAAACCTTACTCTACAAAAAGCTTAAATCTTGTTAAACCAGACAGTTTATATCAGATTAATTTATTTTAGTTGTATTTATTTATTATTTTTAGTCAACCACATCCGAGGTATTCCTTGTTATTAGTATAAATTTTCCAATACTTATAATTTTTAAAATGGAAATCCTTTAATGTTTTTTCTCTCTCCCAGTTTTTTCAAACAAGGCGAACTGAATTTCAATTCCATCATAAAGCGATCCGCGTTTTAAATATATGGTTATTACTTAAGACTGGTGTGTTCCCATCTTCCCATTATATTCAAGTATCTCTTTTATGCCAAGGCCACAACCACACAATATGCGTAACAGGAGATAGGCAGTGACCTTGGTACTATACCACTGCGCAGAAGCGGAAGCAGCACGTATCAAGGGTGCGTTTATCAGCTATGAGCTCTGAGTGGAAGCTTTGTCTTCACGTTGTAAAGGGTTTTGACAACACTTTGTTGTGTGCGATTTCCTTAGGAATGTTATTCGCTTGTAGTGGAGGAAATGCCAACAAATTCAGCTCGAAGAGCGCATTTTTAATAACGACTAATCTGTGAAAACTGAATCATATAGACAGGCGTGTAGAAAGTTTCAACAACAATTTCCTGGTTATCCAGTTCCGGATAGAGACACTGTGAGCAATTTGGTCCATACATTTAGAACAACAAAATCATAAATGCTGAAAGAAGCAAAAACTACCTATTCTAACGGAAGATAAGCTAGACGAAATTGATGCTACATTCGAAAGCTGACTCAAGAAGTCTCTTAGCCATGTTCCACAGCAAGTGAGTGTTCACAAACAACTACTAAACTTTTAAAACTGAAACCCTATAGTGTGACTGCAGAGCAAAAATAAGGGCGTTACGCAAGAACAACTTTTGCATGTGAGTGGCAATTTCATCCGACGATGTCAAGAATGCTTTCGCGCAAAAAAAGGCGCAAAATCCCACGATGTGCGGAGAATGCATTTGCACGATGGCACTGTACAAAGAAATGTGTAATAAAACTATCTGCGCTAATGTTTATTTAAATCAATATGAAGTAGATAAGAAGAATAAGCTAAAAGTAATCTGTAGCGAAAGTTACGTTAAGGATAGCATTTTTGGTGCAGTTTAAGCATTGCAGAAAAAATTAATAACCTATTAAATTATGGTATATTTTCGATACTATATTACCTAAGGACTATAAAACTACTGGAAGGTGGAGCTGACTTACCTGTCTGAATATGCTGCTGAGAAACTGTGCTGTACCACGCGCAGAGATGAAAATCATGCCGGACGTGACCTAACTTTCATTGTTCCACCCACAGCAGCTGACCCTAGAAAAATGAGACTATCTTCAATCTGTGATGAGGTTGAAGCTTCTGGCCACCAGCAGCCAGCCAGGTTATTGCCCACCAATAAAAACACAAGCTCCGTTATAATATCAAAGTAGGTCTCGATGTGCCCACACGTGTATAAGGGTGACTACAAGGTGTGATATTGTGGTGTGGGAAAAGGCCCGTTACAATCATCGAGAGTGAATGAAATCAGGTTTCTTAGATCTAAAGGAGGAGGAGGAGGTGAGAGACTGGGGTGAAGTCGACACGTAGAGTTAAACCAAGAGCAATAAATATTGAGTCATAGTAGAGGACATGGAAAATAGTTTATAAGACGATACTTCGGTGACGATCGACATTTTTGACGAACTGTTTTGATTATTCCAGAAAGTATACCTAAAAAATTCTGATGTATTTCATTCACTGTTCTACTAACGAACTTCTTACAAAGGATTCTGCTTCTTTCAACTCCATGCTAATCAGGATAAGCATAATAGAGTGTTATTATTACAGTTCCTTATTAGTGGAAGGGAAACAAGGAATGCACTGTGCTAAAGAGCTAATCAACAGATGTTTTAACCTACAGCTAGGTAATCGTCATTGAAATTCACTTCTTTGGATGATCAGGAGTAAATCAAAAGAAACATGGACAAAAAATCTAATGTGTTACACTCACATTACTTTCGGTAGCTTCTCTACAAATAAACTGCTTACAAAATATTATTCGTCTTTCTACACCATGCTAATTGAGATACACATTAACAGAATGTTCTTATTGCTTATTTCCTTATAAGTAGAAGGGAACTTAAGAAATATGCTAAAGTGATAGTAAAATGTTTTAAAAGCTGACCTTATGAATCGATATAAACATTAGCAGAATGTTCTTATTACTTGATTCCTTATAAGGAGAAAATAACTAAGGGGGGCACTATGCTAAAGCGATAGTCAAATATTTAAGAGCTATTGCTATTGTCATTGAAATTCGTTTCCTTGGATGGCCAGAAGTAAAAGAAAAGAAACATGGATAGCTTCCTGCCTAAGAAAAGTATAAGTATTTTGAAATTGAAACCAATAACAAGGGATATCTTGGAAAACGGTAAGCCCCGCAACAAAAATGTAAAGGAGATATATTTTGTGTTTTGGCGAGATCTACGCATTGTATAGTAAGTTTTTGTAAATATCTCATACGGTATAGATGTATGTAAATATCATTCAAAAGATGTCAGAGGCTATTCCTAAAAAATTGAAGATATAGTGTTATTTTATACATTTAAATATCTTTAAAATACAGGATTTTAATACAAATCGTTATAAGATGCAAAGATAGAGTGCGAGCTTTTCTTGCAAATCTCCATGTTGTATCCTTGGGAGATAGTAAACATAAATACCGAGTTTCATATTTAACAGACTTTTCGTTTTTGCACTATGCTGTCCAGACACACACACACACACACACACACACACACACACACACTGATCTTTTTCTAACTTATTTTTGGTGGGGGGGATTCAGGGGTTCTCATGTATTTCCGGTATTGAGTTATGAGTGGAATGCAATACCTTCTACCTACTATTAACGTTGTATATGCGCTAGAGAAAATATTAAAATTTTAAGCTCTGTTCAGGATAGTATCCAAAATTTTAAGTACTGCAATACCCATCAGTGGATAGTGTTTACTGACAGCACTGCAAAAATAACAACCATTTGAAATCTTATAACCACTGAGTACTCGCGCGGCAAAAATATACATAGATCTACATATCGTCAATTTTACACTGGTGTAAATAAAGCAAATATATGCGTTATTTTTAACTTTTCTAGCCCGCAAGTACTATGTACATAGTGGATAGAGAAGGTGTTGTATTGCACCCAAAAATTCGATGTCGAGATTTCATCGGAAATATATGTTTTGGGGTCCCCCCGAGTCCGAAAAACATTTTTAGACAAAGGTCCGTGAATATGTGTGTGTGTGTCTGTGGACAGCATAGCTCAAAAACCAAAAGACAATTAAATGCCAAACTTGGTATTCAGGTTTGGTACCTTCCAGGGATGCGACACAAAGATGTTCAAGAAAATACCCTTCATATGGAAAATTTTTCAAATATTTTGATTTTCTTAAAACTGACCCTAACGATTTTGATTAAAATTTCATATATTAAAGATATTCACATCCCTAATAAAATTTATATCCTGAATTTTCTGGAAATAACCTCTGAAGCTCTCTTTTCTGGATGAATTTTGGCGACTTTTGCTTAACTGCTAAACCGTAAGAGATAGACAAAGACTTACTGCACAAAAATGTAGATCTCGTCAAAACACGCAATTTATGTCCTCTACGTTTTTGTTGTGGAGATAACCGTTTCCGAGATATTCCTTTTTATTGGTTTCAATTGTAAAGTACTTATACTTTCCTCAGACAGAAAAGCTGTCCGGTTTTCTTTTGTTCTACTTCTAGCCAAGCAAAGAAGCTATTTGCAATGACAATTGGAAAACGACAGCTTTTAAAACATTTGACTACCACTTTAGCCTAGTGCAGTCCTTTAGTTCCCTTCTACTTTTAAGGAACTAAGTAATAAGAACATTTTGCTAAAGTTTATCTCGATTAGTATGTGTAGAAAGAAGAATAATCTTTTGTAAGAAGTTTATCTGTAGAGCAGCTAGAGAAAGTCATGTGAATGTAACATCAGATTTGTTCATTTACTTATGCGTATAATTAACATTAAATGCTTTATAAATATACATGAATTATTTAAATTATTTGTTTATTTATTTTTTCTCAATATTTATTAACACGTCAGCCAAGAGAGAAAATGTATAAAGAGTACTTTGTAAATGAAACAAAACTGTTTTGAGTATTAAATTGCATTGTTTTCTGATTCAGTCTCCATATTTTGTACAAACAAATTCATCTCTACCCAGAAAATAAGATAAATTATTACTCGAAAGAGCTTCGTCTTATCTTATATATCTGAATTAGAATAATGTTCACTTGCTTCATTATTGTCATTTTCTATTTAAGAGAACTTTCCTACAGATTCGCCCCTACAGTTTACAGTTGTTAGATACTTTACCATTCTGTAAAGAAAAAACAAAAGATGTAGATCTTATTAAAATCACAATTTGTCAAATACATTTTTGTGTACAGGTAACCGTTTTCGATATTTTTCGGATTATTGGTTTCAATTTTAAGCGACTCAAACTTTTTTTCCTTTGTTTACTCCTGGCAAGCAAATAGATTGGAATTTTCATTGTTTCACATGAATGGTTATTGAAAGTTTTGTTGGTAATTTCTGTTTTAACAGTATTTATATCAGGGCTAGGAGCTAATTTTGAATATGATTTAAAGAAGATTATTGCTTTATCTACTTTAAGACAATTAGGTTTAATAATAAGAATTTTATCCATGGAATAAAGCGACTGGCTTTTAATGGACGAGACTATGCATTTTTCTATTTACCTTCTAATTACAAGGAAGCTAGTGATAAGATTAATTCTGCTAATTTTTAACTTGATTAGCGTGATGCAGGTAACAGATTAATGTTTTGAATAAAACATTTGTTTACTGATCACCTAGAGGACATCATGTTAATTGAACACATTAGATTTTTTCCTTTCTACTTACAAGGAACCAAGTTATAAGGACAATTTCTTCTGAAGTTTATCTCGATTATCATGAAGTAGATAGAAGAGTTAGCATTTTAACAATAATTTGATTTTTCTTATAATAAAGTAACCAATAATAGAATTTCAGTTAATGTTTATCTAGATTAGAATTAAGTAGACAGAAGAATAAGCTTCTCTAGGAATAGTTTGCTACGCAGTAGGCAGTAGGTAGGTAAAGTCATGTGAATGGACATGTAGCGCTGTTTTTATGGGGAAAACCTGTATTCAAATCTAGTCAAGTGTAAGTATACTACAAAACGCAATTTATTACAGATCATTTAGGAAGCACGTATGGGTCAACCTGAAAACGTGGCATATGTGCGCTCACCTGTTGTGAGGGCCGAATCCTCTCTGAATGGAAGAAGTACTTGGCCTTCATTCGAGATCTTGTGTTCCCCTCCATACCGTGATGACCCCTGACCCCTTTAAGAACCTTCTTTCTTTTCTTTCCTGAACAGCTACTAACATATTGCGCTGTGAAACATGTAAAGATGCACAAGTAAGTGCAACAGCGGCCTAAATGCAAACATATATTCATTCGCATGGTGCAAGATTTGAAACCATAATAACAGCATATAAGTGAACACTTATAGAAAATATTGGCATCCAAGCAAGTGCTAAAAGTATTCGTTTCTTTTTACTTTCTCCAGCTCATATGTACAACGTACATAATAGATAGAGAAGGTTTTGTATTACAGCCAAAAATTCAATAGTGGGATTTCACTGGAAAAATATGTTTTGAAATGCCTGAATAAAAAAAGGGTATTCTAGAATAAAAAATGTGTGCATATGTGGGCAGTATTGCTCAAAAACGCTAAGCCTATTAAGTATAAAATTTAGTATTTAAGTAAATTTCTTCCAAGGTTGCTACAGGAAGATTATGAAGAAAATCCCCTAATTACCCTTTATATGGAGCAGTTTACCCAAAAATATTCAACGATTTGGATTAAAATATCATATGTGTAAGGAATTTTCATGAAAAACGAATTGTATATCTTGAACTTTCTGGTAATAACCCCTGAAGATCTCTTCGTTCTGAATGATTTTTGTGTGACTGGTAACCGCAAAAGATAGAAAAAAACGTAATATGCAAAAAACATGGCTATCGTTAAAACACACAATTTATGTTGTATACATATATTCAATTTTTGTAGAGTTAACCGTTTCAAAAATACTACATGTTATTCAAGTGCTTAAACTTTTCTCAAACAGCAAGTCATCTTTAATTTCATATCCTTTTTTTTTTTACTACTAGCCACGCATAGGGAACCGAATTTCAATTAGTTCACATCTTTAAAAGATTGACTAAAGCGTAGCCTCGTGTATCCCATTATTACCCTTCTACTTACAAGAAAGTAAGTAATAAGATAATTTCTTCTAACGTTTATTTCGATTAGATTATGTTGTAGAGAAATAAGCAATATTTTGTAAGAAATATTTCTGTGGAGCAGCAAGAGGAAAAAACATGTGATGGAAAACAACACATTTGTTTTCTATACTACTTATTAATATAAGGAGAAAAAATGTTGTATTTGCCCCCAAAATTTAATCGGAGATACTATCGGAAATCACGTTATCATAAATAATTTTTTTCCATTCTTGTAGCATTTGATAGTCTGTTTTCCATCCAAATCATTTACCAGTTTGGTAATGTTTACATATATCTTACATGGTTATACATTATATATCACAACTATGGGCAGCTCACTGTATCAGCTACTGTTTCTAAATCTAGTATGCTATTATGGACTACTATGTTAAATTCTTTCCATTTTCCTATTATCTGTAGTATTGCTCATTTTTTTCAACATTCACTTTTTTCTTCTCTAATCAGTGTTTCATTTAATTCAGAAGTAATGATTTTGGAGTCAGATTGAAAAATTTAATGACACAGCTGGGATTAGAACCACGGATCTGCCGGTCTCTAGCCGGTTGCTCTACCACTTAGGTACCACAGTAACATGCCGGCACAGCATTAAATTCTTCAACTGACACATTTTTCCAGGTAAACCACATGGTGATCTCAAGAATTTAAAATCTTTAATGTACTAGAATGTATCAGAGAAAATCAAAACAACTGGAAACAACATGTGGTTAAGATGAATGAACACCGCTACCCAAAATTGGTTTTAAATCATACACAAAAAGGTCAACAAAACATTGACAGACCTAAAAGAAGATGAACAGAACAGCTTAAATGATGAGACCAGAACGAGCCAAACCATGAAAGATAAAGATGATGATGAGGAGTAGAAGGATAAATTAAATGGATGTATAACAAGTATTTAAGAGCAAGAGAGTGCATCTCAAACCATACGAGAGAGGTCCAGAAAGTAAAGTACGATTTGGCATAACTAAATAACAATGAAAGTTATCAACACAAAGCTTTATTTACAAAAGTTGCTGTACCTTATACTAATTCTTAACGTAATCTTCATTGCGTCAAGACATTTATTGTCACGTTGCACAAACGCCGAATATTAATCTTCTACCTCCAAATGCCTTGTTAATTTTTTGAATGCACAAAACGTTCGGCCAATTTAAATATATAGAAAATAACGCAAGTGTAAGGTGATAATGTACTGAACACAATGAACATGTTTCCAGTGAGGAAATAATCAATAACGTTTAATCAAGGAAGAACCAGAGTGGACGATGAAGTGCGGCGTCGGAGTTCATCACCCGTTATGGAAGAATTGAAAAGAAAGAACTCTGAAAATTCGGCATTTGACTTTGGAGGCTTCAAATCATTTGAGTGCAAAAGAGTTCCCAACCAATGGAGACTTCAGAGCGGTAGAAGAGTATATAATCGGTATGGAAAAACTAGCAATGGTGAGAAAATTGAGAAATACAGTAATGTACTGTAACTTTGTAAATAAAGTTTTGTGTTGATATCTTCCGTTAATATTTGCTTATGCCAAATCGTTGTTTATTTCTGGACACTCCTCGTATATAATATAGGCTCCAAATCAATCTTTAAGTAAGTGACGGTAGAGAAACATGAATTTTACGAGCTCAAGATTGGTGACGTTTAGAGTTATCATAGATGTACTTTATGAGATCATAAGCGGATAGAATCAGAAATCAAGATGTCTGTAAACAATTGGGGAATGAACACAGTGGATAAAATATATTATCATCAAAAGGAAGGGGAAAACATAAGAATTCTGCCTTGCATATTTCCAAAGCAAGCTTACCATACAGACTGTATGAAACAAGAGTCTAGAAAAATTTCGGAGGAGATGGAAGGACCAACAGGAATTTAATAACTAGCCTTGGAACAGGTCGGACCCAAACCTTGTATTGGAAGAATATATAATCAAAAGATTTATTCCTGTATACTTTTCAGTTTGATTTGTTCTTTAAAATTGTTATAGAATTAACTCCGAAATAAACTCAGACATGTGTCTATACATTTCATTAAGTCCAACATTTAGACTGTCCTTAGCCCGTATAACGAAAATTAATATAGTCATTCCGATTATCAACGGTCATTGAGGTGTTTTGTGGATATTGCTGTACTGTCACTGTTTATACCAGGATTTTCCAACTCGACTGTCTGAGTCAGAGTCCTCACAAGTACTCAACTAAGACATAGAAGCTGGGGTGGATGAGGAATGTGAGAACAAATACGTCACTGGGCGTTAATACTACATTGCTTGTGTCTTGCTCCTTCCAAGATTGATTCAGTAAGATGATAGCTTTCCCTCAATGCTGCGCTGTAATGAATGCTACAGATATGGTCCTATGGGTCGTGAATAACTTGTGCTCTTTTAGTGTGTACCCAAGCTTGATCAACCTTATACACAGGACTTTCTGAAGTCTTGAAACTTTTGATATGTTAACAACTTAAAATAAATGCGAATTGTGCTGTGTTAGCTCATCGTGCGAACAAAGATTGTTCTAGAAGAGCGAGCTCTAAAGCAAGTATTTAGGATGTAAACTCATATTTTATGTAGGTATTAAAATAGATACATTTCAGTCAGTTTGCGGAATTAACAGACAGATTTTTTAAAGTAATGTGAAAAAGAAACTAAACTAAAATTCTAAAGAGTTATGACAGCTTCCACCATGTTGTACGGTTGTGAAACTTGGTTTCCAAAAGCAAAAAGACGGCGGAGGTGAAGTTCCTTAAGAAAGTAAGATTGTACCAAACTCGATAAGATTAAAAGTAAAGAAATAAGAGCGGAACTAAAAGTAGAATCTTTTTATAGCAAAGTAATGAGCCAAGGACAAGAATGGATTGAGCACATTGAACAGAATGAGTGAGAAGAGATACCCATTACCAGCGAGGAACTGCCACGAAGGACGATGTGATGTTGGACGTCTTAGGAAGGTTGGCTGGAAAGAACTGAAGCTGGAAAGAACTAATCCTTGCACTGATGATGATGATGATGATGACACTAATCGTCAGAGATGTTAGCACTGTATAAACAAAAGTAGAGATCTGCTTATTTGTATTGTGTGGTTTCGAAGGTTAACAAGTGCTTACGGTGTCTATGCTGATGCTTCAAGCACTGATGTAAGGCACATGAGAAGGGCATGTTCATTATTAAGAGATACTGGGACTGAGTTTTTAGGTGAACATTTTAAGTACAGCATATAAATTATCTATAGCAGCCACATCCAAAGGTAACTATTGCAAGACAATGACTTCGGAACTCTTTTCCCTGACTCCCGGGGAAATGTTTCGAATCACACATTGTCACATATAGAGTGCGTGTGGTGCTCGGTACCGAATGTGCTGTTTTATGCAACCAAACAGAATATCATCTTTTTTATATGTGGTACGTATTATTTTAATAACATTTTCAGAGGTTCCACACGAACTGCAAGTGGAAGTACTTATATAAAATGTTTGAAAGAAAGAGATTGGGAATTGCTTAGATCATTTTCCAAGGTTTAGTTTTCTAAAGTATTATTTGAATTACATATAATAGCAATGATTGCTCATATATATTTGGTAGTAGCTTCTCTAAAATGCAGTATATTAAAATACAACATCCTTGTCGACTACACTAGGATCTTTGGTTCATCTATTAAGGATTTGTAGACCATCCTTAGCAGCAGATATTGGTGGACTCGTCCAAAGTAAAAAAAATAAATAAATAGCACTATCTTGAGGTGAGGAAGACCTTAAGTTTGCACGTATTCCATTACGTCATATAGCAACATGTTCCAATGCTTCACACGGAGTGGAATGAGTTGCTGTGCCTTCCCCTTTGCTCCTTTAATTTGGATATACCAGGTGTATTTATAATCGAGGAGTTAAATCGACTATGGGCATAACTCATGTTTTGCCATTTTTCTGTTCAATGCATTTTTTGGATTCGCCATTTTGTAGTTGGTCAAACTGAAAAATGTCGTTTCCATATCTCGATTTCAGAAGGCTCAGCAGCTTATCGTGCATTAGTCAATGCTGCTGTTTGTAAGGTTATGGATGTTGTTTTGCACTGTATGAAGATTTGTAAAATTCAAGGAGTTCATTGTGGAAATATCGAGTGATTCAGAAAGAAACGTGAATCATCTGATTCAAGTATAACTGAATCTGATTATGGCGAACTATGTGGCAAACAAAACTTGAGAAAACGAAAAAGAAATTCTGGAGCAAGCTACAGAACCAAGAAAGGTACAATGGTTAAAGGAAAGGTATTTAAACGTATTCAGTCCTGTTGTTCAAAATAATGCTGCTCTAATATAAATTCTGTTGATCAAAATAAATTAACTTCATTTTATGATTTAAGTGATAACGCTCCTCAAGACATTTGCATAGCTGGCTGCATTGCACCGCAAGCAGTTAAAGTGAATAAAACTGACCCTAAAGTGAAAAATCGACAGTGCATATGGACATATTGTGCAAGTACTGTAAAAGCTATTCCTGTATGTCGACAATTTTTGTTTGCACTATATCAGATAAGTGATAAGAAATTTCAAACATTACAGAAGAAGATATCAAATGGTATACCAATGACAGACATGAGAGGAAAGCGTTTAAACCGATCACATAAAATAGATGATAATGCCTGTGAACTAGCCAAAAAAGCATCTTGGTAACATTCCTCATAGATCTGCACACTATTCTAGAGGTAAATCCAATAAATTATATATTGAAAATTCAAATCTTAATATAAAAGTATTTTTAATCTTTTTCCTGAATATTACAAGACTGAAATGGGGTCTAATTTGAAGATACAGGGTACAGATCCTACTAAACTTTTTTAAAAGCACAGATTATGCTTTTAAAATGCCATGAACAGATGTTTGTGATTTTTGCACTGTATGCAGAGTGAAATTTCAAAATAATCCTTACATCTGCAAAGTTCAACATGATCTTTACCTAAGAAAAGTGGCTGCTTATAAAGATATTAAGATTTTTTTTTGAAGGCATGCAAAGAAGAAAACTCCAAAATTCTTGTACATGAACTTGACTATGCCCAAAATTTAGCATTTGTTAAGTTGAATGTCAGTAGCCAGTTTTATAATCGACGTCTGTGGATGTATGTGTTCAACATCCACTGTCACAATGATGGGACAAGCTTATTTTACTATTTTCTGGAGACACAGTTAAACAGTTTGCTCCCTTCTAGTAGATATTTCTACAATAGACGAACCCTTAAAAATATTGAAGAAATAAGTTATGTTTTCAGATTCAGCTGCAGTTAAAATAAAAACATAACTGTTGTACGCTTAGTTCACCTTTGGCAATGAAGATGAAAGTTACCCACATTTTGCCAGTTCATGGGCACTCTTATAATCAATGTGAATCAACTTTTGAAACTAGAAATACCTTCCAGTTTGAGAAAAGTTTAAAATTGAAATCATTAACGAGCAATATCTCGGAAATGGTTAACACTAGGGAAAAAGTGTATGACAAACTTTATGCTTTAACGAGATGTGCGCTTTTTGTGTAGTAAGTTTTTTATGTATCTCTTATACAAAAGTCTCTCTGAATAAAGAGGCCTTTAGAGGCTGCACTCAAAAAATTCAATTTATATGTGTAATTTATTTAACATATGAATAGCTTTAATATCGGCATTTTACTCCAAATGTTAGCTATTTCTGAGAAAATCAAACTTTTCAACAAAAAAAATAATTTAAAAAGTAGTATGGAATAAGGTGATTTACTGGAATATCTTCTGTTCTTCGAAAATGCCGAGATTAAATATCAACTTTGGTATTTAACGATCTTTTCCTTTTTGAGTTATCTTGCTCATGGACACATGAATGGATTCATGCACACAGTAGCTTTCCATAAACATGATTTTTTGGACTCCAAGAGGCTCAAAACATATATTTTCAGTGAAATATGGACACCATTTTTTGAGTGGCATTCAATACTTTCTCTTAGATTTTATTTATCTTACGAAGACCTAGGATGTGTGTTTCCATTAGTACGTTATAGGCTGTTTATTATAGTTTATTTCATTGCCATTTAAACTATGATATTTTGCTCTGCAGTAGCAGTGGGGAAGCCAATCAAGTATTTTTGCTCCAGAAGAAGGCTCCGAGAACAATAAAAAATTGTAGTTTTCGCCAACATTGTGTGCTTTTTTTTTTTTTTTTAAAGAATTTGGAATTTTAACTATGGCATCATTGTATGCATTTGCATGCTTGAATTTTATTCATCTCCAAAAGACAGACGAGTTTCTTTTTTCTGATATATATATATATATATATATCATTATACAAGGTGTAGAAATAATATGGTACCTCCTAAATTTAGATTACAGAAATCTCTTAACTCTCATCTCTATCTTGGAGTGAAATTGTGTAGTAAACTACACATTGGAGTTATAAACCAAAATGCCTGAAAAGGTGGTCCTGGCTTATATTTGAGAACGGCATGTAATATAAAACCATTGCAATCCCCAGAATGTACATTTAAAATAACAAAAATGCTACAGGTATGTCATTCCAAGCAATATATGGCTCACTAAACAAGATACAGTAAAAAATGTGATGTGTTCCATTCAGATCATTTTCTCTATATCTCTGCAAAAATTATTGTTAAGAAACTTATGCTTGTTTTTAATTTATGCTAATTGAGAAAAAATTAGCAGAAATAGTCTTATTATTTACTCCCTTGTAAGTAGAAGGGACATAAGGGTGTAGCATGGGCTAAAGAATTAGTCAAAACCTGGTTGCTATGTGACTGAAATTCCTTTGTTTGTATGGACAGGAGCTGGCAAATTTCCGTATGAGAAGGGTTCAAGTATTTTAAAGCTGAAACCAATAACAAGGAATATTTAAAAAACGATTCACTCCAAAAAAAAAAAGTTTTTTATAATACTGTGTGTTTTAACGAGCTCTATATTTTCTGTTTAGTAAGCATTTGTCTATCTCTTACGGTTTACCAGTTATGCAAAATTCTGTAAAATTCATCCAGAATAAAGTAAGTCTTTAAAGGCTATTACCAGAGAATTCGAGATATACATTTTATTTGCCAGGTGAATATCTTTAATATATAATAGTTTAATCAAAATCGTTTGAGCCATTTTTGAGAAAATCAAAATTTTCGAACATTTTTACAAGTAAAGGGCGGCTGGAGGTGGGGATTTTCTTAAAAATCTTTCTGTTTCATCCTAGGAAGATGCTGAACGTAAATACCAACTTTGGTATTTAACGGATTTTTCGATTTTGAGCGGACACACACACACCTACAGGACCTTTTTCCAAAAATGCTTTTCTTGGTTTCAGGGAGACCCAAAATATGTACTTCCTTTGAAATCTCGGTATTGAATATTTGAGTACATTACAATACCTTCTCTATACACTGTGTACATAGTACGTGAAGAGAAAGTAAAAAAAATCAAATGTCCAAAATATTTTAATAACTCTCATGTAATAAAACTTGAAAGACGCTTCTCAACGAGCGTCTAACTTGAAATGGAAATGGGGAGGCCATGTGGGGAGACTTAGAAGCACAGGTGGGCACACGCAGCCAAAATGGGGCCACCTTATATCAGAAAGAGACCCGAGGAACATCCGGAACCAAATGGATCACTACATATAGTTTTAAGAAAGAAGTAGGAGTCCACTGGATGAGGCGAGCAAGTAACCACAATGACTGGAGAGACATCCGAAGGAGCCGACAACAAGATACGAGTGAACATCTAATATTCGATGCAAGAAGATAAAATAGCGGGAATGACCCAGTGATTGTACATAAACGACAAATCTGAAAGACGAAATGAGACGAAAATTCGACTTATTGGGACTAGCTCCGCGCATAGGTTCTAAAGGAGCTCTTCCTCGCAAGCACGCCTTCACGGACAAAATGACTTTCATTCCTATAAGAAGGCTATAAAAACGTGCACCTACCCTTGTGAAAAATTTACTTAGAGGCATTTCATATCAAAAGTTTACCCATTAGTCTGTCTCCACGCAATCCTAGCTTCTAAGAAGGAAGCTTGTACTCGGTATTATATTCCAAAAAAGAGGGCAATGAGAAAAACTCTGATGTGTTCCATTCACTTGACTTTCTCTACATCTCTGCAACAAATTATTGTTAAAAAGCTTATGCTTCCATTTACTTCATGCTAAGTGAGAAAAAATTATCAGAAATAGACTTATTACTTGTTTTCTTGTAAGTAGAAGCAAAAAAGGAAGTACTATAGGTTAAAGTGATAGTCAAAATCTGGTTGCAATGTGACTGAAATTCCTTTGTTTGTATGCACAGGAGTTGACAAATTCCTGTATGAGAAAAGTGTAAGTTTTTCAAGGCTGAAACCAAAAACAAGGAGTATCTAAAAAAAAAAAAAAAAACGATCAACTCTACGAAAAAAATGCATATAATATAAATTGTGTGTTTTAAAACGATCTAAAATTTTTGTGTGGTAAGTTTTTGTCCATCTATTACGGTTTAGCAGTTATGCAGAATCCCGTAAAATTCATCCAGAATAAAGCAGTCTTCAGAGGCTATTCCCAGAAAATTCAGGATATACATTTTATTTGTCACGTAAATACCTTTAATGAATATTTTAATCAAAATCGTTAGAGCCCTTTAAAAGAAAATCAATATTATTTAAAGATGTTCCTTGTAAAGGGTAGTTTGGGACGGGGAATTTTTTTCAAAATCTTCGTGTCGCATCCCTGGAAGATACTAAACTTAAATACCAAGTTTGGTATTTTACCGAATTTTCGTTTTTGGGTTATGTTCACTCACACACACACACACACACGCGCACGCGCGCGCGCGAACCTTTTTGTGAAAATGATTTTTTTGGATACAGGGGACCCCAGAACATTTATATGCGGTGAAATCTCGGTATCGAATTTTTGGGTGGAGTGTAATACCTTCTCTATACTCTATGTACACAGTACGTAAAGAGAAAGTAAAAAAATGGTATTAATAAGAAGAGTTGCAATAACCCAATCTAAATTACTTTGAAATTAGAACTCATAAAGGGGACCCCAAAACATTTATTTATGGTGAAATCTCGGCATCGAATTTTTGGGTGGAGTACAATACCTTCTCTATACTCTGTGTACATAGTACGTATAGAGAAATTAAAAAAAATGAAATTAACAAGAAGAGTTGAAATAACCCAAACTAAATTACTTTGAAATTAGAACTCATGGAGGAAATTGTGGGTTACAAAAAATTATTTCTGTTGTTAAGTGTACGATGGTACCCAAACTTTTCTTTTAAAGCATATATGGAAAAGTCTAAATTCTGAGCTCATGTTTTCCGGAAACAATATCGTGACAACTCTGATAACTAAAGGCTTTACAAATGTTATTTAATCTTCGTGTGGAAAAATATCTAGAACACGTTATGCCCATAAACCTGCATTCTCGGAGACTGAAACACCCATCAACGACCACAAATTACTGCCTCAGCTTAAAACAAACCTTTCCATAAAACCTACGAAGTATTGGTAATTACACTGCAATCTTTACAGATGGCTCCAATTCTGACCTTGGCGAGGATGCACCATACACAGCAATGAGTGGACACACTTTTACACACTACCGAAACTGTACTTCATATAACAGCTTGTGTTCAATATAGCAGGCCCTCATATATGTTGTCTGTGATCAGGAAGAATTATATTTAAATATAAATTAAATTATTTTAAGTCATCTAAATATTAGACAATAATTATTGTTTCAGGTTCTATATAATCCTTGCCTTTAATTTTTTCATTTAATGCAATAAATTATAATGCACCCTATAATAAAATAACTTCTCTTCCGTCAATCAGAGTAACCTCTAAAACTATTTTGAAAATGATAATTTTCAGTTTTTGATCCTTCATCAAATATTATAAATTTATCAGTTAACTGATTAAGAACTTTTATTGGACTTATATTAATTCCAACTTTAATATGAATTATTCCTTCCGATAATTTGTAATGTCGCTGCAAAAAATTATCTGGATATAAATAGAGAAGATAGAAAATAAACTTTCGTAAAAATATTAATACAAATTTATGGTAGAGAAAGTAATATGAATATAACACAATATTTTTTACATTTTCCTAGCACATATGTATAATATAAGTAGAGATGGTATTGTTATGCACCCAAAATTCGATACCGATATTTCACCATGTTTTGAGGACCTCTAAATAAAATCCCTTTTTAGGAAAAAATTCCTGTGTGACTGTGGATGGCATAACAGTCACAAAACTCGATTAAATACCAAAGAGACACACAGACACAGACATACACCGCACGCACCTTTTCCTAAAAATATTTATTTTTCCCCTCTCTCTCAATGGCATGTGTATTTCCAATGAAATATCGGTATCTCCATCTTTGGGTGCAATAGAATACCTAGAGAAAGTAAAAATCTACTAAGTGAACAGTTCTTAACACTTCTCTCATCTCAGACCCTGGTCGCCTTCTTCTCTTAGTACTTGTATGGCACAAAATGAACCATCAACCCTATCTCATATTGCAAGAGTATTGTTCCGTATAACAAGTGTTAACTGCTGTTGTTGGTATTAGTCAGTGTGTTTTTATTTATATTTAAGATGTCAGCGAAAAGAAAGCCGATAGTAATAAGCATTGAAAAGACATTCGAAGCAAACAGCGCTCATGATTCAAAGCGATAGAAGTAAAAGAGTCTACAAATTCGTATTAAAACCATAACTGTAAATATTATTATGGTATTATGAAAAAATCAAAATGTCTTGTTTTTGTGTTATCTTCCGTTTTGTTAAGCAAAGCAGTAAATCAACATTAGCTTACCAAACGGTAGTGCGACATATTTGCGCGCACTGGATGCTTTTACTTTCTCTACACGTACTATGTACATAGTTTATAGAGAAGGTATTGTATTGCACCCAAAAGTTGGATACAGAGATTTCACCGGAAAATACATGTTTTTGGGTCCTCCTGAATCCAAAAAAGCATTTTTAGAAAAAGGGCTGAATGTACGTGTTTGTGCGCAAGAAACCCCCCCACTCCCACTTACCCTTTAGATGCAAAAAAATTGTGAAAATGTTGATTTTCTCAAAAAAGGCTCTCACGATTTTCATTAGGATGTTGCATATTAAAGTTATTTATATCACAAATAAAATGTATATTAATTTTCTGGAAATGGCCTCTGAAGACCTCTTTATTCTCAATGATTTTTATTGAATTTTGCCTAGCAGGTAAACCGTAAGAGATAGACAAAAAACTATTACACAAAATACGTAGCTATCGTTAAAACACACAATTTATATCATATACATTTTTCGTGGAGTTAGCCGTTATCGAGATATTCCTTGATATTTATTTCACTTTTAAAATACTCTTCTCAAACTTGTCACCTGGCCATGCAAAGAAACGGGATTTCAACCCCCATAGCAACCACATTTTAAAACATTTGACTAAGTAAGGTTCAACGTGGATTATCGATTACATAACAGATTCCTCTAAATTGACTATAATACCGTCAAATTCTTTAAGTTTAAAGATTATATCTATTAATACTCTAGTTATAAAAATTTACAATAAAAATAATAGGGTATCTAATCCTAGTTTATATCTTTAATATCGGTTTAGCAGGGCGTATTCCCTTATTTCCCTTCTACTTACAATGCACTAAATAATAGGACCGTTTCTGCTAATGCTTTAGCATGAAATAGAAGAATAAGCTTATTAACAACATTTTGTTACACAGGTGTAGAGAAACACGTGTGACTGGAACACTTAGGTTTTTCCTTAAGAGACCATCAAATTGTCACTTTTTTGTTACTGAAATATTAAAAACATATAATTTATACATCTTTTTGACTAATGCTAATATTTCTATAAATCGTAATTTTTTCTGAATTATTTATAAATCGTGTGCGAACAAAATATAATTTATTATCGGAATTTGTTATTAGTTTAAGGATGTTAAAATTTAATTCTTGTTTTTTTTTAATTTTTGATGTTTATTTAATTTTTATGTTGAAACGTTAAATATAATTTTAAAAATTGAATTATTATTAAAAAATATAACTATTATATTCATCCAATCATTCTAAATAGACATATAAAATTACTGTGTAGAATGATAGAAAAAAATGGAAATAAAAATAAATATGAGTCCTTTATTAATTTTTTTTCCAATTAAAGGAATTTAAACTTTATTCCTGGTTTTAATAAAACAGTTCATTTATTTAAAATATCGTATGTAAGAGTACATTAATGTTATTACGAAAGTGGCCAAAATAAGGACCTCTTATTTGACAGTTATTCTCCACCCTTGTTTTTTTTTTTTTTAACAGTACCGGAGTCTGATCAGGACTCCGGCGCTGTATCCCCATTTACATTTCCCCCCGTAGGTTTTACTGATTACTGGTTTTACTGTTCCTTTACAAACATATAACACCCATGCCCAAGGCGAGACTCGAACCCACGATCCCCTGCCCACGAAGCGAGACGCTTTAGCGAGTGTGGCCATGGGACCGGCATTTGTTAGGATGTAAGTAACTTGTCAATCAAGTGGCTAGGACTGAGCAAGAGTGGGGAGAGAAGAATGATGCTACATGTGAAGAAGGTGGAGCTCTACATTTTATTACCAAATGAAATTACCGTTTTCCTACATGTGTTGCCTGTTCTGCAGGTAACTGGACCTAATACGACAAGCAAAATCTTACTTTTGCTTCAAGGCGTTTTTTATTGCTGTTAATCTAAAGAAATTAATTCTAATTTTAAAAAGTACAGATATTCAACAATATTTTTTGCAAATGCATTCCTGCACAGCTTTAATAATTGAACTCAGGAACTATTTAGCCCATCTGATATCAGGCAAAATAAAAAATATTTCTTTGTACATACTTTGGAATTCGCAGTAAACTATTTAATTCTTAAAAGTAAAAGCTCTACCGCTCGTATTTAAGACATTTCTTAGCTCAATATAAAATTGAAGCGCAATATAATTAAATTTAACTATACATAGAACAGGTACATACGAATAATTTGAAACGGAAAAGAGAAACAATTTTAGGATTAAAATACAGAATTGTAGGTTTAGATTATGGAAAAGCTGTCATTTGCATGTCAGCATATTTATTTGCCGTTATAACTTCATTTATTAACCAAAGAAAAATAGCTGATGTGTTCCATTCATATGACTTTCTCTACATCGAAGTAACAAATAATTGTTAAAAAGCATATTTTTCTATCTCCTTGGTGATAATCGAGATATACGCTAGCAGAAATGTCCTTAATTACTTGATACCTTGTTAGTAGATTGAAAGTAAGATAATACACTAGCCTAATCGAATGTCAAGTCACTTAAAGCTGATTACTATGTTGTTGAGATCCGTTTCTATGCAGGATCAGGAGTGTACTTTCCGTGTGAAAAACATTTTAGGTATTTTAAATCTGAAACAAATATGAAAGAATGTCTTAGAAATGGTCAATTTAACGAGAAAAAAAGTATATGACATAAATTGTGTGCTTTAACGTGTTCTATATTTTTGTGTAGTAAGTTTCTGTTTAACTCTCACCAGTAAAGTTCATTCAAAATAAATATTCCCAGAAAAAAGTTCACATTTTATTTGTTATTTACATATCTTTAATGTACGGCCTTTTAATCAAAATCGTTAGAGCCAATTTTTCTCAAAATCTTCGTATCGCATCCCTGGAAGATATTAAAATTATATACCAAGTTTGGTATTTCACCAACATATTGTTTTGAGCTATCGTGCATTTCCGGTGAAATCTCGGTATCGAATTTTTGGGTGGAACCATATCTTCTCTTTGCACTAGGTACATAGTACGTGTAGAGAAAATAAAAATCAGATGTGGGCCATTTTCATGACTTTTTGCAACAAACAAAAGTTACCTATATACCTCAGCTGATGAAATAATAGAAAACATAGGCTAAAGTCAAACATTTTAAAAACAGTAGCTAAGACATAACCAGAAGTAAAACCAAACAAAGCGAATGAGAATTTCTCGTTTGACAAAACTGAAGTATTGGAAAATGTACACCAGTATTCAATAATATTTGGAAACTCGTTAACTCTACAAAAATACATCTGATACAAATTGTGTGATTTTACCGAGACTGCGTTTTTGTGTAGTAAGATGTTGTAAGGCTTTGTCTATCTCTTGTAGTTTACCAGTTAGTTAAAAATTCATTCAGAATGAACAGGAGTACAATGACTATTCCCAGAAGATGCACAAACCACATAAGTTTGTCATGAAAATATCTTAAACATAATGCATATTAATGAAAATCGTTATAGCCCTTTGTTTTGAGAAAATAAAATGTTCGCAAAATGCTCTGTGTAAAGGATAGTTTAGAGTAGAGGGATTTTATTGAAAATACACTTTGAAAAATGTTGAAGTTATATTAAGTTTGGTATTTAAGCAACTTTTCGTTTTGGAGTTATGCTATTCAGAGACACACACATGCGAAACATTCTAAAAATACTTTAAAGGTATTCGGGGGACCACAAACTATGTATTTCCGGTGAAACATCCGAATCAAATTTTTGTTGGAATACAATATCTTCTCTGCCTACTATGTGCTTCCTACTATTTACTTTCATAAGAAATTAAAAAACCAATGCAGCTATCCCGTGTCACGTGGGAGAATTGCAGACTTCTCAAATTCAGTGCCTTAAACAGAAACTTTTTCTTTAAGATTTGTCTGAGCTCAATATAGGTCCTAAACTCAAATATTTTAATTTCGCAAACCTGGTCGTTGTGTATTTCTGTTTTGATTTGTAAGTAAAAGCATATATACATATTTAAGTAAAGTGGGATTTTTCATACTCGTGGAATTTTCATAATGTTCTGCCCTAATGATCAAAATATTTCCGCTCGTACAGAATACCACTTCAATCACAAATTGCCAAAATAACTTACGGGGAGTCGAATGTCCTATCTTGCAAATGTTAAAGTTTGACCTCTTATCTCAGCAACTATTTAACATAACGAGCTGAATTCTTCAAGGTATATTCAGCGATATCTTTAGTGTTTATTGGTGAAAAATAGAATACTTCTGTTGATTAGAAGGAAAGATATGCTTCTTTTAATAAAGCTCTGAAAATTTTGCTGAAAGACAATGATTATTAAATTAAAAAAAAACGATATCGATAAAAGCTTTTTCGTTAAAATAAAGCAAATTTAGATGCAAATGTGAGCAAAATATCCAGCCCTTAGTGTCAATTAGTTTCTCGAATAGCGGGGCATTTGTAATAGACAATTTTACTTCTTCAGAAGTTGATTTTAAACATAACATTTAAAAAAAATGCAATCTAACTTTCCAAACACAACTTTGTAGTATTTCGAAACTATCACATTAAGGAAATGCCAGTTGCTGCCAATAGCTAAAGTAAAACTTTCCGATCAAAATAATAAAGACTCTCATCTAACACTGATATTTATAAGCTAATTGATGCTTTACCACGCGAGTGTGCAGATTGGTTTCAACAATATTTTAAAAATGTTTATAATTAGCCTATCCCTATAAAGGTTATACCAAAATGAGCGGGAGATTGACATATTCCTATGCAATTAAAACATAACAATGAAAAAAATATTAAATTCCCATTTCATTACAACATCGAATATCGTTGTTACAGCCAGACAGTTAAAAGATATTTTTAATAAAAGATAACACATATTTCGGTCTATGAGGGATGTGTTGAGAAAAAAGCATAAAAAGACATAGACCTACCCCACCAAAATAAAAGATGTCACTTTAACCATAAGCATCTAATTAGTTTAATGCTTTGTTTATTTACTTTGTTTTTTTCGCGTAAAAGCAGAGTAACTATGGGAAGTATTGAAATCCTGCAAATTTTAAAATCTTAAGAATACAATTATTAAATGCACCTTGGTTAAACTTCAAATTATAATTTCTTTTTGTTTCCTTTCATGAGAAATTAATAGGAAATTATTTCGATTCCGGTGTAACTACAATAGAGTTGGGAATGACCAAAAGATCAAAACAAATATTATATTAATGTGGATCCAATTGGTTATATGATTAAATTAAACTGGTTTTTATTTATGAAACTTCTTAATTCCTATATTGTTTATCGGGCTTGAAATTACTTAAAGTACCGTAAATCAAGAACACGGGACAATCAGCTTTATTTCACTTCTGAAAAAGACATACCGAAAAAGAGAACAACAAAAACAAACTATAATAAATAAATAAAGATATATATATATATATATATATATATATATATATATATATATATATAATCGCCTTCCACCGGGTTTGGAAAGCAGAGGCTAGCGTTGTCACACTTAGATCACGAGGTACTTCGGTTTGTATACTGAATTGCATTTTGAAGCATCACACATTTTAGATTTAAGGTACAGTTCTCAATCAATTAATGATGTGCATTTGAATTGGTAGGAGTTTCTTAAAGAGCCACTCTCGTAAACCGCAGTTATAAGGTGCTGACGCTCTCATGTCATCAGTTAAGCTGTTAATATTTATTTCTCCACAGTTATTACACTTGAGCAAACATTTTTTTTAGTTTTAGATGTTGTTTACAGTAATTGGTTTTTAGGAATCTCATATACATTAAGTTGTGCTACATAAAATATTTCATAGTTCAATAAATTTAATTTTATATGTATATTAACTGACTATATGTATATGTATATTAACTGACTACCATAAAACTTCTATTTAAATTTAATTTTCTTTGTCACAAAACTTGGTTGTAAATACAATGTTTCTCAAAAGAATCAGTATTAGTTGGTGGCATGTATGATAACAAAATTGTATTATAATTGTAACCAACATTTGAGCGTACATTTTCTACATTCTGATGCATAATAAACAAAAGCAGTTTTAGACAAAAATCCATGAGTACACGCGTGAAAAATAACATTTAAAAACTAAAGATTGGATAAACACAAAATTTCATATTTGGGCTACTGACGATTTAAGCATACAAAACTAAAATTTACAATATCACCTTCATTCTTACAACGGAACAACGTCCGTATTTTCTTAAAAAAAGGCTCTAATTGTTTTGAGCAAAATTTCACATACATGATATAGTGGCACAATAAATTAAGTTTTATCTTGAGTGTTCTACAGAAGCCTGTTGAGTCCTCTGCACTCCTATATTGGGAAGCCGTAACAAACAGATACAAGCATGCCAGAAGAACATCAGAACTCTTTGAAATAAGTAACTTTTAACAAAGAATATTAGGAATATTTATATTAAGTTGAATTTCTAAGTGCTTAAGTAAATACAAAGATAGTCATTTGTTCTTTCATCATCAGCTCAAGCAAAAATTATAGATTTAAGGCTTGCCTTTATTTATAAAATTTAAGAATAATATGTCAACCTAGCTTCCTATCTTTTCATAATGACATATATGGAAGCCATTTTTTACGAACATGTTAATGATTGTCTTGAAGTGCTTGCTTTCTTGTGACTAATTTGTAAATATCAAAAAATTGCCATGAAGTATACTTTGAAAAATAATGCACAAAAAGTCTTAAGAATGGTCTTTCTTGGCGAATATATTCTACGTAGCATTTTTCATTTCGTTTATGAGAAAAGAAAATTTCCTTTCACACAGTTTGGATATACATTAACAATACAGCTCCCAAAATAAAATTAGCAATTTCAATAAATTACATAGTACAGCGCGCGTGCAATATCTGGTAGACTTGTAGTTAAGATTTGGTTTGGTGCAGTTTAGTGTGTTGTTGTTAATTATGTAGCGCTACTGGTAGGCTCCTCAATGGTTCCTGTTTTCAGGAGCAGCATCCTTTCCGCAGCTATCGTATTGTTCATTTCAGTTGGTGTTAAGTTTTGAATGACTCTCCCAAGTTTGGGTGTGAGAAGTACTTAGTTTGCTATATGCTGTATTCAAGCTGTATCCACAAGCCATGCGAGGAACCCGGTACAACAGGAATCGGCATTCTGTTGGTAAGTAGTTCCCTTGTGATCTGACAAGGACGTTCTCAAGTTGAGCCAATCTAACGTAGAAATGTTGAGCCCGGCGCCTATTATATCCTGGGAGGGACAAAGTTTCATTATTAGCTTACTGGGAAGAGTGTACATTTACATAAAATTAGCCTTTAGTACCCAAGTTTGTGGGTACATTCCCGACAAGGATTAGATCTTTTCAGGCGTAAAAATCCTTAGAATGGCTTCCTTCCTATTGATCCCGTGAGAAAGTAAAACTTTGACAATATCCTACCACTTTTACTCCGCAAGTCGTGAATTAGTCCTATGGTGCTATCTCTGGGCGATGAACTGATAAATTATCACCATGTATACATAGTGGCAAAATTGTTAATTATAAGGAAATGGGAAAAACCGGTACGTCTTATGGGACATGCATCTACATACACATTTATAGAAAACAATAATAACAGCTTAATTTCCTATGGAAATGAGGCATGGACTTCACGGACAAGAGAGGAAAGCAGAATAACTCTAGGAAAATGTTTCATGAAATATACAGCAGGAAATACCGAGTGGGATTACAAACGCATTGATGAAGTCAAAGGATCTATACAAGAATATCAGTATCTGGAAGAATCATATGCGACGAGTGAGTTCGGACAGGTTTCCTAAAGATATGTTTTTTATTGCTCAACAGGAAGAGACCTCTGGACCAAACAAGGACGCGCTGATGAGATAAATATAGTTAATTAATATTTATTTAGGTAAATAAGTACACCTTATTTCCAATCAAAATGTGCATTATATCTAAGAGCTATATGGAAGAAGAATACTAGAAGCATTTGGAAAGCAGATATGGCAATATATGGCTACTGGTAGAGAAAATCTTGTGGCAAATCATATATTTTATAATTCGTTTTGCGTTCTCTACCAAGTATATCGTAGGTATCCAAAACTACGATAGCGCGATTTCACCAGAAATAAACGTTTGGAGGACCCTGTAAACGAAACAAAAGCTTTATAGAAAAAATCCATGTGTGTGTATGTGAACAGCATAACTCGAAACGAAAGGTCGGATAAATACTAAATTTGATATTTAGGTTCAGATCGAACAGGAATGCGACACGCAGACTTTCAAGAACTCCATCCCCAAAACTGCCGTTAATATGGAACAGCTTTCAAATATTTTAATTTTCTCTTCATTATAATTTACTTTTGAATAAATGGTAAACTGTAAAAACACCAAAATGTAGATCTCTATAACGCAGAAAATGTGTATACAAGATTTTTTTAAGTTAATTATATCTCAGAATTTTCTTGTTAGTGGTTTAAATTATACTTTTCTCATAAGCAGCAGACATATCTTTTACTTTCATGAAATTCAAGTTGTTCTTATATAGATTTGACCTTCCGTTAATGTCTAGATCTTGATTAGGATGAAGCAGACAGAAGAATAAGCTTTTCTATGAGTAGTTTTTAGTAGAATAGGTGGAGACAGTAATGTAAATGTAACATTTCATATTTTTCATTGTAATGAAATAGGCTTAGAATAAAAACTGTGTATGTCTACTCTTGTTCTTTAGTAGATATGTAATGAAAACGTCATTCTATTTGTTCATTACTAAATAAATTTTCCTCCATTTTATATGCATTAAAATAATGTGTTTCAGAACCAACGAAAAACACCGATGGTTGTTTTCCACCTCAGATGCGAATGGCTTCCTGGTGAAACACCTTCACTGTTAGAATTTCCAGTTTGTCCAGTGAATACCGCAGCAAATATGGACATCAACATCTAAAAAAGTGCCCAACTCATCAATACTCCACAGAAACAAGAATGAAGACGATCTGCTTTTCATTTTTACTTTCGCTGATCGTACTATCTACATAGTACATATAGAAGGTAGTGCACTCCACCCAAATACACGTTTTAGGATTCCTGCACTAAAAAAAGAAGCATTGTGTATCTGAACACGATAACTCAAAAATTAGTATTGAGGTTTAGAATCTTCCAGGAACGCGACACAAAGCTTTTGAGAAAAATCCAAAACCCTAAATTTATCTTTAAAAAAATCGAAAATTTTGATTCTCTCAAAAATGGCCCTAAGGATTTTGATTAAAATACTACATATTAAAGATATTTATATGGAAAATAAAATGTATATTTTGAATTTTCTGGAAATAGCCTATAAAGACCTCTTTATTCAGAAAAAAATGCTAAATTTTGCGAAACTGGTAAAACGCAAGAAATAGATAGAAACTTACTACACAAAAAATGTAGATCACATTAAAACTCAAAATGTATGTTTTTTTCATGGAATGCACCATTTCTGATATATGCATTGTTCTTTATTTCTCACACGGAAAGTTGTAAACTCCTGACAATGCAAAGAAACAGATTTCAACCACATGGCAACCAGCTTTTAAAAGATTTGACTATCGTTTTAGCCTAGTGTATTCCCTTACTTTCCTTCTACTTACAAAGAAGCAAGTAATTAAGACAATTTCTGCTAATAATTATCTCGATTATTATAAAGTAGATAGAAGAATGTGCTTTTTAACAATAATTTGTTACAGTGAAGTAGAGAAAGTCATGTGAATGAAACACATCAGATTTTTTGTTTGGGTTTTTAAACTATGGGTTTATCAAGTAACATACATGAATTATATCAACATTCATATTATTAAGGGGTTCAAGATCATTCTTCAATTTACAATTATTATGTTCTGTAAAAACGTATGCTTATTAGATGTGTTGATATTTCCTTTATTTGTCATAGGGTAGTGGTAAACAGTGTGTTTTTCCCTCCTTTTTAATCAAAGTTTTATGTTTAAAACAACTTTGCCACAGGAAATGTAACATTACATTAACCTGTTTTTCTTATTTTATGAATATATCCCGACTACCGCATAAATCAGGCATAGTTATAATATCTTCTTCAATTAGAGTTTTTCAGTTTCTTGAACCACTTTTCTCAGTTGTTCATGTTTTTATTGTCTTCCATCCTTATTGTGTGTGCATTTTGTAACTTGAACTCTTTATCTAAATCAAAAGTTCTCAATTTATTGTAGCCACTTCGTATCAGTCATACAATGTATTTCTAGTGCTTTAACTGTATTTATAATATTAAGCCAAATATATGTTGTGTTTCATTCACATAACCTACTTATTCTGTAACTAACTATTCTTACAAAAACTTATTCTTCTATCCACTTCATACTAATCAAGATATGCATTATCTTGACAGAAATGTCTTATTGCCTGTTTATTTATAAGTAGTAGGTAAATAAGGAAAAACGCTGAGCTAAAGTGATAGTCAAATCTTTTAAAAGCCAGTCGCTATATAATCGAACTTGCATAGCCAGGAGTGAAACAAAAGAAAACAAGAGTAAAAAATTCCTGTTTGAGAGACGTTGAAGTATTTTAAACTTGAAATCGTTAACAACAAAATCTCGGAAACGGTAAACGCCATAAAAAAGTTGCATGACGTATGTATAATTTAAAGAATTTATGTCTTTGTGTCGTAAGACTTTGACAATCTATTACGGTTTAGCAGTTATGCAAAAGTGATCCACAATGAGATGTCTTCAGAGTTTATTACCAGAATATTTAAATATATTACTTTTATTTGTCATGCAAATATCTTTAATGTACGGAATTTTAACAAAAAAATGTTTAAGCCATTTTTAAAAATTCAAAGGGTTTTGAAAATGTTTCCATGGAAAGTGCATTTTGGGTGCGCTATTTTCTTGAAAATCTTGGTTCAGGTATCAGGGTTGGTATTTAACCGACTTTTCGTTTTTTCAATATTGGTATGTAATTTTTGTTATGCAAATACATTCTTAACCATTTATTATTCATAAATCACTATTTATGAGGTCATAAAAGAAAAAATAAACTCCTTTGTGCAATATTATGTAGTTATAAAAATAGTAGATTTATGGCACATAGGTTAAAAATATGGTTTTATTGCAAGTAGGAACGTTTGCGGATTAGAGTCATAAACTAAGCAAAATAAACTATTGTTATGGTGTATGCTGTACTTTAGAGAACTCGAATTTGTAGAATAGGAATAATACTATATTTATTTATGAAATTAAGATAAATTGTATATAAAGGAAGACCAAGTTTTTTGTGCAGCAAAACGTCAGATATTTCCATGTATTGTTGATTTACTGGCAGAACATATATAGCTAGGGAGAGATTTTTTTTCAGTGATAGTATTTTGTACACTATATGCCTTACTCCAGGCAATAACGTCATAACATGCTATTTTCTATATTTTATATGTTATAGTTACAGTGTTATTCTTTCTGCTACTAGTGTAATCTATTTTTTCTAAATTCATATTTGATGCCATTTAATCTTTATTTAGGTTAAAATCGATAACAAAATAATGTTATAGATCAAACAAATGACTGAGAATGTAATGTATAGTCAAACTTTATAAGAAATACGATACATCGAAGTATGACGATTGGTATATGTTGTGAAAAAATGATGCGAGTGCCATGAGACATTAATCAGGAATGTAAAAAATACTTAATGGTAAGTAGAAGCTAATGAAACCAAGTCAAATTATTATTAAACACGTGCAAATACAAAACGGAATCACAATCTGATGGGATTCGAAATCAAAGTTGGTCAACATGGAATGGTATAACCATGTTATTGCACTTGTGCGATAATCAGGTCTTTAGTTCCTGTGTACCATGTTTTAAGTTATATTTTTAGCCATACTCTCTAGAAACTACAACCTTGTTTTGGCTCTAGCTTAAACAATTATTAGTATTTCACAATACGATGAAAATATTTATAGTAGTTGCAATTATTTAACTTTTTAAAATCAAATTACAGCCATAAGTAAACAGAGCCGAGGTAAGCTAAACTATTACAATTTGAAGCAATTATTCATAAAAATACTCGGAGAAAAAAATTACAACTTCCTATACAAACTCTCTTTGTCCGATATAAGAACACTACGAATAAATTTGCATTAAATTCAAGAGATGTGATGATCATCTGAAACTAAAGACTAAATTAGTTTCTATAAGAGTTGGTTTAACATTTCAGTGAAGTTTTACAGTTTTTAAAAGTATGAAGTAGAAGCTAAGAAGCATCTATTATATTTATACTTAATCTGGTAAACGGTTGTTTTCCTTCAATGTTTGCTAATAAATATGCTCTAGAATATTTATGTGTTAAAATTAATGGTTAATAATGCCGTATATAATACAAAATTATAACAGTTTTAAATGAATTCCGTATAACAGCTTCCCAATTTTACACCAAAAACGTTCAGTTCAATTTCTGCTTTCAATATCAATTACTCATTTACTGCAGTTTCAGTAACATTTTCTTCATTTGCATTAAATCTATTTTGGAACATATATTTAAGTCAATATTATTAGGTAATGGCATATTTGTTAGTCGCCTTCTTTATACGGTCGATCTCAGTATAGACACCAAGTTTCATGGCTAGATCGCAAAATGCACGAACCGGGAGAGTGAGGTTCGATCCTCCTCTGATCCGGTACTCGGCTTTCCCCTAGGTAACTTCAGTCACACTTGTAAGGTCTTAGCGCTCTGCTGGTTGCAATTCTAGTCTCTGAGCGTTTCTCTCAATTCTTATTTTAAGAATGTTACATTTACTTTTAAGGTAAACTATTTATAAAATCTGTAAAACCCAGAGTCTATAAGGTATGTTATTGAAATTTACACTAGTTTTTACACAAAACAGGTGGTATTTGTGTCATGTTTCAAAATTCTAGCTTGCATGATTATGTAGATTAAATCATACTTTTAGTGTCTAAAATCTTGTACCTTTAAAACTATTTACATAAAAAGTTAGAGTTTTACAGCAAATTATGTTTTATATTAAACCCTAACTAATTCAGAAAATTATTAGTTTTTGTCTCTTCCAAAACTCTACAGAGGTAGCTGAAAACTTAATAACTCACTTCTCAAAATTTAAGTATTTTTATAAAACATAGGACAATTATTTTAATGCGCTTTTAATTGGCAATATTAAGTTGAAATAAATTAGTACAATTTTGCATCGTTGGAACCTTTTGAGTATAGAAAAATGCTGGCAAAATGACTGTGACAAAACAACGCTTAAAGTTAGATGTATTTAATATATAGTTCATTTAGAAGGCTTTATATGTGGAGCTTAAATCCACTGCACTAATCTGCCTATTAGAATTACTTAGTAAAGAGAGTTAATTCATTATAAGAGTTTGAATTATTCATTACAGATTAATAATTATGCTACCATCGCATACTCAAAATATTGTGATCCTTCAAATAGCTTAAGATGTGTATTCAAATTAGTTTAGTGGATGGATAGTACATCTACCTCTTTCAGAAAGCTTTTATTGGAGTGTGTTTGGCTGGAGGAAGACTATACATATTTTTTAATCTTTTTATTTATTGAATATCGATATTCTCCATTACAGACTAATATTACATATTTTAGTTATTTTTAGTGTTATATTTCTATTTCATCAAATGTGGTTCTTTTAAATATGTAATGCAACAAGTATGGATGTTGAAAATTGTTACTTCTATTAAGTTAAGTGTAATTTCTAAACGTAACTACTATATGTTTACAAATTCCAAATGTATTAAATTAACCTAAGAAAGTTCTCACTTTTTGTAGTTGATAGTGGTTGATTTAGATTCCTTTTATGTTTTGTTTCCAGTTTGTTGATCATTAATGCTATTTTAATTTGTCGAAGTCTATTGAATTCACGAATCTGCAGAAAACCTCGGTGTGTATTGTTATTAGAACATAGTCAGTAGTTGGCCAGTTCCTGTAACTTCTTGTTTAAGAATTGTGAGTTGTTTATTCAGTAGTTTGCAGTCATATCAGATGGTCTATATTGTGTGTTCTCCTAGACTGCAAGGACACGTTGAGTCGTCTATTGTTTTAAATTTGTGCAAGTATGATTTTGTTTTACCACGAGAAGTTACTATTGCTGTGATTTATGGTATTATTGGAATTGTGAGGTTTAGTCTTTGGTGTATGCTTGGAAAAAATGATCTGCATTTGGCTCCTTTCTGTGTGTTGTCCCAACGTCTTTGCCATTTTTCCTGGCTTGCTTTCCTCAAACCGGAGACTATTGTTGTTGCAGCTATTTTGTTGTGTACTATGGGTAGTTCGTTGTCTTGAGCTGCTTCTTGGCGAGGCTATCAGCAAGTTTGTTACCTTCTATTCTATGTGCGCCTTTACCCATCCGATGTCTTTGTTTAAATTTCTTCTGTAAGTTATGGAACCTTTCTTCTATTATAGTGGAGTGTATGGAGTTGTTTTTAAGAGAGGCGAGAGTCCCTTTATTGTCTTATGTATGGCTACTTTGGTATTATTGTTGGTGTAATCGGTCAGAGTAGCTATATATATATATATATATATATATATATATATATATATATATATATATATATATATATATATAGCTACTGCGGCTCCGACTTTGTCTTCGATTTTTCTGCTGTCTGTGTAAATCTCCATGGACTATTCATATATTCCATAGATGTATTTAGTATGTCACGAATATAAAACTTAGAGATTGAAGATTTTATTTCATTAAAGTTTGAATGCTACAAATAAAAACGGTCACTCTTTTTTCATATTATTTTATTGTGAAGAAAACTATTTTTTTTTAATGTTTACGACTTTGTTCAAATTTCATTCATGTAATCTTAAGAAAAATGACAGATTCTGGGAAGGAAAGTTACATTTCTGTTGTATATTAGTTTAATATATCTAAAGGCAAATATCCAACTTTAGTTGTATTATTATACCTGGTACAACTTTAAAAGCACCTCACTCTATTAAGTTTATAAAAATGAAAACTAAACTCTTTAATAAATTTGGTTTTACAAAGAAAGTATTCCCAGAATCATTGATAAAATGTAATAATTGATCTTAATTCAATGCTTTTCCAATTAATGCTTTTCTAGTAATCGGTTCTATACATTAAAATACAATGCTGAAACTTGATATAAAAATAAACTTAAATGATATACCTTTGCGCATCTCAGTAATGATATTCAGTTCGAAACGCAAAACTGATTTTTTTAATATTCATTTCAGGTTCCCCAAAGTGCCGATAACACTAAGCCCTCTGGACTTTGATCTGATCTGAACATCATTTCACTTTCTTGATTCATGCAATGTCGAATATTACATATTCTGTTAAAGTATGTTAAATTTAAAAGAAATAAAGATAGAAAAGAAAAAATCAGAAAGAAAATATAGCTTTATACGTGACTAATCAATACACCTCGACATTCTTAGGAGATACTAAACTTAAATATCAAGTTTGGTATTTAACGGAATTTTCGTTCTTGAGCTATGCTGCCCACACCACCGAGCTTTTTCTAGAAATGATTTTTTTATACAGCGGATCCCAAAACATGTATTTCCAGTGAAATCTCACTTTCGAATTTTTGGGTGCAATACAATAGCTTCTCTATACACTATGTTAATAGTACGTGCAGAGAAATGTCTGAATTGGCAGATGGTGTCAGTTTTCTGGAATTATAAGGATGTGCAACTAATTCATCTTTTATAATACTATCTTCTGTGCCAATTGAAGGTCAAAATAGTTAGAAATTGTTGTCTTAGGCAGAGAAGGTCATTTTCCTGAAGACAATGCTAGTCCTCACGTAGGTATGAGTTGTTAATGGGTTGTTACAATGGCGATAATCAACAAAAGAGTACTGTGGTTTCCAATTTCTCCTGACGTACGTCCATCGCACTTAAATAGTTCCCTACATTGACAAAATTCCATAGTGGAAAGAAATTTACTTTCAATGTACTTAAGAAATATTTTGGAGATCTGAAGGAATCTGAATTGACATAAGGACCATGGAGCATCTCTGAAACATGTGATTTGATATATTGAAACACAAGAACAATTTGAAAATGTTTGTGCTTAATTCCAAGCTATTTTAAATGACTCGCGTACACTGAAGGGAGACACATAGATGTGAAGCACTACAATAGCACATGACGTTTCAGTACATCATAATTAAAACTAATTTACATTAATTATTCATTTAGTAATTGAAATGAGATTGATACTTTGTTAATGTAGGTAGTATTTTGTTTGAATCGTAAGAAAACTTAATTTGTATCAGAAAGTCTTATCCCTCGCTCTTAAATTTAAATAATATCCTTCCTATAATAGTTGGCCAACTTATTTTCAATCTTCGAAATTATAAGTATCGGAAATTTCAAATCAATCGCGTTAAATTGAGCCAATTTCTCTCAAACGTGGAGTTACGCAAGAGTCATCATTATCTCCCATGTTATATACCTGATTAATGATCACACATTTCGAGAGCTTAGTGAAAAAGGGTTTCCTCATATTATGTTTACATTATAGTTGAAGGTTTGCATCCTGTTATAAATGTTAGGATTTGGTGGCGTTAGAGTGCAAGTTGATAAGAACTTAGTCTGCGAACTAGATGACTTCTCAAAGATTTGAGGACTTTTTCTTCAAATAAATCATCCAGATACGTTGGTATCCATGACCTTGTACTCTAATTTGACCATGTAATCATACGGATTTATTCAAATAAATACATTTGAAGTACCCTCCTCGGTAGTGTGGGGATAGCTCTCTGTCTCACATTCAAGAGGTCAGGAGTTTGAATCTCGCTTAGGCTGAGTTACACGTAAAATTTTTTTTTTTTTCCAGGAGTTTTTCTTTAACCTGAAAAGACGAATGTCGGTAACTTTAAGCTCCATGAACCTCGAGAATATTTAAGCACCATTTCATTGATTTCATTAATCGTCCGATATGGCCAACGAGGCTAAACAACGTTCAGCATAGAGAAAAAAAAAAAAAAAAAAAAACATTTGAGGTAAATGTTTTCGGATTGCGTAGCCTTTGGATGTGCGAATTAAAAAAAAAGTTCGATCTTCTAGCATCTACTCCTTGGTTTAAACAATACCAAAACGTTAGTATTCTGAACTCTATTACGCCTTGCATTTTGGAGAGTGGCTGGTGAAGAAATTTCAAAAAAGCTTTGCAATACACTGATAAAATCACCTTAAAATATCTTATTATTATCAGCAAGTATTTCCGACGCAATGATATACATCTACAAAAATATAAAGTATTTTGAATGTTCAACGCCTCATAGCTTTTCAGGGGAACCAAATTCCATCAAATAAACTATTCCTGGATTCTTATAAAATCTGGAAATGAAAATCATGTTAACAGATTTCCAACAAAAACTACATCAACAGGCAAATAAATTATTCATTTAATTTAACATCCAGCGTTACTAATATTTTAAAAAGAGAAAGGTCATTATCACCAAAAATATAGAAATCCTTATATAAAGGGGAATGTAAAAATTAAAATAAAGAATTCAGCCATGCAAACAGATGAATAACAAACATGATTGCTCTGAATTGAAACCATAAAGATGGCCGACAATTAGAGTGAACTGTACCAAAAAGGAGCCAAGATAAATGAAGAAGATGCAGTGAAATAATATCACAATTATTGAAATCATATGACGCGTTCTAGGTTCCCATTCGTTTAACGCAGCATTGCGCATCACCTAATAGTAACCGCCATTGCCAAAGCCCTACTAGTCAAAGGTGCATGGAACTTCAATCGATGGAAGTAATGGCACGACAGCTCACGGGGAACCTTGGCCTACCGCCCGGTCGCTGCGTCCCCCATCTCGGTCCATTACAGACGTCATGGATGGGGTGCAGTATTGGAGGGTGAGACGTGGTCAGCGCCTCGAGTCCCCCCGTCCGGTTAATGCGGTCCTCATGACCTGGAGCCGCTACTTCTCCATCAAGTAGCTCCTCAATTGGCTCCCCCCCCTTACGAGGCTGAGTGCACCCCGGGCCAGGTCTCCCAGCGGGGGAAAAATCCCCACGCCGGTAGTGGGGATCGAACCCAGGTCTCCCGCTTAGTAAGCAGCAACGCTACCACCGCGCTAAGGAGACCACCCGATGGAAGTAATACAGGTGAAATATATTATTCTTACTTTCAGATTTGGGAGGCACGGAAATCATAATAATGTGACTCAGGAGTTTACAAACATCGTACTATAAAATCTTATTTATCAGCTTAACCGCATTGAACCAATTGGCATTATCTTTGTTTGATACAGAGGGACATGACTCTCTATTTACTCTACAAACTTCTTACAAACGATTATTCTTCCTTCTTTGCCATGGTAATCCGGATAAACTTCAGCAAAATGGTCATATTACTTAGTTCCTTATAGGTAAGTAGTGGGGAACTACAGCGATAGTCAATTTTTTAAAAGCTGTCCCTATGCTGGTCATTGTATTTCGCTTCTTTGCATAACTAGAAGTGAAACAAAAGAAAAACAGACTTCCTGTTTGAGAAAAGTATAAATATTTCAAAATTGATATCAATAACAAGGAATATTTGAGAAATGACCACTCCGCATAGATCTAAAATGTTTGTGTAGTAAGTTTCTGTCTATCTCTTACGATTTACTACTAATGCAAGTTATTCAGAATGAAGAGGACTTCAGAGGCAATTTCTAGAAAACATCCATATAAATATCTTTAATATACAGGTTTTAATCCTAATCATAGAGACCTATTTTAGAAAATATAGCTTTTATATAACGTTTCCATATAAAGGGTAGTTTAGCGTGGGGGTTTCTTGAAAATATTCGTGTCGCATCTTTGGAACCTTCTCAACTTAAATACCAAGTTTGGTATTTAACAGACTTCTAGTGTTTGAGTTATGCTGTCCACACTTACCATGAACTTTTTCTAAAAATATTTTTTTTCTACTCAAGGGACGACAAAATGCGTATTCCTACTAAAATTTCGGAAAGTTATATTTGACAGAATTGCAACATCATCTCTTTCTATAATATCCTTTCTTTTGATAAATTTACACAAAGCTCAGTCAATTCAACAACATTTACCAGCTATCATAATGTGCATTGAAATTAATGTAAGTACATTGCTTTCTCTATAAGTACTATGGATATAGTAGGTAGAGAAAGTATCGTATTCCACACTAAAATTCAATTTCGAGATATCACCGGAGATATCTTTTTGTGATCCCTGAGTCGAAAAGAAAGGCATTTTTGGAAAAAGGTACCTTATGTTTGTGTTTTTTGTGCTTACAATAACTCAAAAAGTCACTAAAATATCAAACTTGGTTGTTAAATATCTTTCAAGGAGGCGACACGAAAATTTCGTGGAAAATCCCCCCACTCCAAACTACCCTTGACATAGGAAAAAAAATTAGAAAATTTTCATTTTTTAAAAATTTTGATTAAAATGCCTATATTAAAGACATTTATACAGCAAATAAAGGGTATATCTTGAATTTTCTGGGAATAGCCTCTGAAGACCTCTTCATTCTGCATGACTTTTGCATAACTGGTAAACCGTAAGAGACAGAGTCTTATAATACAAAAATCTAGATCTCATTAAAACACACAATTTGTGTCATATACATATTTTTCGTGGAGTTGATCATTTCCGAGATATTACTTGTTATTGATTTTAAGTTTAAAATACTTAAAATTTTTTCTCATGTTAGAATTTGTCAACTTCTGGCAATGCAAAGAAACGAATTTCAATCACAGAGAACAGATTTTAAAATATTTGACTATCGCTTTAGTATAGTGTGCTCCATTATTTCCCTTCAACTTATAAGATAGTAATTAATAGACAATTTCTGCTATCTTCTGTTTATCTTGTTCAGCAAGAAGTAGAGAGAAGGACCAGCGTCTATATGAATATCTATTGCAAAATATCTAGAGAAAGTCACATGAATGGAACAATCGGTTTTTTACTTTATCTACATTGTACATAGGTAGAGAAAGAATTGCACTCCACCCAAAAATTAGATACCGAAATTTCAGGCTATAAAGTCCCCTATATAAATAAAACGGTTTTATAAAAAGCTCTTTGAATGTGTGTGTGTGTTGTGGGCGCGCTCGCGTATTTGTCCGTGAACACCAGACTGAAAAACGAAAAGTCGGTAAAATAACAAACTTGATATTTAAGGTTGGCTCCTTCCTGAGATTCGACACGAAGATTTTGTTTCCTTACTAAGTTCCTTATATGTAAAAGGGTAATCGAGGAATATTCATTGCTAAAGCGAAATGTTTAAAAGTTGTCGCTATGTTATTGTCATTAAAGTTCGCTTTTTCCCATGGCCTGGGGTAAAACAAAAATAACACGGACGAGAGAAAGAAATAGAAGTACTTTAAAATTAAAACAAATAACATGGAAAACCTTGGAAACGGTTAGATCCGCAACAAAAATGTAAAGCATATAAATTGTATGTTTTGACGGGGTCTACATCTTTTATGTAGTAGGTTTTTGTCTATCTCTTACGGTTTACCAGTTATGCAAAAGTTATTCAGAATAAAGAGGACTTCAGAGGTTATTCCCTGGAAATTCATGATATACATTTTATTTAACATAAGGTATTTTAATAACATTATTAGAGTAATTTTGGAGAAAATTAAAGTTTTCTAAAAATTTTCGATGTAAAGCGTAGTTTGGAGTTGGGTTATATTTGAAAATGTTCGTGTCGCACTTGGGAGATACTAAACTTAAATACCAAGTTTGTTATTTAACGGAGTTTCGTTTTTGGATTATGCTGTCCACAGACACTCTCCTCTCCTCTCACTCTCTCTCTGTCTCTCACACACACACACACGCACGCACACACACAAACAGACAGACACAATCACATACATACTGAACTTTTTCTAGAGATGTTTTTTTATATGTATTTATGGTAAAATTTCGGTATCGAATTTTTGATTGGAATACAAAACCTTCTCTATCTACTATGGCAATTGTATATACGTGCTAGGGAAAGTGATAGTAAACAAAAGCGAATATTATATGACATCTGAATGTGATCAATTTTAAAAATAGGGTATTCATTGCAAAAAGAACATGGGTATAGGTGATTTTAAAAAGTCAAGCTATTAAAAATAAAGTTTTTGTTAGTTTTCCAATCCTAGTGTAGTCTTACTAATAATGGCAATGCATAAAGGCAAATAATTAATTTTTAGTTTTAGCAATATGTCATTCATTGCACAAAGGGCATGAATCTAGGTAATAATGAAACTATGTTTTTGAACAGGTAAACTATCAAAAATACAGATTTTTTTTTTTGCTTTTTTCAATCCTAGTATAGCCTTACTAACAATGTCATGAAATAAATAAAAAATAATTAATTTGTCTACATTTTATAGCTATTTAAGATATAAGAGCGTAAAGTTATATTTTTTTGTTCGAGCGGAAGTATTGTAAAACGAGACCAAATCGAATTTCACAATCACGGGAGAATCAAAAAGAAACTATACATCACACAATGTTTTTTAAACGAGAATTTTCTGATATTAAAAGAAAAGCAACGAAAGATAAAATAAATTTGAGATCAAGTTTGATCCATTCACCAAGGGTTATAGTTAGTTATTTATTTGGCAGCGTTAGGGCAGGTAGTACCTACATTTGATTCTGCTTCTTTCGCAGCTCTAAGGCTATCATTGATTTTCAAAATCTGTCATTTTCTCTAAATACATCTCAGAACAACATAATAGTAGTTTGTCATTGCTGTTATAACCGATGTATACGCCCTAATATTATGGATTATTTTTGCGAGCGTCTAGCTGCAACAAAATTATTTTACGCTTGCTGAACTACTTCTCTCATGAATTCCGTAAAAATTAAGTTGGCGATTTGAAATGAGTTCGTAAACTACTCAATTACACTCAGGACAAATATTTTATTCTCTCTCTTGTAAGATTTGATTTAAGTGGCTCGTGACCTTTCTGCAATGGCCGATTTAATTAGTAGGTAAAATGTTATGCCTGGTAAGCCTCAAATGGAGTTACACTGAGTTTTCTAGATGAAAGGTTAATATATCAATAAAAATATGATTATTATTACTCTCGTAATAACGTGTTTCTGCTTTAGAATTAAGGGGAGCCGAACTGGGATTTTCATAATTTTTTCCATTTTCATATTTTAATTGCATATGAATATTTGGATTCTCTAGCTTACTTTGGTATAAGTTTCTCAAAGGTACGCCAATTGTAAATAGTTTAAAATTATTGTTGAAAATAATACTGTGTAATATCCTTTTAGAACATTTAAATACATTCACTTCTTTAAACGTCAGTAAGTTTATAAATATTAATGCTGGAGAACAGATCTTTTTGTTATTTTGAAAGTTTTACTTTAGCTATTCGCAGCATTTGTATTCCACTAATATTTCCTTTATGTAAAAGTTTTGAAGTACTGAGAAGTTGTGTTTGGAAACAAGGTTACATTTATTTTTAAATCTTATGTTTGAAAAATTGAAATATTCTATATAAATGCCACATTATCTCAGAAACTAATTCAAAATAAGGGCTGAAATTTTTGCCACACATAGCTTTATTTTAATGAATTTTTTATATATATATGGATTAGCTGTGTTTTTACAATTTAAAAATAATTTTTCAATAACGTTTTAAATACTCAATTTTTTAAAAATCCTGATCTGTTCCATTCACATGATTTTCTCTACATCTCTACCACAAATTATTCTTAAAACGCTAATGCTTCTATTTACTTCATATTAATCGAGAAAAAATTAGTAGAAATAGTCTTATTACTTGCTTCCTTGTAAGTAAAAGCAAAATAAGGGAGTACCATAGGTTAAAGTGATAGTCAAAAGCTTTCCTGTATGAGAAAAGTATAAGTTTTTTAAAGCTGAAAGCAAAAACAAGGAATATCTCAAAAGCGATGAACTCCACGAAAAAAAATGATATAACATAAATTGTGTGTTTTAATGTGCTCTACATTTTTGTGTGGTAAGTTTTTGTATATCTCTTACGGTTTAGCAGTTATGAACAATTCTATAAAATGCATCAAGAATAAAGCAGTCTTTCGAGGCTATTTCCAGAAAATTCAAGATATAAATATTAATTGTCAGGTAAATATCTTCAATATACGATATTTCAATCAAAATGTTAGAGAAATTTTTGAGAAAATCAAAATTTTCGAAAAACGTTTTATGTATAGGGTTGTTGGTGTTGGGGGGATTGGGGGGATTTTCTTGAAAATCTTTGTGTCGCATCCCTGCAAGATATCAAACTTACCAAGTTTGGTATTTAACGGTCTCTTCGTTTTTGAGCTATGCTGTCCACAGACACACACACGCACACAGACCTTTTTCCAGAAATTTCTTTTTTGAATTCAGGGGGACCTAAAACGTGTACTTTCGGTGAAATCTCGGTATCGAATTTTTGGGTGAATTACAATACCTTCTCTGTACCCTACGTACATAGTACGTGTAGAGAAAGTAAATGTTTTCTTTTAATGTACAGAAGTATTGCATTTTTCATCAATCAACAGTAAAGGTATTACTGAATATATCTTGAAAAATTTAGCCGATTATCTTGAATAGTTGTTGAGATAATGGGTCAAATTTTAACATTAGCAAGATAGGGCATTTCGACTTCTCTTAAATCTCTTCTTCTTTAGAGTGCCTGGTGGTCAGGATTCTGCCTCTTGGAGCCTTGTTGATCTGAAGATCGCCCAGTGTTCTCACATCTGGCTCCTCGTGGCATGACGTGACTGAAACTTCTCCCACACTCTTCCCAGATTAAAGTGCCGGATATACCGATGTTGATATAGTCTGCCTTATTATTTTACTTCAAGAGTCATACTCGCAGTTTAGTAACGTCTACATGAGTCTACAAAGTAGAGTCCAGGAACCAACATTTAAAAACATAGAAATACTAAGATTCTCAGGCTGCATAATTTAAATAATTTGCTACTTTCTCTAATACGTATATTAAGTAGGGGAAGGGCTGTATTCCACCCAAAACTTCGATACCGGAAGTACACGTTTTGAGACTTCCGGAATCCAAAATAAGGATTTTAGAATAACCTGCGCGCACGCGAGTGTATATCTGTATATTTCAGTATCTTCCAAAAATGTAACACAAAGATTTTTAAGGAAATTCCCACCCCAAATTATCCTTTACATTGAACAAAAATGTTCTATTTCCTCAAAAAATAGCTCTAACATTACTAAAAAAAAGGGTATTTAAATACAAAACTTGATATTTATATCAGTATATTCCGAAAATGCGACACGAAGTTGTTCAAGAAAATCTTGAGCTCAAATTAACCTTTACATGGAATATTTTGAGAAATTTTAGATTTCTTCAAAAATAGCTCTAAAAAGTTTGGTTATAATTCCACAGGAGAAATAAAATGAATATCTCGAATTTTCTGATTGGCCTTTGAGGTTTATCTTCATTCAAAAAGAATTTAGTATAATCTTGTTAAACTACGAATAGTAAACGTCAAGGCGTGGACGAAAACGCACCACTACACAAAAAAACGTAGATCCTTTTAAATGCACAGTTTATTCCAAATAGCCCTTTATGTATCAAAATCCATATAAATTTATCCGTTAATGATGGATAGATACTTTATTTCACTGCTTTGGGCGTGGCCCGGTGGCAGCGCTGTCCTCGAATGTTGCAATGCTTCCGTTGCTCTTTCAAATTTCTTACAATATTCACTTGTTTCCGGTGGTTGAATTGGAGAATGGAGATTTAAGACCAGCAAATAGCGTCCAGTTCTTACATCTTTGACTGTCACTATTGCTTTTGTGTCTATAAAAAATGAGTAATTTAGCTATTTCGACAAAAATTCATTTTAATTAAAATAAACTAGAAAATAAAATTGGTGAGAATAGTTCGAACATTCTGTAATAATAAACGATAAAGGTTATATTAGAATTATTTTAGTAAAACACATAAGATGTGTATAAACGATACAGACATTTTTATAACTGACAGATGCCAAGCATAAAATATATTTAACATTCTTTGGTCAGAGTCTATTGAGACAATGCAAAAATCAAAGACACAAAACAAATTGCTCATGCCAATATCGGTTATATGTTTTCCTTTTATTTCTTAAAAGACTGACCAAAGAATACACCGTAGCATTGTTGTACATACAAGAACACACAAAAGTAGTAAGTTTTTCAAACGCATGAAAATTAACAAAGATATGCTTTATATGCATCCCAGAGTAATAACCATAACAACAGAAATTTGTTGTGTGCATTAAAGGAAATTAATTTTATGCAGTGTCGTCACAGGTTACAAACTACCCTATTCCCTTGGTGCTTGTAAAAAGTACTCACCAGATTGTGTTTACTTGCCCGGAAGTTACTCGTGATCCCTGTTGTTTACAACACTTGTATTGCTTTAGTGTAGATGACTTTAATGTCAAATGCCGGTTGAAAACCAAATAAAAAAAATGACCTGCTCTTCCTGTTCTATGAAAAACATCTGATGTTCTTCATTCACATGACTTTTTCTACCTCACTGTAACACATTATTATTCATATGCTTATTCTTCTATCTACTTCGTGCTAACCTAGATAAACATGACCAGAAATGGTTTTATTACTTAGTTCTTTATATGTAGAAATGAGATAAGGGAAAACTAGGCTAAACCGACAGTCAAGTACTTTATAATGTGGATGCTGTTGAATAGAAATCCGATTCTTTGCGTGGTCAGGTGTTGACAAGTTCCCATACGAGGAAAGTAGTGAGTATTTAAAACTGAAATCAGTAACAAGGAATATTTTAAAAACGGTGAATATCGGGAAAAAAATATGCATAACATAAATTTTGTGTTTTAACGAGCTCTAGATTTTTGTGTAGTAAGGTTTTGGCTACCTCTTACGGATTACCTGTTATGCCAAATTCCGCAAAATTCATTCAGAATAAAGTAGTTGTCAGAGGCTATTCCCAGAAAATTCAAGATATACGTACATTTTATTTGTGAAGTAATAGCTTTAATATTCGGATTTAATTAAAATCGTTAGATCCATTTTTGAGAAAATTAAATTTTCAAAACTTTTTCCACATAAAGGGTAGTTAGGGACGGGAGAATTTTCTTGAAAATCTTCATGTCACATCCTTGGAAGATACTGAACTTAAATACCAAGTTTGGTAATGAACGGTACTTTTCGTTTTTGAGCAATGCTGTCCACAGACGCACGCTTATTTTTTTTTTGGATTCATGGGGACCCTAAATATGTATTTACGGTGAAATCTCGGTACCGAATTTTTGGGTGCACTACAATACCTTCTCTATACGCTATGTACATAGGATGTGTAGAGAAAGTAAAAAGTCTTACAGAAGGTTAACCTTCTTTGTAATCTATGTTAATTGGGATAAGCTATAGCAAAATGGTCGTAATTACTTAGTTCATTATAAGAGAAGGGATAAGGGAGTACATTATGCTAAAGCGAAACTCAAATGGTTTAAAAGCTGTCGCTACGTAATAATCAGTGCAATGTGCTTTTTTGCATAGCCCGGAGTAAAACAAAATAAACACGGACATTTTTCTGTTTGAGGAAAGTATGAGTATTTTAAAATTGATACCAATAAAATGGAACATTTCGGAAACGGTTAATTCTACATAGAAATTTAGGGACATAATATGTGTGTGTTTTGACGAGATCTACATTTTTGTAGTAAGTTTTTGTCCACCTCATACGATGTATCAGTTATGGAAAAGTCATTCAAAACGAAGACGACTTCAGAAACTATTTGCAGAAATTTCAATATTTACATTTTATTTGTAATATGCGGTATTTTAATCACAGTCTTAGAACCATTTTGGAGAAAATCAAACTTTTAGAATTTTTTTCGATGCGGGGGATAGTTTGGGGTGGGAGATTTTCTTGAACACCTTCAGGTCGCATCCTCAGAAGATACTCAACTTAAATATCAAAGTTGGTATTTAATAGTCTTTTCGTTTTTGAGCTATGCTGTCCACACGCACACGGACGCATACGAACACACACACACACACTCACACACACACACACACTAACGGATCATTTTCTAAAAATCTGATGTGTTTCAATCGCTGTTTTACATCTCTGTAATAAATTATTGTTAAAAAGCTTATTCCTCTATTTATTTAATGCTAATCGAGCAGCTTTTTGTACGTAAAAGGGAAATAAGGTAGAACCATAGCTTAAATCAAAAGTCAAATGTTTTAAAAGCTTGTTGCTATGTGATTGAAGTGCCTTTGTATGCACAGGAGTTGACAAATTACCGTATAAGAAAAGTATAACTAGTAACAAGGAATATCTAAAAGAAAATCAACTCCACGAAAAAAATGTATATAACATAAATTGGGTTTTTTAACGAGCCCTACATTTTTTGTGTGGTAAGTTTAAAAATACACAATTTATATTATATGCATTTTGTTCCTGGGCTTGATCTTTTTTAGAATATTCCTTTTTATTGATTTCAGTTTTAAAATACTTAGTAATTTTCTCATACGTGAACTTGTCAACACCTGTCCGGGCAAAGAATCGGATTTCTATACCACAATATCAACCAGATTTTAAAGTATTTAACTGTTGGTTTAGCCTAATGTATCGCCTTATTTCCTTTCTACCTAGATTGAACTGAGTAATGAAACCGATTCTGTCATGTTTGTCTCGATTAGCATGAAGTAGATAGAGGAATAGTCTTATTAACAATAGCTTGTCACAGAGAAGTAGAGAAAGTCATGTGAATGGAACACATTAATTTTTTACTTTCTCTATACGTACTATGTACATAGTGTATAGAGAAGGTATTGCATTGTACCCAAAAATTCGATACCAAGATTTAACCGGAAATACATGTTCTGAGACCACCTGAATCCAAAAAAATCATTTTTAGAAAAATGTTCGTGTATGTGTTGGTCAGTGTGTATGTGTGTGTGTGTGTGTCTGTGATCAGCATAGCTCAAAAACGAAAAGACCGTTAAATACCAAACGTGGTATTTAAGTTCAGTATCTTCCAAGGATACGACGCGAAGATTTTCAAGAAAATCCCCCCATCTCCAACTACCGTTCACATGGAAAATTTTTCGAAAATTTTGACTTTCTAAAAAATGGCTCCAACAATTTTGATTAGAATATCATATATTAAAGATATATACTTGTCAAATAATATGTATATCTTGAATTTCCTGGGAATAGCCTCTGAAGACTATTTTATTCTGGATGCATTTTACGGAATTTTGTGTAACTGGTAAACCGTAAGAGATAGACAAAAACTTACCATACAAAAAATGTAGAGGACATTAAAACACATAATTTATGTTATATACATTTTTTCGTGGAGTTGATTGTTTTTAGATATTCCTTGTTTTTTGTTTCAGGCTTAAAAAATGTATACTTTTCTCATACAGGAATTTGTCAACTCCTGTCCATGCAAACAAAGGAACTTCAGTCACATAGCAACCAGCTTTTGCTATCACTTTAACCTATGTTATTCCCTTTTTTCGCTTCTACTTACAGGGAAGCAAGTAATATGACTATTTCTGCTAATTTTTTCTCACTTAGCATGAAGTAAATAGAAGCATAAACTTTTTAACAAAAATTTGTTGCAGGGATATAGAGAAAGTCATGTGAATGGATTACACAAGATTTTTTTTATAAAAGTACACGAAAACAATTAATAATACCATCATTTCAAATCCAGAAAGTTTACAAAGGACAGAGTAGTTTCCCAGCGTTATTGCTTCTTCAATCGTGATTTTCAATGCAAACTCAAGCAAATGTCCCATAAACAGCTGCAGAGCGGGTCACTGCCGCTCTAAAGGTCGTCATGTGCAACATAGAACAAAGGCAGCATTTACTGAGCTTATGGTTTTATTGCGATGAAAATCGTAGCTTTTCTATTGATTTTATTTAGCGTGTGACAATTTAAAACATAGCGTTTTGTAATTGGATTGATACTTTATTCGTTATAATTTATACTCTATACAACACAGCGATATCTTGAAGGTAAATTTTCTGTCTTAAAACTTTAATGGTATTAAAGATATCCATGATCAACTTCCAATAGATAGAGAAGGTTTTGTATTTCATGCAAAAGTTAGATATCGAGATTTTACCGGAAATGCATGTTTTGAGGCTCTCTGACCAAAAATAAAACATTTTGTATTTGTGTGTATGGCTGTGGGCAACATAGCTCAAAAGCAAAAAGTATCTTAAATACTAAGGTGATATTTGAGTACAGTATCTTCCGAGGATATGTTTCGAAAATGTTGCATTTCTCAAAATTTACTCTTGCTATTTTGATTAAAATGCAATATGTTAAAGATATTTTCATGGCAAAAAAAAAAAAAATGTGAATCTTGAATTTTCTCAAAACACCCTCTGAAAAACTCCTCATTCTGGATGAGTTTTGGACAACTCGTAAACCGTAAGAGGTTGACGAAAACTTGCTGCACCAAAAATGCGGATGTCATTAAACCACACAATTAAGCTAATACACTTTTGTATAGTTAAAGGTTTTCGAAGATATTCTTTGTTAATGGTTTAGGTTTAAAATACTTGAATTTTTTTTTTCAAAGTGGGAAGTCTATTTTCGTTTCACTTCTTTTGTTTTTCTCCCAAAGTTCATTATTTTAAATAGCGGTGGCTTTTAAAATATTTGACCATTGCTTAGCCTAGATTATTTTCTTTCACATAAATTTCCGATTACTAAATTCTAATCTTCCTATCAGAATTCTTCTGACTCAGTGATCAACATTATATTTAAGTTTACTGATAGATTTTATTTCGTGCGACCGACGATACCGTCATAATATTTCCATACCGTATTTATGATTAGGGATTGAAGTTACGCGAATTGACTCAAACATCTAAGTAGGTTGTGTCCACTATATTTTACATCAAATTGTGTTTATAAGAAAACGTTTTAATATACCAACTGCCCCTTATTTCACGTGTGCAAATATCCCTTGGTTGGTTAAAAGAGTTGCAGAACTAAACGGACGTTTTTCAAATTAAAACTCAAATTTCAATTACGAAACAGTTTTGCCATCTGGTATGAATGTCGATTAGAAGTACTTATCAGTTCAGTGAATTCTTCGACGTTCCTAGCTGACTTGGATTCATCACTATACACCAAAGATGAAGGAGCAGTACGGCGTAGTACGCCAAAGAGAATATTCATGGCTTCGGTTTTCCAAGAGTCTTTTGCTTGGTGCTCACATATTGTCTCCAGAAATGTAATAGGTATTACGTTCCATTAGTGCACCAACGTAGGATGTTTTTCACGCTAGGCAAATTACCTTGCAAAAAGGAAACCACACGATAGTGCACCTTCACACAGTCTGGGATGGCTTGTTGCAAAATTATATAAACGTCGATTCTAATCCCTTGCAATATTCACTGAATTTGTCTCTGAGAAATTACTTTTTATTTCCAAACTTGGAAATGACATGATGGACGAAGATGCACATCAAATGACGACGTTGAAGCTGAGGTGGTCGGTTATTTTGGACAACTGGGCGAGAATAGAAGCATATTTGCAACTTAGAAAGTTGTTGGAATAAATGTATTGAATTACAATGTGTAAAGAAGATAAGAAATAATAAAGAAGAGTAATTATTTTAAATTTTGTAATCTGTTTGTCAGATCAAAGATTTTAGAATGCTGCACATGGGTGTTTTATTGCTATAACTATAGGGCGCAGACGGGATATCGTTTGAGGGACTGCAAGTTAACAACGCTACGGTGACTGACGACACCAGAGATAGGGATCGGAGATGGTACACTCCAGATCCGCTCGCGGCTGGTGACTAGCACACCCGCTTGCTCTTCTCTATTCAAAAACAAGTTCAGAGAGCAGGAGTTGCTTGTGTCTGCAAGCAAATATGTAGACTGACTTCAGTCTTTTCATACCCTAAGTTCCTAGTAATTTATTGTTAATTATACATATTTACTAATAATAAATGACTGGGTGGATGAAGATTCACGTGAAGTTGATGCTGAGCTGGAGGCTACCTTAGCACAGTTTGACAGATTCTTACTTTACTGAAGGTTTAAACAAATATAGAACGTTTTGGAATAAAAGTATTGAATTACAAGGTAAAAGATAAAAAAGTCTGGTGTATTTCGTTCATATGACTTTCTCTGCATCTCTGCCACAAATTATTGTTAAAAATTTTCTATTTATTTCATGCTAAACAAGAAAAAAAAATAGCAGAAATAGTCTTGTTACTTGCTTTCTTGTAAGTAGAAGGGAGTAACATAGGTTAAGGTGATAGTCAAAAGATGGTTGCTATGTGACTGAAGTTCCTTTCTTTGTATGGAAAGAAGTTGACAAATTCCTGTATGAGAATAAGTTTTTTAAAGCTGAAACCAAAAACAAAGTATATCTAAAAAACGATCAACTCCACCATAAAAAAGTATAAAGTAAAATGTGTGGTTTAACGTGCTCTAAATTTTTCTGTGGTAAGTATTTGTCCATCTCTGTATTATAGTCGTCTTAATTCTCTAGTTGTTATTAATATTATTGCTATTATTAGAGATAGCAACTTGGGAACCGATAGCGTGACACATGCGCGTACCAGTTACCTACCTACCGAATAAAGAACGACCGCATATATTTACCTGTAGTAACATGTAGGCGTTGGGGAGCGTGGCTCCTCGCAGCAGTATATTATGTTGTATATTTACAATACTGATTTACAGATAATGTCTTTGATGATAGTGCATGCCCTTCAATCAAGTTTGTAAGATCTCTTGCTTCAAATGGATTGCATGAAGATTTGCAATTCATACAGAAGAACTTTGCAAATATGTCTACGACTTTAAGACATATTTAGAAACATCAAAATTTGAAATTCCTCGAGCCCTGGAAGATATACATGAACTTGTACAAGAAATTCATCAGAAACCCATGACACCTGTTTTAGACCGTGTGAAAAAGAAAGCGAAGACAGTGTGTGGATTTTCACTGATGCGTGAAATATGAAATACACTACGAGGTGTTGCTACAGATATAATTGCTGATGTAATATCTTACCCAATAGTCGATGATGTGTCCTATTTCCGTGGAGCGAGGTTTTTCACAATATTAAGCCGGTTTACATGCCAATCGGAGAGGATTTGCATTTGAGTCGTTACGACTGTATGTTATTGTGCATTGTAATTTGTGTATCTTGAGAGAAAATGGAACGAAAAATTATGCTGATGTCTTATTGTATAACAGCTTATGTAAATATGTAGCTATCAAAATTGTAGTTCCGGTAAATCGGTGGTATTTATGTGTAACACCCATACAACTTCAATCGCTTTTCACTGCTCTATCACTGCCCCATTTTCCTTCTATTAGTATCACTACGTACACAGTGCATTGTCAAGACCGCACAACTACATACCATAATGCAATACCTTTGATTCTGCCCCGCTATCGGTCCCCAAGTTGCTATTCCTAGTTATTACCATTATATTATCATTATTATTAATAGTTCTGCTACTATTACTCATCAAGAATTAGGCCAGCGAGTGGTTCTTTACCGACTTCAAAAGCTGGCCGTGCTATATTAAAATGATCTAAGAATAAAGTGTCCTTATAAAAGCTTATTACTTTCTCTACGTGTATTACGTACATAGTGTATAGAGAAGGTATTGTAATGCACCCAAAAATTCGATACCGAGATTTCACCGGAAATACAGGTTTTGGGGCCCCTTGAGTCCAAAAAAAATTGGGAAAGTGTCTTGTGTGTCTGTCTGTCAGTGCGTATGTCTGTGGGCAGCGAAAAGACCGTTACATACCAAACTTGGTATTTAAGTTTGGTACCTTTTAATGATGCGACACGAAATTTTCAAGAAAATTCCACCACCTCTAACTACGCTTTCATTGGAAAAAAGTTCCGAAAATTTTGATTCTCTCAAAGATGGCTAATTTTCTGAGAATAGCTTCTGAAGACTACTTTATTGTGGATGCATTTTAAGGAATTTTGCATAACTCCATAACTGTGAAAGCTAGAAAAAAACTTACCACACAAAAATGTAGAGCACGTTAAAACACACAATTTATGTTATATATATTTTTTGTGGTCTTGATCGTTTTTGATATGTTTTTTTTCTGGTTTCAGCTTTAAAAAACCTATATTTTTCTCATACAGGAATTTGCCAACTCCTGTCCATATAAACAAAGAAACTTCAGTCACATGCGAAATAGCTTTTGACTATCACTTTAGCCTATGATAATCCCTTATTTCAATTCTACTTACAATAAGCAAGTAATAAGACAGTTTCTGCTAATTTTTTCTCGATTAGCATGAAGTAAATAGAAGCATGGGCCTTTTAACAATAATTTATTGCAGATATATAGAGAAAGTCATGTGAATGGATCACATCAGATTTTTTTCTATCTATTTAATGCTAATCAAGATAAACAATTTTAGAAGTGGGTTTATTACTTTACTTTCTTATAGGTTCAAGTATATGCAAAAACACTAGCTAAAGCAATAGACAAATATGTTATAAGCTGGTCGCTAAGTGATGAAATTAATGTGAAGGCACTTTGCACAGAAATAAATTAGAAAAACAAAAGCTTTGGAACATTTAAATGAATGACAAAGAATAGTTCGTAATTGGTCAATTGTACTAAAGATGATTATGACATAAATTGGTGTTTTAAAAATATGTACATTTTTTGTGTGGTGCGATTATGCATGGTCATCCAGCATGAAAAGGATGTCATAGGTATTACCAGAAGATTCAAAGTATAAGCTTTCTTCTCAATATAAATACCTTTCATAATCGATGTTTTAATCAAACTAAAGCAATTTTTGAGAAAATCCAAAATTTCGAAAAATGATCCATTTAAGTAAAGGGTAGTTAGGATTGAGGGGGATTTGTCGGAAAATTTATTCGTTCCATCCTTGGAAGATGCTGACCCTTAAGTACTTACATAATTTGGTTTTTAACGACATTTTGCTTTTCAATTGTGCAGTTTATAGAAACACACACATGCACGCAGGAGTACTTATGACATGACTTCCTCTACCAATGCTGTAACAAATAGTTCTTACAAAAGCTTATTCCTCAATCTACTTAGGTCCTTATAAGTAGAAATGAAATAAATTAGAGCCATAGAGTAATTTTTTAAAAACTGGATAATATGTGATTGAAGTTTGGTTCTCTGTAAGTGAGGAGGGAAAAAAACAAGAATTTCAAAGTCCAGTTTGAGGAAACCTTAAATATTATAAAATTGAAACCAATAAAAAGGAATATCTGGGAAATGGCTATCACCGCACAAAAATGAATATGACACAAGTTAAACTTTAACATTCTTTGTGTAATAAGTTTTTGTCTATCTCTTACGCAGTTATGCAAAACTCATCCAGGTTGTAGAGGTATTCAGAGCATATTCCCATAAAATTCAAGGTATACATTTTATTTTCATTTAAGTATCTTTATCATAGGTTATTTTAATCAAATCTATACATTTGTTGAACTCAATTTTCTTTAAATGTTTTCCATATAAAGGCTAGTTTGGGGTGGTGGATTATCTCTTAATCTTCTTGTCGCATCTTTGAAATATACTACACTTAATTATCAAGTTTGGTATTTAAGCGACTTCTCGTTTTTCAGTTTATGATGTTCTCAGACACACATATGCGGATGTATTTCTAAAATTGCTTCTTTGAGACTCAAACCTCAAAACACACATTACCAGTGAGATATCGACATTATAATTTTGGGTGGAATACAGTACTTTCTCTGCCTACTTTGTACATAATGCGTGAAGAGAAAGTAAAAATTCCTTTCTTCTTTAAATTTCGGAGTCCTCAAAACATTTATTTCCGGTGAAATCTCGGTATGATTTTTTGTGCAATATCTTTTCTATCTTCCATGTATGTACGCTGGTAGAAAAAGTAAAAAAGAAAGAGGCAAAGACAAAATAAAAAATTCTATTAACTCTTGCCTTTTCTTCCACAGTCCGCTGAAACTTAAAACGTCTCTGGCTTTTATTATTATATTGTATCTGAAATACGACCTGTAACTTACAGTGGATGTTAACTTTAGCACATGAGTAATTTAACTAGTGCAATATGTATATAAAGTAAATAATATATAATGTACCTGTATTACAAAAGCAGATTACTATCTCGCGCATTAATCTTCATATATATTCCACTTATTGGAATGAGCGGGATTAAAACAATTATTTATCCCGGGGTCATGCAATTATACTGTACGATAATTTTGGTCCAATACATTTCTTGTTAATTTGTGCCGAGAGAAATATGGATTGAAATCACAATTAAATATTTACTACTTAATCTATTCATTTTAAGGAATGAAACAGTATAAATAATTTACCAGAAGAACACAAACGATTTGGAAGTGTCAATAATCATAGTAAAGCAATACTTAGAGAATTTAGTAAAGCTCAATTTGTATTTTACTTTCTCTACACGTATGTACATAGTATATAGTGAGAGTATTCCATATTCCATCCCGCTTAAAAATTCATTACCAAGATTTCACCAGAAATATATGTTATGAGGTCCCACTTTTACAAAAAAGGTCCATGTGTATTTATGTGTGCGTGTGTGTGAGAGAGAGAGAGAGAGAGAGAGAGAGAGAGAGAGAGAGAGAGAGAGAGAAAGAAAGAGACTGTGGATGGCGTAGCTCAAAATCTAAAAGACCGTTAAACACCAAACTTAGTTTTTAAGTAATGTAAACTTTCATCCACAATTTTTGTAAAAACTTTATATTTCATCATGACCCTTCTTAAATAATTAATAGAGTTTTGAACAATTTACAAGCAGCAAATGTGTGCATCTTGACAGAATGCAGAGCTCATATTATATTTAATTTTTAAGCTATAAAGTGAAAAATAATATAAGCTTAAACATCATTTATGAAATATTACTAAAAGTTATAAAAAAAAACATTTAATTTGTAAATACCCAGCCCGAAAGTTTCGTTTCCAAAATTTTAACTCTTAGATAGCTAATTAAAAATCGTGATTTAAACGATAGTTGTGACCGATTCAAATTCAATACATGTCTGCTCCAGCTTGATTACTTATTACGTAGTGTTGCAAAATTGTCTCATTTTATAGACATTTAATGAATAAGGTTAAATGCTAGGGGCCTCCTCAAAAGTCCTAAGCAAATCCCAAAAAATTAACTCATAGTATCGCAAAAAGTTTGTATTTAGTAACCGTCGTCTCTTTCTAAATGGCAGCTAAAGTTTCACCTATATCAATCCTGTGGTTTTGTTGCCATAGGCAATTCAAGCAGCAATCTTGTGCTTCTTTAGAAAGATGAAACAAAAACGAGTTTCCTGCGGTGATTAAATATTTCTATTTAAAAGATTTAACACCGAAAGAGATAAAAGGGGTGTTGGATGAAGTTCATGGCACATCTGCTCCTGTGTTTGCAATAATTTACAATTGAAAGAATTTAAACGTGGCCGTACATCCACAAATGATTGACATCGTTCCAGACGTGTACTACAAATGACTTCCTCCGAAATTGTTGACAAAATCCAGGATATGGTTTTCAGTGATACACGAATAAAAATTGCAATATAATAGAGGCCCAGGTACAATATTCCAAATTTTCCCCAAAAATTAGATTTGACAAGTGTCTCGGCAAAATGAGTGCCAATTTTGCTCTCAATCGAGAGCAAACGCATTCGTGTTTTAGATTCGGAAGCCGGTTTGGCCCTTTTACGTCGCAATCCTGATGTGTTTCTGTGTCGATATATAACTATGAAACATGTATACACCACTGCACTCCAGAGACAAAAGTACAATTGAAACAGTGGGATTTTAAAGGCCAATCGCCTCCGAAGAAGGCAAAGGTCGTGAAATCTCCAGACAAAGTGTTTTTTTGCTTTTTTTTTTTTTATGTATGTGGAATCAACTGTATTGATTCCTGTAGAAAATAAGAACAATAAATGGAGAGTAACATGCATTGTTATTGCATGGTTGAACGGAGAAATATAAAAAAAAAAAATGCCTTCATCTGGCAAAGAAAAATATTCTTTTCCATCAAGACAATGCAAGGTGCACACCTGTGCGGTTTTGATGGCAAAAATTGTAGAATTAAGGTTCGAATTACCACAATATCCATCGTGTTCACCAGATGTAGCCCCCAGTGACTTTTGTTTAGTTCCAAACATGAAAAAGTTACTGGGTGGAAAACAAATTCTATCAGGTCATCTGCGAAACACATTCCTATTTTGAAGACCTTCCGAAATCCTACCTTTTGGAAGGTTTAAAACAGTTGGAGAAACGCCGAGAAAAAGTATTGAGCTAAAAGGAGATTATATTGAAAAATAAAGAAGTCTGCCAAAAATAATTAGTTTTTCTATCTTTTTCTAAGGACTTATTGAACGCCCCTAGTATTGTGCTCTTAAACAGGCATATACAACTAATAAATGTTATTTAGATTCTGATTATTCGTTTCAGAAAAACAGTTGAATTCCTTTTTGTTTATTATGTCATTTGTATAACCCTCTATTATTTTAATGGGCATATAGAGGACTTTGGAATAGATAGTGGTTGACTGTGTTTATCTTAATTCAATCTTACAACTCTGTCTGAATACGGAGAATTTAAGAAAAATGGTTAGAACTAAATATCGGAGGTAGGCACACGACATATTTTCATGTGTGTTAAAAACATACAAATTTTAAATCGCACAAAAGAAATAAATAATACATTTCAGCTGTTATTTCGCATTTTCATCTTGCAATATATACTTATAAGAATATTTCTTTCAGTTTTACTTTCTCTATACGGACAATTTAAGTTAAATACATTTTTTCGTGGAGTTCATCGTTTTTGAGACATTCATTGTTTTTGGTTTCTGCTTTGAAAAACTTATACTTTTCTCATACAGGAATTAGTAAACTGCTGTCCATACAAACAAAGGAACTTCAGTGACATAGCAACCAGCTTTTGACTATCACTTTAACCAATGGTACTCTCTTATTTCGCTTCTACTTACAAGGAAGCGAGTAATAAGAATATTTCTGCTAATTTTTTCTGATAAGCATGAAGAAAATAGAAGTTTAAGCTTTTTAACAATAATTTGTTGCAGATTTATAGATAACGTCATGTGAATGGTACAATCAGGTTTTTACTTTCACTACACTACTATGTACATAGTGTACAGAGAAGGTATTGCACTCCACACAAAAATACGATACCGAGATTTCACCGGAAATATATGTTTTAGGGCCCTCTGTATCCATAAAAAGCATTTCAGAAAAAGGTCCTTGTATGTGTCCTTGTGTCTGTGAACGCGATAACTCCAAAACGAAAAGTCGATAAAACTTGGTATTTAAGCTTAGTATCTTCCAGGGATGCAACACGCAGATTTTGAGAAAAATCCCACCACCTCAAACTACCTTTACATAGAACTTTACTGAAAAACTTCTTATTTTCTCAAAACTGGCTCTAACGATTTTGATTAAAATATCATATATTAAAGATATTTTCCTGACAAATAAAATGTATATCTTAAACTTTCTGGAAATAGTCTCTGAAGATTACTTTATTCTGGACGAATTTTACATAACTGGTGAACCGTAAGATATAGACAAAATCTTAGCACACAATTTATGTTATATACATTTTTTTCGTGGAGTTGATCGTTTTTATATATTTCGTTGTTTTTGGTTTAAGCTTTGAAAACTTATAGTTTTCTCATACGCGAATTTGTCAACTCCTATCGATACAAACAAAGGAGCTTCAGTCACATAGCAACCAACTTTTGACTATCATTAACCTATGGTACTGCCTTGTTTCGTTTCTATTTAGAAGGAAGCAAGTAATAAGACTATTTCTGCTAAAGGTTTATCGATTAGCATGAAGGAAATAGATGCATAAGCTTTTTAACAGAATTTTTTGCAGAGATGTTGAGAAAGTCAAATGAATGGAACATATCACATTTTTATTTTAATTTCAGTCACTCTACTGGTACAGTGTTGCCTACGATTGTGTTTAAACTTAAGTCCAAAATTGCAATGAAATCCATAGTCGTTGTTGGATTGAATATCTTTATTATTTATAAGTTTTGTAATATTAATTTCTTCTTTAGTAATTTTATATAGTGAAGATTATATAGTGTTCTTAAGACTGCAAATACATAAGATTAGATAATAGCTACTGCAGATTCTAAGCTTTTCATTGCAGTTAAATTGGGACGCCTTTACTTCCTGCAATATCGATACATTGCTATAATCTTTATTACTTTCCGAGTCCAAAATAGAACATTAATAGAAAAACGTACCTGTGCGTGTTCGATATTTTTGTGAACAGATAACTCGAAAACGAAAATTCCAAACTTAGTATTTAAGTTTAGTATATTTCAAGATTGCGACAAGAAGATTTTTAGGAAAAATCTCCCACTCCAAACTACCTTTTACATGAACGATTTTTCGAAATTTTCACTGTTTTCAAAAATGTCTTCTAACGATCTTTATTAAAATACCGCATTTCAAAGATATTTATATGGCAAATAAAATCTGTAGGTATAATTTGCTGGCAATTGCCTCTGAAATTCCTTACATTCTAGACGAGGTTTGTCTAACTGATACATTGGAACAGGTAGACAAAACCTTACCTATTACACAGAAAATGCAGATCTCGTCAAAACACATAATTTATGTTCTAATGCATTTTTGACTGGAGCTAACCGTTTCTGAGGTAATCCATGTTATTATTTTCACTTTTACAATACTTTCATTTTCTTAAACAGAAATTCTCCATATTTCACTTGTTTTTCTCTTAGCAATCAAGACAGAACTGAATTTTAATGACAAGCACATAGTGACAGCTTTTTAAACATTTGACTGTCGCTTTAGCTTAGTATATTACCTTAGTTCCCTTCTACGAATAAGAAACTGCAAATGAAGACCATTCTGATAACGTTTATCTCGATTAGCCTGAAATATATAAAATAATAACCTCTTGTAACAATAGGTAGAATAAGTCTTACGATTGGAACATTTCAGATTTATTAATGTTTTTAGATCACTTAAGAAATGAGAATGACATTTTTAAACTAATGAGCATTTACATTTTATATAAACAGAAGATAGAATAAGAAACCTAAGGCAATAAGTAGAGCTTTAGAACTTAAAACGTACGTTCTATATTGAATATTTATCCTCGATAAAAAAACGCCCTATAAAGTTTCTTTTTAATTCATTCAGGTACTGGTTTTATATATGATTAATTTCAGTTTATGAGAACTCAATGAATAATTTAATTATTAAATTAGTGATGTTTTATGAACAAAACATATTTTTCTTAATAACGACGTGTATTTTAACTTACCCAGCATCGTATACTTTTAGAAGAAGCACTGCATTTTACCCATGAATTATATATCATAATTTCTTCAAAAATACGTGTCTTGAGGTTCCCTAAAACAGAAAAAAATCATTTTTAGAAAAACGCCAGTCTCCATGTATATGTTTGTCTCTGCGTGTGCTTTTGCATGTACGTACTAAGAAAGGTAAAATAAATATCAAATTAAAGATTTTTATGAATTTTTATTTTCTTAATGGTGGCAAACTACTTTTATTGTTAAAAAAACAAAACAATTAAGTTAAGTGCATTACATATAAAATTAATACACCTAATTTACTTCAAATAGCTTGTGAAGTATCATTTATTTGAAGCTTATAGTTTTCCAGTTACAGATTAGACAAAACCCCGTTAGAATTAAAACGGCTTCGTAAGCAGTTTGCAAAAAATTCGGCATATATGTTTTCATTCCTGAATGAAATGTAGCCACTTTACTAAAAAAGTCGTATGTGAAAAGATAATACACAAATGCAATTTAATTCATGGAAAGGATATTTGACAAGACAAATTTCATAAAAATACTCCTGCGGTGTGTTTGAAAGAGGTTGGAATTGAATTAAAAAGCTGAATATTCTTTGTTTTATTAATTGTTGTTTGTCTCTCATACGTTAGAAAAGAATTTTGTTGTCTCTAAAATGCTTTCTTTGGAATTTGCTTCAATTTCAATATGAATGTTTGAGAAAAATATCTACATTCTCTCCGTCCTAAATAAGTGATACAGAAACAAATAAATTAAGATACACTGTGATGTATGCTTCCGGTATTTATGGATCTTAGGTAGCATGATATAACAGAAAAATCTGATGTGCACTATTCACATGACTTTCTCTACATCTCTACGACAAATTAATCTTAAAAAGCTTATACTTCTATTTACTTCATGCTAATCAGAAAAAAATAGCAGAAATTGTCTTATTACTTGCTTCCTTGTAAGTAGAAGTGAAATAAGGCAGTACCATAGGTTCAACTTATAGTCAAAAGCTGGTTGCTATGTCACTGAAGTTCCCTTGTTTGTATGGACAGCAGTAGACAAATACCTGTATGAGAAATGTATAAGTTTTTCAAACCAAAAACAAGGAATGTGTCAAAAACGATGAACTCTGTGAAAAACATGTATATTACATAAATGGTGTGTTTTAACGTGCTCTACATTTTTCGTGAAGTGAGTTTTTGCCCATCTCTTACGGTTAAGCAGTTATTGTAAATTCCGAAAAATTCATCCAGAATAAAGTATTCTTCAGAGGATATTCCCAGAAAATTAAAAATATACATTTTATTTGTCAGATAAATATATTTAATATAGGAAATTTTAACCAAAATCCTTATAGCGATTTTGAGAAAATCAAAATTTTCGAAAAAAGTTCCATGCAAAGGGTAGTTGTGGGTGGGGGGATTTTTCTCAAAATCTACGTGTCGCATCCCTGGAAAATACTAAACTTAAATACCAAGTTTGGTACTTTACCGACTTTTCGTTTTTGAGTTATCGTGTGTACAGACTCACGGACACACGGACCTTTTCCCGAAAATGTTTTTTTTTAAATAAAGGGGACCCTAAAACATATATTTCCGGTGAAAGCTCGGTATCGAATTTTTGGTTGGAGTGCAATACCTTTTCTATACACTATGTACATAGTGCGTAAAGAGAAAGTAAAAATTGCACTGTTCAGAAAAACAAAATTTATGATTTGCGGTTATCCTTAAATAATTTAAAAAGTGGGAAAGTACATGGTGTACTGTATACTGATGTGAGTCTTGAGATTCGTTGAGACACGCAAAACTCCCTAACATCTTCAAGATTGAACGCCGCGCATCATTAACGAGCAAATCGAGGAAAAGGCTCGGTGACTTTCTCTATCATGTATGAGCATTCAATGCACATAGTAGCTAAGAAGATATTGTATTCCACCCAAAAATTAGATTTCGATATTTCACCGGAAATATATGATGCCGAAAAGAGCACTTTTAGAAAAATGTCCGTGTGTGTGTGTGTTTGTGGGCAGCATAGTTCAAAAACTAAAAGACCGTTAACTACCAAACTTGGTATTTAAGTTTAGTATCTTCCAAGGATGCGACAAGAAGATTTTGAAGAAAATAACCCCATCCCAGACTATGCCTTACTTGGAAAAATGTTTGAAAATTTTGTTTTTTTCAAAAAATGGCTCTAACGATTTTTAATAAAATATTACAATTAATATGTATATTTCTAATTTACTGGGAATAGCCTCTGAAGACCCCTTTATTCTGGATGAATTTTGTAGAATTTTGATAAACTGTAAGAGATAGGCAAATCTTTCTACAGCAAAAATTAGATATCTTAAAACACATGATTTATGTCACATACGCTTTTGTTGTAGAGTTTCCCTTTAATGAGGTATTCATTGTCCTAAGTTTCAATTTAAAGAAATGTAACTTTTCTCAAATGGGAGCATACAAAGCGAATTGTTTCACATAGCGAGCAGACTTGACTGTCGCTATAGCTTTAATATATTCCCTTATTTCTCTTCAACTTACAAGGCATCAAGTAATAATATCAATTTTGATAATGTTTATCTCGATTAGCAAAATGTAGATAAAGATTAATCATTTGTAAGAATAGTTTATGTATAGAACAGCTGGAATATATTAATTTGAGTTTAGAAAAGAAATATCAATGTAATTCGCAGAGTTACACAAGAAGTATTAAATGCTTTAAATGGTAATTCGAATGTGGGTGCGATTTTCTGAAACATAGCAAAAGCGTTTAGTTGTATAAATCATATAATTTTCATAGCAAATTTATAGTTTTATGAAATAAAACTGAATATATAAATTGATTTATATCACACTTAGAAGATAGAATACAAAGAGTTGAAATTAGCAATCACAATCAATATAAGAACAGCATCTCAAATTGGAAAGTTATTAAACATGGCGTTCCCCAAGGGTCAATTTTAGGTCCTCTGTTATTTTTAATCTAGATAAATGAACCTCCCAGTGTACATAAATAACATTACTGTATCTATCTATTTGATACCGGTGTTATAGTCACCAGCAAACATTTAAATGAATGTGTTATAAAATTAAATTTATATTCTAAAGTGTAGATAGATTGATGTAAAGCAAATTAACTTTTAGTATACCTTGAAAATACAAAAGTAATTAAAATTCATAACTAACTATTCATAAGCAATCCACCTAGAAATAGGAATCTACGACGCGTCGTTACAGCAAGTAAAATTTCTAAGTCTTCTAGTAGACAAGTGGAAGTAGTATGTTAACTACAACACACTTAAGCTTATTTCAGCATTTTATGCCATTCGAGCTACGGTGAAGCTTATATCGATACACTCAATTTAGTTTATTTTGCGTATTTTAATTTCACTATGGAGAATGGGATAATTTACTGGGGTAATTCAGAGTATTTTGCTTTCTTTGAATCTGTAATCAGACATGGCCTAATTCTTTGGGGTGGTGCTAACAAAGTAAATGACATTTTTTGTCTTCAAATGAAAATTATTAGGATAATTAAAACAAATTTCTATATAGCCCCATGTAGACACCTATTTATTGAGTTAGGCATTTTAACTGTTTATAATCTTTATATTTTAGATAATTTAGTATATATACATGCCTTTTGTCATAGACATATTTTGCAGATGGATATTCATAGTTATAATACTAGATACAGGTCCAATGTAAACATTCTGTATTAGCGACTAACAAAATCTCAGAATAGTTATAAGTACTTAGGTATTAAGTTGTATAATAACTTGCCTGATAGTGTTAAATATTTAAACATGCAGAACTTTAAGTCCAGGATATATACAAGGTTAGTCAAACATCCTTTTTATTTTACACATGAATATTTTAATGGTAAATTTTGTGATCTTGTTTTGTAATTTATGATGACAAGGTTATTGTACTTCTTACCACAGACGTTGTAAATGCCTGTATAGTGCTTTTAGACAAAATAGAAATGAAAATGAAAATATAATAAACGTATATTTGTAATACAAATGATAGTTGTGCAACACTCATGGTAAACAGGCATGCAAAAAGATCTTTCATAAACTGGGTACATATTATCCATTTTAAAATGTTATGCCAATAACCAACATAAATCTGTAACAAACATGGAAAAACATCATTTTACCTTCAAGCAAAAGGTAATTATTCATTCTGCTAGCAAAACTCTTACTTCCAGGAATTTTAATCAACATCGTTACAGCCATTTTTGAGAAAATCAAAATAATAGAAAAAAGTTCCATGTAAAGGGTAGTTGGGGGTGGGGGAATTTTTTTTTAAAATCTTCGTGTCGCATCCCTGGAAGATACTAAACTTAAATACCAAGTTTTGTATTTTACCAACTTCTCGTTTTTGAGCTATCGTGTTTACAGACACACTGACACACGGACACACACACACATGGACTTTTTTCCGAAAATGCTTTTTTGAGATAAAGGGGGCCCTAAAACATATATTTCGGGTGAAATATCGGTGTCGAATTATTGGGTGGAGTGCAATACCTTCTCTATACACTATGTACATGGTGCGTATAGAGAAAGTAAAAAGAGAAAGAACCATACCCATATTTGCTTGTGAGAGGGTGATTATATATATATATATATATATACACACACACACACACACACACACACACACACACACTTACACACTCTACACAAAAACTTTTGGCATTTAAAATCTATGGAAGTGTAAAGAACAATAATCTCTTGAAGATGAAATGAATAGTGAATGATGAAAATACTCTCAATAATCTTACTGCTATAGAAGTAAATCTACAGATAAGTAGAATTATCCAATGCAATGAGATTAGCCACACTTCTGTACAGCAGATAATAAAAGAACAGAAATGCCAACTTTCTCATATGTGTTTGCATCAAGAGCTCACCAAAGAAATGTTCAACATTTTTTTTTTATGCGAGTGATTATGTAATGTCATGGCAGAGAATATTAAATTCTACGCGAACATATTATTTTCCGATGAAGCAACGTTCTCAAATACTGAACAAGTTAATAGACATATCATTATTCGGCTCCAACTTTACTAATCATCGATCTATTATTTAATTTTTTTCAGATAGCTAAAACTTATCAGATAGCAACCTTGCATCTGCTATCTAGCTTTGGAAGTTTGGAATTCTTGGCATTTGTTTTTTTCTATTAGTTTAACAGATATTACTATGGCACTTTATATGGTTCAACCTGTAGGTATATCAGCCAATTACGACTTTCTATATCAATAATTCATTGAAGACATTTTCTACTATCACTGGGAAATTATTCTATGGTATAGTTAATATATGTACACCGGAGAAAAAGCATTACATTTAGATGTCAAATTGACGTCTGAAAGATTTGTCCCAGTTACGAAATAAGAAAAGGCTACAAAATGGGAAACAAATCACGAATATTTTAACATTATTGCTCACAAAATAAAGGGGATTATAAGCAATCACAAAAATATAAAAATCCATTTTAATTTATATTTAATATATATGTTGCACCTTTTAACATCCAAATTAAAAATCTGAGGTAGGATAAGCAGGTCATTCAGTTTAAATATTTGGGAATAAATGTAGCAAGTTGTCCAAATATAAAATAAGTTACAAATAAGTTTACAAAGTAAAAATTTTCAGATTATTTACGAGATACTATTTAGGGAAAAATCTTATATGCTCCATTCACATATATTTCTCTAATTATTCTGCAACAAACTATCTTCATAAAACGTTATTCTTCCACCTACTTCATAGTAGCCAAGATACACATTAATAGAAAGGGTCTTACTACTTATTTCCTTATAATTGGAACAGAATTAGGGGAATACATTAGTGATGTGCATTGATAGTAAAAGCTGGTTATTATGCGATTGAAATTCGGTTCTATTTGCATGACCAGAAGTAAAACAAAAGAAAAAGGAATGGCAAATTTCCGTTTGCTAAACGTTTAAGTAGGTTTAAAATCAATAACAAGGAATATTTAGGAAATGGTTAACTTCAGAAATAATTAAATGACTTAATTGTGTTTTAACGAACTCTTCGTTTTCGAGTGGTAGGTTTTGTCTATATCTCTTACGGTTTGCCAGTTATGCAAAATTCATCCAGAATGAAGAGGTTTAAAGAGGGGGAAAATTGAAATCATACATTTTATTTGTTCTGTAGGTATATTTAATTTGCTATATTTTAATCAAAATCGTTAGTTACTTTTTCCATGTAGCGGGTGGTTTTGGGGAGGCGGATTTGCTTGAAAATCATCGTGTCGCATCTTTGAAAGGTTATAAATATAAATACCAAGTTCGGTATTTTGAGTATCTAGCTATACTACCCAAAGACAGAACATACATACACATGTGTGCGCGCGGACCTTTCTTTAAAAATGCTATTTTTGATAACGGTATTCTCAAAATTGTTATTTCCGGTGAAATCTCGGTATCGAATTTTTGGGTGGAATACGATACTTTCTCTATCTACTATTTCCCTTCTTTTTACGTATACTCATTAGAGAAAGCATTAAGTATTTGAACAATGAGAGTAAAATACATTATATATGTGAATATATAAAACTATATTGTATTAGTGTATGTTTCAGAAACAAGAACAGAAAACGGGGAAAAAGATTCACCCTGTAGAAATTATTACGTTAAGAACAATAGTAGAGTAAAAAAGAATGAACAGAGTAAAGAATAAGGATAAGGGAAAATTAGACTTACAAAAATTACAAAGTAAATAAATTAATTAATATTTGGAACATATTGATAGGGCAGATGAAACAAAAGCATGTACCAACGACCAGCAGGAAGTAAAAGAAAGGTGTTGGAATGCCACCAAAATATGGTTAGAAAGATGTTTTTCATCGGCATCAGATTTTGCGTGAAGACAAGCACGCTTAACCTTACATTGGCTATATGCATAAAATAATAATTGCAGGACGAGGGATTCTTATATTTTATTACAAGAATTTGAAATATTGGTTTGTTTCATTCTTAAATAATAAGACTTTTACGCAATTTGTGATGTACAAATATTGTATATAAATTACTAATGGCATAAGCACAACATGGAATTTTTCACTGATAACAGCTGAATTTTTCTCAATTCTTTTGACCATCGGTTTTACTCGTCTTCAGTCTACTTCTCTTTTCTTAGATTCAAGCGAAAATAAAACTGAATATTCCGATTTACTGCCTGAATAGAGCGATAGCAGATAAGTGTACTTTTCTGACAAAAATGAGGTGAGGTACAATATTAAGAATTGCTGAAGAGAAAGAGACCATAATAAAATGTTGGTAATCCCATTTCACTATATAGGGAATTTAAAGAGGCATAATCACCTCAGAATTCACAAGCGCAGCATACTGTTGCCCATTTGAAAATACGCATTGGAAATTGTTTCGAAAAAGTCATAAAATGTTGATAAACCAATCAATATATGCGTAAGCTTTCACGGCCGGTGTCCATAGTTTTAAGTTTTAAGTTAGCGACTTGAGCACATGGCCTCTGAAGATGTCCCTCACAGACAGGGACGAAACGTTATGTAGAAATATTTTAACTAAACATATTTTAACCTACAGACCACGGCAAAATATCCCGAAAATTTTAAATTTTAAAACAATCAATGTTAATGATATTTGTAAAACCAATAAAATGCATATCTTATCTTTCTTCATTAGGATTTAATTCTGTATAATTTTGCGTACTAATAAACCACCCGATGAGCAAACGCTTACTGCACGAAGAACACAAAATTTGCAAAAACACACAGTTTAGGTCAAATATATTTGCAGTGGTATTAATAATTTGAGGTATTTGTTAGTTTGCTTTGAGTTTCAATGTTTATAGTACATTGTTGAAGCACTAAGTGAATTTTGTTTTCTTTCCATGATGTCCTAGAAAGATTATAGAATTTAAAACCATGACATAGCGACACGCCTCTTAAAGATCCAGCTATCGCTTAAGTCTGCTGGACTTTCTTTGTAGCTAGAATTTATATTAAGTAGAAACAAACTTTCGTGTGGATAGAAGAGGTAAACAAACGATAGGGAATGATTACGTAAATATAACATCAGATTATTAATTCTTCACACCACCATAAACGAGTAAGAAGCATTAGATATTTAATTTTAAATAATATAATAGTGACATGTCAATGTTTATCTAGTTCTACTAATTTTAAATGTAAGCAATGCACAGAATATTTACTCAAATGAACATCGTTTTGCAAGGTAATTTTTGAGACATTTAATGTGCAACATAGTCATATACGAATTAGTGGTAACAGTATCAGAGGCTTAAATATTCCTATATGTAGATGACATTTTTATATTACGAGAGATGATTAGAAACTAATGTTACAAGGTCCATTTTCTTGTTGTTTCGTCTTTCACAGCTAACTTAGTAGTGCGCGGTAATTCTATTTTATGTGGTTGGCAGAGTTTCAGATAACTGCCACCTGCAGTGCTACTGCAAGGAAAACATAAATGGCAACTCGTTAAGAAAACCGGTCTCGCGAAGACATCCACTCAGTTTATGGAGAAACTATGTCTCGTCAGAATGGTGTCGATAGCTAGCGGAAGGTAGAAACCCAGCACTGCATTCACAGTCCGCACGGAATAGCTGACTTAGGACAACAGTAGGATCACGTTAAGACATAGCGGTAGAACTGAAAATATCTGTCGGTAGCATTAATCACATTGTTCATCATATTCTGCAGTACCGGAAAGTTTGTTCCCAATGGGTTCCACGAAATCTGTTAGCCGACATAAAGAAAAAGCGCATGGAAGTAAGTTTGTAACTTTTGCAACGGTTCTCTGTCAAGGGGACAGTTTTTTTAACTGCATTATCGCGGAGACGAAACATGGATCACCACTATACCCCGAACAATAAGCGGTCGTCAAAGTGATAGAAACATCCCTCTTCTCCAACGATAAAGTAGTTTAAGATGGTGCTATTTGCCGGGGTGGTGATGGCCACATTGCTTTGGGAGAGCGCGGGTGTCATGCTCGTGGAGATTTTGGAAAAAGCTTACAGTGACCGCTGACAGATACTACGAGAATTATATAAGATTGCGCGAAGCAATGGACTCCTCACTGAGGGTGTTATCTTCCATGAGGACAAGTCGCGGCCTCAAAAGCCAAGCCAGTTTCGTTTGGGATATCTTCAACCATTTTCCCTATAGACCGGATCTCGCTACAGGTGCTTTCACCTTTTTCCTCACTTGAAGGAGCACCTAGGAGACCGACGGTTATGCTTCAGATGAGGAGGTGCATTGCTGTATCGGTTGAACGAAATAAAATATACTCGTTTCACTGCACGCTTTGTAATCTTAGTTTTTTTTTTTATCATCCCTCGTTAAGTAACAACAGGACTTCACTACAAAAATCGCTCAACTAATTAGAGAAGTGGTCACAAGACACAATATACACATAAACTGGAGAAAAGCAAGTATCGCAAAGGAGAAAAAAATAACGTGTGCTCCATTCCCATGACTTTATTTAGCTTTTCCACAAACAAACGTTCTTACAAAGGATTATTCTTTTATCAATGACGTGATAATCGAGATAAATATGGCAGAAAGGGATTTATTACTTACTTTCTTATAAGTAGGAGAGAAATAGGGAATTCACTAAGCTAAAGCGATAGTCATATCTTTTAAAAGCTATCGCTAAAACACACAATTGAAATCCGGTTCTCTTTTGCATTTCCGAGGGTAAAACAAAAGAAATGAAACGAAATTGTCTTCCCGCTTGAGATAAGTACACGTTTCTTAAAATGAAACCAATAACAAATATCTCGGAAACTGTTAACGCTACAAAAATGTATATGGCATAAATAGTGTTTTTAATGAGATTTACATTTTTTGAATAGTAAGTTTTAGTGCATGACTGATGGTTTACGAATTATGCAAAGTCATCCAGAATGAAAAGGATTTCAGAGGCTATTCCCAGAAAATTAAGATATAAATTTCCTTTCTCATAAAAATCTTAAACATATGACTTTTTAATCAAAATCGTTAGGACCATTTCTGAAAAAATGAAAATGTTATAAAATGTTTTCAAATAAAAGGTAGTAGGGGTGAGGAATTTCCTTGAAAATCTTCGTGACGTATTCTTGGACGATACTGAACTTACTTTTCTCTTTTGAGCTACGCTGCTCACAAACACACATACACACCGTTCATATTATAAATGCTTTTTGGATTTGTATTTCCAATGAAATATCGGTATCGAATTTTCGGGTGTAATACTATACCTTATCTATGATGTTCATTATATATACGTACTTATTAGTTTTAGTTTTTGTTATGCATACAGTTTATTATAATTATTATTTTATTATATACCGTATATTTTATTTCTCAACTTATAAATAATCTGTAAACAACAAATGTATGTTGTAGGCATATAAATATTTTTTTTAAAAAATCTGGCATATAACTCCAGGTTTAGAAATTAGGTATCAGGGATTTTATACAGACTTTTATTTTATTTTATTTTATTTTGTATATACGTACCAGGGAAAGTCAAAATTATCATCAAAGGCGTCTTCATCTACGGAAATCAAAACCTGAAAACGCGGCAGAGGACGTTGGATTTTTTCTGGCGTAAAAATCTTTAGCATGTCTTCCTTTGGAAGGAAAGTAAAGCCGTTGGTCCCGTGTCGTAGATTTACGGCACATAAAAGAACCTCAAGGCTGATAAAGAGACCTCTGAGCAAAATGAATCTGTCTTTCAAACCCAATATAGAACGGGACGCTGAGAACCACGATAGTTAAAGTTCGTCCAGAAGTAAAACTGCATTTCCAGTTTACAAAACCTGAAAATGTCAAGTCGTTCAAATATCTAGAGGTAGCGCTACAGCACACATCGAGGATAAAATTTTCATAAAGGCCACGACAGAGATTCGCAATCTAAAGACACTCTCCTAAAGGACTATATGTCACTGTACAAGATAAATGGCCTAAAAATCTGAAAGCTCTAGATTGAGCTAAGTCCAGATATGTAAAATGCTTCCCAAAATGTGTCTCAACCTGTCTTGCCTATCAACTGTCAATAACAACTTTCATGATCGGAGACCTCATAGTCGCCAGTAATCAGACTACGTTTATAGAACAACTCCAGAAAACAGCTAGAATACAACTGGAATGTTATCGTAAAAATCTGCTGGGCCCGATGGTAATATGAATGAAATGTTAATAAAGAATGCTTTTATACCATTTTTACACAAACTTTATAACGACTGTTTATGGCAATACAAATTTCCAGGTTAATAGAAGCAGCAAAATCTGTTATTCTTAAAAAAGAAATAAGTAATATAGATCTGTATGTTTGCTTAATACGATGGGGAAAATAGTTGAACAAATAACTTACAAAAGACTGATAGGAATGAATAATAAACAATATGGATTTAGGAAAGGACAAAATAGAAATTATCAATAAAAATTTCAATAATTAGCTAGGAAAGGCTTTAATAAACCGAATTAATAATTAAACTCCTATTGTGACTAAAGTTGAAGAATGAAATAAAGCAGATACAGAAGTAGGAGCTGCTATAGCCGCTGGTAATCAAGCTGAAAAAGGAATATCGAGAGAAGACGCCATAAATGAAGTATTGCGAACAAGTAAAGAATGTCGGACAAAATATATAATAGGGGTACAAATTTGTATTTCTGGTGCCTTTGATAATTTGTGTGGTCTCACATTTTTGGCAGACTAAAATTTAAAAATCTGATGTGCTCCATTCACATGACTTTCTCTATCTCTCTTAATTATTGTTAATAAGCTTATTTTTCCATCTATTTCATGCTAATCGAGATAAATATTAGCAGAAGTGGTTTAATTACTTAGTTCCTTATAGGCAGAAGGGAGACAAATCTGTTCCTTTCACATGACTTTCCCTACATCGCTGTAACAAATTTTGTTAAACAGCTTATTCTTTTACCTACTGTATGCTAATTGAGATAAATATTAGCAGAAATCGTCTTATTACTTGATTTCTTGTAACTAGCAGGGAAATATGCTAAAACGATAGTCAAATATTTTAAAAGCTGGTTGCCATGTGCTTGAAATCCATTTCTATTCATTGCCAACAGTTTACAAATTTCCGTGTGAGAAAAGTATTTTACTCTGAAACAATAATAGGGAATATCTCGGAATCTGTCAACTCCACGAAAAAAGCATGTTTGATATAAATTGAAAATTTACATGTTTGTATTGTAAGTTTCTGTCTATCTCTTGCGGCTTACCAGTTAGAGAGAATAAAGAGATATATAGAGACTAGTCCCAGAAAATTCAAAGTATACATTTTATTTTCCATGTAAATATATTTAACATACGTTTTTTTAATCAAAATTATTAGAGCCAAACTTTTCTAATTTTTTCCATGAAAACGGCTTTTTAAGGTGCAGGGATTATTTTTAAAATCTTCATGTCGCATCTCTGCAAGACGCTAAACTTAAATACCGACTTTCCGTTTTTGAGTTATCGTGTTCACACACACACACACACACACACACACACACACACACACACACACACACACACGCACAACACGGACAGAAATGTTTTTTTGGAAACAGCGGATCCTAAAACGTGTATTTCCGGTGAAATCTTTGAATCGAATCAAGTCGCGTCACATCCACAAGGTGTACAATACACGGGTTTTATTACCGCATGAGCATGGAAATATCCAGTGACTCTACATATGAAATCTTTGGTCGACATTGTTCGTTGTATCACCTGTTGGTGCAAACTAAATATACTACCGCTTTCTCACTACACAAAAGAAAATGTTGTACTCACTTGACTTATTCAATCTGATTGTAAACGTATTTTTAAATGAATAAGTAGTATCTGATGTTTGGAATTAAGTGATGTTTATATTATAGATTGTTAACTTCAGTGGTACGAGTTCAACCTGGAAGATAGTAAAGGACTTTTTCGGACGTAAATGTCCTTGGAATGTTTTCTTTTGGAAGGGAAGTCAAGCAGTTAGTATCGTGTAATTTTTATTTGTACGTAAAACAATGCCAGACCTTGAAAGGAAAGGTTCCTTGGCTATATTTGCCACTGTTGACGTCCGCAAGTTGTGACTTTTTCCTATAGTGCCATCTACAGGCGATTCATGATCCATCACCAAATGCATATAGTGGCTCGAACTAGAAATTCCCCGATCAAGAAACCATACTTGCACAACTGTAATTTTAATAGTAGCTTATTTACGCACGTTATAATTAATTACTACACTCTTTACTCTGAGCAATAAATTGTTACATAACTGCATGTGGCTTTATGTTTCTGTAGTGTAATTTAAATGAGATTTAACTTTTATCTGTTGTTAAAATATATTTTTTTCAATGAGGTAATATTCATAAAATTTTCTATTATTCGATATTTGTTTTCAAAACAGAAGAAATTCTTGAAGTCATGTGCATCGTACCTTAGCGAAGCAGAGCCAGGATAACAAATTAAGCACATTTATTGACTTCATACCGCTCTACTATGTAATACTCCACTTATGCAATATTAATGTGATACTATTGCAATGTAGAAGTAGAAATAACTAAATTAATTAATTAATTAAATTATTAATTGTTACTTTCTTTACACGTACTATGTACATAGTGTACCAGAGAAGGTATTATAATGCACCCAAAAATTCTATACCGAGATTTCATCGGAAATACATGTTTTAAGACCCCCTAAATCCAAAAAGGGCATTTTTAGAAAAATGTCTGTGAGTGTATGTATGTGTGTGCCTTGGGCAGCATAGCTCAAAAACGAAAAGTCTGTTAAATACCAAACTTGGTATTTAGGTTTGGTATTATCCAGGGATGCGACACTAAGATTTTCAAGAAAATGCCCCCGCTCCCAACTACCCTTTACATGGAACATTTTTTAAAAAATTCTGATTTTCTCAAACATTTTTCCAACGATTTTGATAAAAATTATCGTATATTAAAGATATTTAGATGACAAATAAAATATATATCTTGGAATTTTTGGGAACAGCCTCTGAAGACGACTTTATCATGAATGAATTTTACGGAATTTTACATGACCTCTAAACCGTAAGAGATGGGACAAAAACTTAAAGCACAAAAAATGTATAGCACGTTAAAACACACAACTTATGTAATATACATATTTTTCGTGGAGTTTATTGTTTTTGAGATATTCATTGTTATTAGTTTCAGGTTTTGAAAATCTTATACTCTTCTCATACAAGAATTTGTGAACTCTTGGCAATACAAACAAAATAACTTCAGTCAGATAGAAGCCAACTTTTGACCACACTTTAACCTATGGTATAAAACATATCTAATAGAAACAGGCCTTTAGGGTAGCTGTACCAACTCTACTTTGCTGAGTCAGTACACTTGCGCATTCTCAGCAACAGACTTCGAAGCTCGGCTGGAGGGGGTTCCTGATAGCCAATACGTTACTAGGGGAATGCTACGGTATAAGAGCCTACACACTTCTTTATAACACTTTCATTCAGCCCCAGTTTGCTCCCAATGCTAAGCTGTATTGAATACTGCAGCAGACCCTGTTAATGACCCGCTGCTCTTTGAGGCGCTTTCAAGTTGTAACAACCTGATTTTGGAACTAAGTAATATATACAAAGTAAATGCAGTGAATAATTATTCTGAAGTAATAAAAATTCGTGTAAATGCATTTTTGGCAATGTTTTTAGATAACTTAAAACAGTTGAATGTTATGAGGATTTACTCAATTTTGGGAAATTATACTATAAGAATTCAAACGAAAGCGACCCTGAACAATTGCTATAAATAAAACAAAGATTACTTTTAAAACTTTAAATGAACGACAGTACCTTTTTACAGTCGATGACACTAGTCCCTAAAGCACGTGATATAATGTCATTCTTCCTAAGGCACTTTAAAAGTTTTCATGTTTCACTGCTTCATCTAATGATGAAAAAGTTATTCTGCACATTTTATTTTTGATTTTTAGAAACAGAAAGAAATCATAAGGTTCATCAAACAGTCTGGAATCTATGGTGAAGGATCTTGGTGCTGACTTTTAGATTACGCAGATACTTTGTTGTCAACTTTGTTTCTACGGCAATGCGATGTAATGATGTAGAATCACTTTCCTTTTAGAGCACTTCACAAGATGCTGTTTCACAAATATGCGTTAAACAGACATCTGTGTAGCACTCTGAATTTATATATATTTACATTTTTTTGTATTTTTACTTGCACTTCCAATTGCTATGTACGCACATAGAAGGTAGAAAAGGAATTGTATTCCAGCCAAAAATTCGATGCCGAAATTTTTCCTGAATACATGTGTTGTGGACCACTGAAACCAAAAAAGCATGTTTACAAAATGGTTATGTGTGGGTGTATGTGAAAAATCAGTTATATACCTAATTTGTTCGGCATCATTCAAGGATGCGACAAGAAAATTTACAATAAAATCCCCTCACGCAAACTAACCTTTACTCTCTAAAAACGGCTCCATCGATTTTGATTAAAATACCACCTGTTACACATATAAAACCTATATCTTGAATTTCCTAGGAATACACTCTGAAGATATCTTCATTATGGATGACTTTTGTATAACTGGTGAACCTTTACAGATAGACCAAAACCTTATTACACAAAAATTTAGATCTCGTCATAAACATTGTTTATAGAGCTGACGCTTTCACAAAATCTAAGATTTTAAAATTTATAATACTTAGATTACTCTCAAATAGACTCTATCTCGCTTTTCTCAAAATGTTCATGAGAAAAAAGGGGAATTTAAATGACATCACCTAGCGATAGCTTTCAAAGAATTTGACTATCGCTTTAGCCTATTGCATATCGTAATTTCCGTTCTACTTACAAGGAGCTAATTAAGAAAACCATTCTGCTAATGTTCATTTGGTTTAGCATGAGTAGATAGCAAAATAGGCTTTTGTAGGAATACTCTGTTGCAGAATAGGTAGAGAAAACATAAATGGAACACATTATATTTCTTTCTATACGATTAAAAGTATTTACAAAGTAGGTGTCAGGTGTAATCAATTGTTTTTTTTAGAAAACTGGCGCACTAAATAGGATTTTTAAAATAGAAAACTAAAGTATTTTTCCACTTCACAGTTTCCAAAATAGATTTCGTAATTTAAATGTTTTTCGAAAATAGTTAAATGTTTTTGCAATGTTTTCCAAACGTATGCCACTCTATATATTTTCATTTATTTATTTGTTTATTTATTAGTCTGGCTCATAAATGACTTTCGCAAGTGACACATAACAATATACATTTAGAGGTTTCTAACAAAAAATGTTATTACAAAAAAGATTTTACCATACGCTTTAATAGTTATATAAAACTAAGCTATGAGAACAAATTGAAACAGATTATAAACGATGCGCAACAATAAAATGGAAAAAAAACTACAAAAATAAAGCGATTTATGCACCATAATATATTTTGCGTTCTACTCAAAGCATATAAATTATTTTGAAAATGGCAACGGAATGTTTTATGATTTTTTCCGTGATTGCTTTTCCTGCATTTATGTTAATTTTATATTTTGCCCTCCATTTCACAAACATATTTGTAATTGTTCCTTGAGATCCCCAAAAATAGGCCTACTATTGTTATTTTTCTGAGATTATATCTTCAAAGTATAGTATGGTGGGTTCATACAGTTTCTGTTTTTCCAGATGAACTTCTTGAGGTCTTTATTCAGTTCAAAGCGGACGGTCGGGTCTATTATCTCTGCTTCTGATTTTCTTCTGTTTATCGCAATGATCTCTATGTCTATTGTAATGATAACTGTTTTTATTTCTTATATTTCTTCTTAAGCAAGGACACAGAATGAAGTAACTTTACATCTCTCCTGGAGCATGCGTTAAAAACTCAATTTTGCCAGACACACCCTGTCAGTTTAAAGTCAAAGGGGGTGGCAGTTAAAAGGTAAACGGGAAGCAAAATCCTCGCTTGTTATCTATATATTTCGTTTAATGTCTTTGGGAGAAACAACATCTAGAGCAGAGACAATAAATCTGAACTCGTCACAAGAAAATGAAACGCGTTCACCAATGGCAGGAAGGGAGGAGCCTGCTCTTATCTTAAAACACCGCTACACCACCCCCCTTTCCAACTACCCTTACAGCGAGACACTTTGCATATAATGATCATTATGAACAAGAGTTATGGCTGTACATGTTGGAAGACTAAAATATCTCTCAAAATGTTCCACATGGGAAAAAGCATAATAATAAAGGCTGTGCGAAGGAAAAAGAGGGCAATAAACGTTACGGCGATAAAGGAGGATAGAAAGAGGACGGGAAGAAGGCGGGGGTGGGAACGAAGGCGGCGGTGGCAACGCTGCAAGATTTTGTGTAATGACATTTTCATATTAATGACCCAAGCAAGAAGCTGCATTGTAGCTAAAGTCTGAGCGGGTAACAGCTATCGCGGACCTAAGTGTGCACTAATGGAAACAGGAAAAAGCTCAGAAGAAGGGAAGAAGCGAGGCAAAGAGAGGGGAGAGAGGCGACAACGCTGACAAAAACAGGAAACTCCTTATATACAGTGTGAATATAAAGCTCATAGAGTTTACCTAAAATAGACTTCTTTACGAGCGAAACACAAATAATTGAAAGTCGAATAATATTATTTTAATTGTTTTTTTCACACAAGCCATGTATAGGACAGGAGTTGGATAGATAGAGTCAGACTGAAGCATTAAATCCATAGCCAGGATATAAGCCACGGATATCCCGGTCTCTAGCAGGTTGTTCTACCACTGAGCTACCATGGAGACATGCCGACATAACATTAAATTCCTCCCGGATAGAGACCGGGAGATCCGTGGTTCAAATTACGGCTTTGACATTGAATTTTTCAGTCCGACTCTATCTATCCAAATCCTGTCCTTCTCATGGCTTGTGTAAAAAAATGTGGTGTTCCATTCACATGACTTTCTCTACATTTCTGTAATAAATTATTGTTGAAAAGCTTATTCTTCTATCAACTTCATACTAATCGAGATAAATTTTAGCAGAGATATTTTCTTGTAAGCAGAAAGGAAATAAGGGAATACCCTAGGATAAAACGACAGTCAAATCTTTTAAAAGCTGGTTGCCATGTGGATGAAATCCGATTTTATGCATTGCCAGTAGTTGGAAAATTCCCGTATCTGAAAAGTTTTAAGAATTTTAATAACTGAAAACAACAACAAAGAATATTTCAAAAGTGTAAAATTAAAAAAAAAATGTATACTAATTGTGTGTTTTAAGAAGGCCTACATTTTTGTGTAATAAGTTTTTTTCTCTTTCGGTTGGCCAGTCACCTCAAATTCAGCAAAATTGATTAAGAATAAAGAGCTCTTTAGTGATTTATTCCTAGAAAATTCAAAATATTAATTTTATTTGTTGGGTAAATAGCTTTATGTGTTATTTTAATCAAAAACGTTAGAGCCATTTTTGAGAAAATAAAAAATTTCGGATTTTTTTCCATATAAAAGATAGTGTGAAGTGGGGGGAATTTTTCACAAAAACTTCGTGTTTCATCCCTGGAGGATACTAAACCTAAATACCATGTTTGATATTTAACCGACTTTTCGTTCTTGAGTTATGTGTTCACGGATCCACGGACACACAGACACAAGGACGTACAGACACACAAACGGACCTTATGAAAATACATTTTTTGGCTACAGGGGGCCCTAAAACGTCTATTTTGGGTGAAATCTTGGTATCGAAATTTTGGGTGAAATGCAATACCTTCTCTATACCTATGTACATAGTACTTGTAGAGAAAGTAAAAATCTATTACATTAATATGAATTGGTCAAATAGTTAAAATACAAATCCCGGGATTTAAAGTACTGTCGCCATTGGGGTTGTCATCTCAAAATAATTTGAGTTCACCTTGTGGTTTACCGGGAAACATGAGAATCAGTTGAGGTATTTAATACCAAGCCGGTATGTTGTCATGGTCGCTCAGTGGTAAGAGCAACCAGCTAGAGTACGGCAAGTGGGAAGAACGATGTGTTTTTAAAGTTTAGAATTCATACCACTATATAATGGCAAAAAGTTTATAATTTTTCACAATGTTGGTCAAATTTCAGAGATGCTATACCCTAGCATGAACTATTTATATGCTATAGCTTGTGTTTTGTTTATTTAGGCATTTTTTCACACTCACAACGGCCGTTGTTACACATCAAGCTGATTGTTTTTAATGAAAGTAGATCAAAAATAAAACTTCCCGTAGATTGGTTTTCCCATAGATCCAATTTGACAAGAAAAATTTGATGTCTCCCATTCACATGACAATTTCTACGAATTCTTGTTATCATTTCTTTACCTATCGTGGTAATCGAGATAAACATGAGCAGAAATAGTTGTATTAGGTCCTTTTAAGTAGAAGAGAAATAAGGTAGGCAATACACGAGGTTAAAGCGATAATCAAATCTGTTAAAAAGTCAGTCACTTTTGAAATGATTTAAATTCCTATCTCTTTGCACGCCAGGAGAACAAAAGAGAGATGAAACGAAAGATGATCTTCCGTTGGAGAAAAATTTAAGTAATTTAAAATTGAAACCAATAACAAGGCATATCTTGGAAACAATTAACTCTACAACAGAATGTATATGGCATAAACTCTGCGTTTTTTTTTTGTTTTATTTTTTTGTTTTTTGTTTCTTGCGTTTGTTTTTGAGATCCAAGTATTTTGTATAGTAGGTTTTTGTCTATCTCTTACAGTTTACCTATTATGCAAAATTCATTTAGTAAGAAGAGGTATCCAGAGGCTATTCTGAGAAAATTCAAAATATAAATTATATTTGACATGTAAGTAATTGTAACATTCAGTACTATAATCAACAGCGTTAGCCATTTTCAGAAAACATTTTCGTAAACCTTTCCACGTAAACTGTAGTTGGGTGGAGTTTGTTTACTGAAAATCGTGTCGTATCCTTGGAAGATACTAAAATTGACATTTAATGGTATTTTCGTTTTTTATTATATTGGCCACACACACACACCCACACACTCTTTATTTATTTATTTATTTATTTATTTATTTATTTTCTTTGTAAAAGTGAATTGAAAGCTAGGATCAGAAAGTAACATGCATGTAGGTCAGAGTTGTAAGTTAATTAATTGATACCTGCAATCAAGTAATAACTTGAGGCAGGAAACAATAGTATTTTAACTTAACTAAAGTGTACTTTAATTCCATTCTCATATACCACCCCGAAGAGTCGCAGCAGTGCTCTGCCGAATGTAACATTTTAATGATCGAGACTAATAGCCGAGGACTAACAGAAGACGCAGCAGATCTAAGTTACACCCACAATGACAAGAACCGCTACAATTCCAATTATCTTCTTGTTTAACACTAACGTCCGTTTTTACTTTCTCTACGCGCACTATGTGAATAGTGTTTAGAGAAGGTATTGCACTCCACCCAAAAATTCGATACCAAGATTTCAACGGAAATGTATGTTTTGGGGTCCCTTATATCCAAAAAAAAAAAAAACAATCTTCACAAACAGGTGCATGTGTGTGTGTGTGTGTGTCCGTGTTTCTGTGAACACAATTCAAAAACGAAAAGTCGGTAAAATACCAAACTTGATTTTAAGTTTGGTATCTTCCAGGGATGCGACACGAAGATTTTGAGATAAATTCCTCCACCCCAAATTACCCTTTACATGAAACTACTTTCGAAATTTTTGATTTTCTCAAAAATGGCTCTAACGATTTTTATTAAAATATCGTATATTGAAGATGTTTACCTGCCAAATAATATGTAGGTCTTGAATTTTCTGGGAATAGCCTCTTATGGTATATAATTTTTTTGTGGAGTTGATCATTTTTGAGATATTCCTTGTTTTTGTTTTCGGATTTGAAAAACTTGCACATTTCTTATACAGAAATTTGTGAACTAGTGTCCATACAAACAAAGAGACTTCAGTCACCTAGCAACCAGCTTTTGAGTATCACCTTAACCTATGGTACTCCCTTATTTCGCTTCTACTTACAAGAAAGCAAGTAATAAGACTATTTCTGCTACCTTTTTCTCGATTAGCATGAAGTAAGTTGAAGCATAAGCTTTTTAACAATAATTTGTTGCAGAGATGTGGAGAAAGTTTTGTGAATGGAACACATCAGATTTTTTAATATTACGAACTTCAGAATTTGCACATTTTAATGGTGTATAACGTCCATTCTTACTGCATCGACCTCACTGTGCTGACATTGTTGATATACAGGATGTACACAGAAACATTCCCCGGTTATAAGCAAGCATAGCATAGCTGTCAGGCTATTTACACGAAATTGGTGTTATTAAAAAGAGAAAATCAAAGACCTTCCAGATGTTCGATTTTTAATTATTGGCCAAAACCGCAGACTGCAGCACAAGGGAAAAATTCAGATACGTTCTATTCACATGACTTTCTCTAGCTGTTCCACTAAAAAAAATGTTCTAATGAAAGATTCCTCTTTAATCCACATAATGCTAATTGGGATAAACATTAGCAGAATTGGTCTTATCACTTAGTTCCTTACAAGTAGAAGAAATATAAGAGACTACAATAAGCTAAAGAAATGATCAAATCTTATAAAAGCTGGTCGCTATGTGAAACAATTTAATTGCGGTTTTTCTTTGCAATGCCAGTAGTAAAACAAAAGAAAAATTAAAAAAAGTAGATTTTCCGTTTGAAAAAGGTTTAAATAGTTTAAAATTCAAAACAATAACAAAGAATATCTTGAAAACGTTTAACTCTACAAAGGATGTGTATGACAAACTGTGTATTTTAACGTATTCTACAGTTTTTTGTGCAGTAACGTTTTGTGTATCTCTTACGGTTTCCCATTTAGACAACATTATCTTGTATGAAGGGTTCTTCGTATCCTATTTCTAGAAAATTCTTGATATATATATATCTCGTTTGTCATGAAAATATCTCAAACATATGGCATTTTAACAAAAATCGTTAGACATTTATGAGAAAACAGAATTTTCGGAAAATTCTCCATGTAAATGGTAGTTTAGTGTGACGGCATTTCCTCGAAAATCTTTGTATCACATTCTTGAAAGGCACTGAACTTAAATACCAGTTTTATTTTTTGACACACGCACACGGACCATTTTCTATTTTGTTTTGGAATCACGGGATCCTAAAACATGGATTTCGGGGGAAATCTCGGTATCTAATTTTTGGATGGAACAATGTCTTCCCCTGCTACTATACACATTGTATGTACATCCGCGCTCGAGAAAGTAATCCGCTATTTCCGTTATTTGGTTTTGTCATTGTCTTTATTGGAAAGAAGCGAATGTGCAAAATAATCTGAAATTTACAATTTCAACTTGGCGTTAACTCTATAGCATTTAAGATGTTATGGCGTTTCGTTACATGGGATGTTATGAATCAACAACTTGTAGGAAAGTGGATTGAGTGCATTGGGAATGAAAATAAGGTCTTCTACCGTAGGCCTCCGAGGACCACTGATTTGACAGTGTAGGACTTCTTTTTATGGAACCACAAGATTTTTGCCTACATATCTCGAATTCTGCAACAGCTGACTTCGTATCGCTGCTGCCTTTGAATCCAGTAGATATGTTGAAGCAAGTATCGCACGAATGGGAATATATTTTTGACACACGTGACGCACATTCCGTGTATTTGAGTTAGCTGTTTGAGTTTTTCTTTCTAATGACGCTAACTTTGTGTAAATCCAACAATATAATTGCTAACATTACCGATACTATTGCTGCTTACAACCGAGAAATGTTACTGTAGACACTTTGTCAAAATGATAATTTGAAAAAAAAATTTATGCAGACCTACATTTTATACATAATACCTCCAGGCAAGTTATGATGAAACATTGAAAAATACCTCGGGAAGGACGGGATTTGAGCCGCAACGAATACTTGCATTAACGCCCCGGTAGAGAATAGTAGAACAGTGGTCATAACACATGCCGCTCCTAAAAGAAGGAAATTGGACATCCTGCTATTATTGCAAAAGTTTCAAACATATCCCAATAAATTATTTCAAACAGCGTTTCTAAAATTGACTCATAATATGATGTAAATAATATAAAATTATTAAATCATACTCGTTAATGAGATGTAGTGAGAGAAAAGTAAAACTAATTTTAAACATTTAACAGCAAAACATTTTTAATGTTTTATTACGTAGAAGCTAAGAGGAAGTAGCATAGGAGCCATTTTGTAAGAACGGATTGGCAACGTGGAATCTCTGAGAACCTCAAGATGCGCGTAGATGTGCGAGCAATTATCTTATTACAAATCGAAAGGTGAACAATCGACTTATTCACAAGAGTCGACTTTCTCAAGTTTATCTAGGACTTTGAGAATTCTTTATTTGCTAGCATCCTCGAGTCCTCGAACCATTTATTTATCCTTCTGGTTTTTTGGAAAATCAGATTATTTGACAAAACTTTCTGCTTTTACAGGAAATCTTGAGCTCTGTAATATATCTCGTAAACTAATTCTGAAAGAACCAATGTAATGTTCACTTGTGCCAGACTCATTAGCATCACTCGCCTTCCAGGTCCAGAGTATTGTAAAAATAAAATACGCATTCAATAGATTAATTATTTTTTTAAGTTCCTGGAGGAGGCTCCGAAGACGTTTAATTCCCGGTAGTTATTCCTCACTAGTCTGTCAACTTAATGATTGAATACCAGAGCAAGAATATGAATGATGCATACCTAACATTTTTTACTTTATTTAGCCCATACGTACAAGCACAGAGGGATAGAGAAGGTATTGCATTCCACCCAAAAATTCGATGCCAATATTTCAAAGTAAATGTATGTTTTGAGGTCCCTAACTCCAAAAAAGTAAAAAAAAGTGTGACTGTGGCCAACATAGCTAAAAAAACAAATACCTCTAAATACCAAACTTGGTATATATCTTAAATATCTTACAAGGGTGCAATACAAAGATTTTCCAAAAAATCCTCCCACCATAAGGTACTCTTTACATAGAATATTTTTAAAAAAAGGTTTGAAAATGTTATTTTTCCCAAAAATGGCTCAAACGATTTTAATTCATATAGCGTATGTTAAAGATATTTACATTACAAATAAAATGTATATTTTGAATTTTTGGGAATTGCCTCTAAACACCTCTTTATTCAGAATGCATTCTCATAACGGTTAAACTGTTAGAGATGAATAAAACTTACAGTACAACATATAAAGCTCGTTTTTATTTACTTATTAGTCTGCCTCATAAATGAGCATGCCTAGTGACACACAATAAAGTATATGCTTAGAGATTTTTACATTGCATGTGCATTACAAAACATATTTTACCATACGTTATAACAGTTATATAAAATTAAGCTATGGGAACAAATTGTAAAAAGGATTATAAAAGATGTGCAACAACAATAAAAGTTATAACAATAAAAGAAAAAAATACAAAAATAAAGCCATTTATAAACCATAATACATCATTTATGTCATATACGTTTTACATGTAGGATCGACCGTTTCTAAGATATTCTTTGTTATTAGTTTCAATCTTAAGCTACTTAAACGTTTCTCAAACGGTAAGTGCCTTTTCGTTTCATCTCTCTTATTTACTGTAGGCCATGCAAAGCGAACTTCATTTATTTCACATAGGACCAGCTTTTTAGAGATTTGACTATCGAATTAGCCTAGCGTATTCCTTCATTTCCCTTCTATTTACAAGGAAACAAGCAATAAGGCAATTTCTGCTAATGTTTATCTTGATTAGTATGTCATAGATAAAAGAATAATATTTCGTAAGGAAAGCTGTTTGGATAACAGCTAGAGAAAGTCATGTGAATGGAATACATCAGATTTTTTTTTGACTTACAGGTATTAAAATGTAAACTATTAAGCTGTAAAATGTTATTGGCTATGGCAATGTCTTCAGCAGGCTTATTGCATTATATGCAGGTAATTGATATCTATGTAACAGATGATATAAGATGGAACAATATAGTTGCACTAAGGTTGTATACATGGGAACCACAGTGCAAAAGAGGAGACACAATATCTTAAATAAATATATTACGAATGCCGTCAATAAATACTTATTCATTTCAGTTTCTGAAGAAGGCTTCAAAGATATAATAAAATATTTAATTTCTGTCAGAAATATTTTACTGGTCACCCAACTTTGAACCAATGATTAAACATGAAATTATTGTTAAAGAAAACTTGCGAAAATGTGGTTAGAGGACATCTAAACTCATCAGAATTCCGTTATCCACGAGTCACTACACAAGAGTGGTAAAACAATTGGCATTCTACTCCAAATAGTGAACTTCACACAGAGTATGCTAACTACAATGCCTGTTCATAGTTGAAGCGTCTGGACCAAATTTTTATCACCAATTGCGCATTAGATATATGATACTGTGTCACTCCTATCCTCTGTCTCATGAGCTACCCTCCTGTGTGTCAGCAATATCGACACAGTTCCACAATTTCAAAAACAAATGATTCTTCAATATTCTTTGTATTTATTTACACCTTAAACGAGGGATATATTACTAATAATTAAAAAAAGTCATTGATAATACAAATATCAAAACTAAAAAAATAGATCCATTAAATGCAACATCTCCCAGCAGTGCTAATCTCAAAACGTTTGGAAATACATAAGTACGTAAACTCATGCAAAATGTCCCTATCAGTTTTGTACAATCCGTCATAACGTACAAGTTTATGGAGAAATATAATTTGTGTCGCTCGATGACTGAAAAGTTCAAGTGGCTCGTAAACAAAGGCAAACTGATTATGTTTATAAAATGGAAGAAAGAAAGTTTAGTTACATGTCATCGACTCATATTTTCAGACACCACAATATTCGATTATCCATATTAACAAAATATGATGTTTTGAAAACAACAGATGGAAGAGAATCAAAAGATCATCGCTAGGTGTAGAGTAATAATTATGTATTAACAGGATGGCTAAGAGTTTTGTTTTCAGCATTACTGGGCTCCTCTCATCATTTTGCAAGGATTTTAGCTGACCATTTCCAAATAAGCAAATACAATGAAGGAAATCAACTGAATACCCTGTTAGGGGCATTATTAAAATTAGTTTTTTGCAAAACGATCACGTATTCTTGATGACTTCGTATAGTCAATTGGGAAGACATGCCAAGATATTAATACAGAGTAGTGTGTGCTAGTGAGGAATTTAGATTACAGGAGTGTGTAAATGGCGAATACCAACAAATTGATCACTCAGAAGAGTGACAATTCTTATGTTTCGTCATAAATCTACGGTATACTATATTAGGTTTTCTTTGCATTCAACATAATTTATTAGTAAGTCACTGTATATGTTTATAAAGACATTCCAAATCTGCAAAGAGCAACTATGAGACGGGTATATGAAGGGAAGCTTTTGCAATTTCACAGAGTAAATTTGCTATTACGCAATGTTTTTATAACACTACTGTAATATTTTTTCTGTTTCCAATTCTCAACCTCATCCAAATCTGTATTATCAACATCATGACCTCCTAGCGTTGAGTCTTATGTAGAAGGACTGTTCCGGGCTACATAGAATATTCCCGCCAGCTCTTCCCTGATGGTCTATAGTTGAAGATCGCTCGGTGGATCCTGTCTTTGGACGTACGCTTGATGTGCTGGAACCAATATTCTTGATATTGATGATGGATAAACTGCTTGGCAGGTTCCATTCTAGTTGTTGTAGGATGATTTCATTTCGTTGATAGTCCATTTAGTGCAGCCTCTGTTCGGCGCATAAATAGTAATTTCACTGGATGTTCTTTTATTTTCATCACACTTGTAGGATCCAAGCTTTGCTGCCGTAACATGGGACTAGTTATATAGACGAGTGTGTATGCTTCTGGAAAAAGAAATAACGGCAATGCTCATTTAAAATCTTTGGCGGCAACATGTTTTGAAGCGGGTATTGCAAAGCTTGTGCACAGGCACGATAAATTACTCAATCTTTTCAGTGATTACGTTCAAAAGTAACCATAAGTGTACAAAACCTTTAGTAATAAAATAATTGTTTTCTATTAACTTAATTTTAAGCCTATAGGAGGTTGAAAACAAATGGCCCTCGTAAAATGTACATATTGTATACAGAAGGAATTGTATTCCACCCAAATATTCGATACCGAGCGGAAGTAATGTTTTGAGATCTCCTGAGCCCAAAAAAATATTTTTAGAAAATACTCCGGGTGTGTATATGTGTGTCCGTGGCCAGCATAGCTCAAAACGAAAATACCTTTAAATACCAAACTTGGTAAAGTTAAGTGAATTCCAAGGATGAGACACAAAGATATTCAAGAAAATCCTCCACCCAAATCGTCATATAACATGGAACAATTTTCGAAAATGTTGTTTTTCCCAAAAATAGCTCTGAAGATTTTGTTTGAAATTCCGTATATTAAAGCTATGTATAACACAAATAAAAGATATATTTTGAAGAATTTTGCATAGCCGGTAAACCGCAATCTACAAAGAGCATGTAGATAAATTAAAACACACAATTTATGACATTCCGTATAATAGAGCGTTTCCGAGATATTCCTTGTTATTGCTTTTATTTTTAAACTACGTAACTTTTCACAAAGGTAAGCCGCCTTACGTTTCATATCTATCGTTTTACTTATGACCGTGCAAAGCGTACCGAACTTCAATTGTTGACATAGTGACAACTTTTTAAAAAATTGACAATCGCTTTCAGCTTAGCGTATTCCGTTATTTCACTTGTACCTATAAGGAACTAAGTAGATAATAAGAAAATTTCTATTAATGTTGATATATATATTTATATGAGTCATGATGTAAATATAAGAATAATCATTTGTAAGAATTTTTTTGCAGTTCAGGTATAATAAGTCATGTGAATGGAACATAGCAGTTTTTTACCCCGCATGTATGCCTTAGACACAGGCTAGAATCTCAAGTCTAGTATGGAAGAATAGACCCACAAAATTGAAAGAAAAATATACTTCAAGAAAGCAATTAGGTACTATCAAGAGTAAAATAAGGAATAAAACAAACAGTAACTGAAACCAGGTATCACGGTTGCCAGATATAATTTTAAACATAAACCAAGAGGATGGAGACGAAAGTGGAGATTTATGATGAACGACATAATACAATATGTTTGTTATGACTGAACGTTTATTTTAAAACACTCCATAGGTCCCATGCAGTTTACTAACTAATTTAAAACAGAAAATATATGTAAAGGCATCTCATTAAAAGTTATTTTAGGATAACCATTTTCATTGCTGCTCTATGGAGTTTAAACCGTACAACGTCAGGTCTTAGTGGATACGCCTATTGATGATACACGAAATGGTAGCTAAAGAAGTTTTGGGAAGGAAGCATTACAGGTATACATTTTTAGAGTAGCTCCCCAACATTAAGCAATTATGAGGGCTGAGAAAAACCAGGAATCGGTCAGGGAGACTGATTCTGGCAGAACTTTGGAGAGGCAGGTATTAAAATTATGCAAAATTTTCATCCTATAGCATATGTTATTGAGATTAGTTCTTAAATGCTGTTCCAAGTAACTGCAGATGAATAAGGCTATTATAAAGCTAAGTAGTACAAACATATTTCATTCCTTTCTTCATTACCTAGCGGAGGTCCGCATGGGGTCATCAGCGGTACGCCTGAGCAGGCTGTCTCTGCTGTGATGTCGCCTGTTGTTGATACTAGCGTGAGATCTAACCGAGTCCATCGGAATTAACTGGTTGTTGGGATCTGGTTGTGTCGTGTTGGCTGTTTCAGATCGTTAATATGGTTTAATGTTTTTCCGGAGAAAATATGAGTCAATTGGAGAATGTAATGTCGTGCTGGCTTATTGCTATGATAGCTCCGTTTGTTAGAACAACCAGACGAAATCGAAAGATCCGTGGTACAAAACCCGGCTTGGCATTGCTTTTTCAATTGGTTCTACCTTTATAAACCTGCACTATACACGGTTAATATACACGTATAATATAACTTACTTACTCTTTTTTCTTGCTGTTGTACAATGTTATTTTCCGGAAATACTATATTTTGTAAGGTCTTTTGTTCTGGAATATCATTGATGTTGGCTCTAACTTTCTAACCTTTCTGTACCTTATTAATAACTTATATGAAAATCGTTGCCTGTCATGCAACTCAAGCTCTCTTGGTTAATATTCAATTCTCATAGAATTATTGTTGTACTCCTTAGAATTATTTCGTTACTTCTCTTTGTTTTGTTGTTATTTTATTTGCGTTGTTTTGTTTAAACTGTATAAATTAAATATAAGGTGCAAATAGATTTAAACAGCAGTGTTAATATTATATCCTTAAAACTTGAAAGATGATTCTTCTGATACATTTTATATTCTGTTAATAAAAATCATGAACTGAAATACTTTGTTACAAAAGGTACAAATCTTTGATTTGTGAGCGGTGATTTGGAACAGCTTATGAGGAATGAATGCATTTAGAGGAATTTTTATGTGCTTCTGTTTTATTTCTAATTAATTCTTAAATTGCTATTCTACTAACCTTCTTTAGCTGCTTTATTAAAAAACTTGCTATATTTCTTTGTAAGGTAATTATTTTTGTTTATTATAATTTGCAGTTAAATCTTCTGTCCACCATTTGGAACTTATGGGATATTATTTGGAGATATATTTTTGATTCTGTCATACGTAGGATATTGTCCGGAAATAATGGGGCATTATTTCATGTATGTTTTTTTTTTTTATTAAATTTCTTTCATTACTTAATAAAGCTTTGCATTCGTTTAGAATATTGTCTATGTAAATATTAAATAAAACAAGTGATAAAACACACCCTTGTCCCACTCCTTGATTTATTTTAAATATTTTCTTCTTCCTCTCGTTAAAAATGGTTCTATATACATGCAATACAAACACATAATAGCTCTATTATCTGAAAAGAGTGTGGTACCTTTTTTCACACTGTTCCATAACATTTCTCTAGTTTATGAAAGGCCTTTTATAGGTCCATAAATGTGTGTCTAAATGCCATTTTCTTCTTTTTTTCTTTTAATTGGTTAATAGCAAATACTTCGTCTGTATAAAAACTCCCCTTTAGAAACCCATTCTGTTCTTCTGCTAATAGGTTTTCATTTGTATTCGTCTTGCTATTATTCTAGCTTAAATTTTATAATCACTATTTAGAATGCTAATACCTCGATAATTTTATGGTTGATATCTAGACACTTTTTATGTATTGGTTTAGCTTTTCCTTGTTGCCAGGTGGTTAGTACATTGTGTTTCTGATAGCACATATTGAGTAAATGTAAGAATCTTTATTTAGTAAACATATCAATGTATTGAATTAGTTAAATATTAATTCCGAATTTATCCCATATGGCCCACTCTCCTTTTTACTGGATACATTATTGATCCTGCAGTCAAAACAGACATCAAAAAACCAATCAGAAGATGTACATAAGCAAAAATGTGACATCTATGTGCCTATTTTAAAATAAATACCATCTGATATGCATCAAAAAGCTAGGACTGACGATATGAGTAAGAAGAATCATTACAAAGAATTTATTTACTTTTCATAAAAAATTAATTTAGTTGGAAAGAGTCAGACTGAAAAATTCAATGCCATAGCCGGGATTTGAACCACAGGTCTCTCGGTCTCTAGTCGGTTGCTCTACCACTGAGCTGCCATGGCAACATGCCGGTATAGTATTGTATCTCTCAACTGACTCGCATGTTTCCCGGTGAACCTCAAGGTGATCTCAAATTATTTTGAGATGACAAATCCAATGGCGACTTACAATATTGTGAGTAATTTAGGTCCCAGAACTCATAGTATATTTCACAGATTTGTATTTATACTTGTAAAATATGTAACCGACATTGTAAAATTGTCTGGAATGCTTTGTATTTGGCAGCTTTGAGCTGGGGAAACTGAAATAACCTTTATTTCTAAAAAAAAAGTATTTTAATTATTTTATTACTATTTTCTGTGCATTCAACTGTTTATAACTTGGTTTTACTTCCCCTGCATTTTTCTTATACCACAATCCTTGAAATTTTCCATCCACTGCCCCTCCGTTATTGATATTTGTATTTTTCCTGCTTCTTGCTCAGATTTGTTAAATGCTTTATTACTCTAAATGTTGTCCATTAGCGACTATGTAAATCGTGTTCTAGTTTAGATTGATACCGATCACCAATTTGTTGGTGGGCTTTTCTTACTACCTTTTTTATTTCTCTGATGTTTTCATTATATAGCATTTTGCTTATTTTGTTTTCTATTGTAAATATTGTAGGTATGCCTTTTTCTCTTCTATTGCCGTTTTATTTCACGAGTCTATTTTTTAGTCCTTTCCTTTTATAATTTGTTCTTTTTATTCCTAATACTTCATATACTGTTTTCCTTATTAGATTTTCTATACTATTCTATTGTTGATTATTTTAATTATTATAGTCATCTTTGTAAGTAGTAACACTTTTGAAAATAGATTGATTCACCTCTCATGCATTTTAGTCTGCTAACATTACAAAATGCATACCAATTTCGTGGTATAATTTTTTAAAAAAATGCAAGCTTTATTCTTGTTTGCCATCTGGGGCTAAACCCAAATTATAATCAATTTTCCTCTTGGAATTTTAAAAATCGCAGTTAATGTTCGTTCATCAAAGAAAGTACATATTTTCAATTCTTCTTTTCAATTTTTTATCAGTAAAACAGCTACACCTTTTGCTGCTCTTTGTTAACTGTCACTCCACTATAAATCATTACACGATTTTTCTACTTGTTCGTTGCTTTCAATGTTTGTTTAGACTCGGTCTTACACCTATACTTACTTTCTTTATTCTAATTTTAATGAATACTAAATCTTATATATATCCGCATATATATTCTCCAATTATTAATAAATGGGTGGTATTATTTTCATTCTCATTTAATCAGAACAAATGTCTTTAAATGGTTTCAGCACACTTCTTTTTAGCTATAGTAAAGCATACAGAGACTAAATTGTTTAAATGCATATCTTAATATTTCTGTATGCTATTGTGAAACACAGAAACGAGCATAAGCATTTTAAAATATATAGCTTGAAAATTAAATACACCAAAAACAATAAATATATCATGAGTTGATACAAAATGCTATTTTATATTATTTGCTTATTTTAACATTTCTTTGTAAATATTGTTTCCCAGTTACAAGCAATTCTTGACATTAAATAAGAAATATAATTTTGCAGGCTATTTATAGAGATTTCAAAATACGAATTTTATGTTTACGTGTGTCTGAACTTGCGATAATTTAGCGAAAGTCATTGCATGCTTTTAAGGGGGTGGAACATATAAAGAGCTAATTAGGATGAGTGTATATTGTGAAAATCTTGTTGTGGCTTCCTTGAAAGAGGATAGACTTAAATACCAAGCGTATTATTCATCCAACATTTCCTCACTTGATTCATGTTTTTATAGAGCATGCATAAACAAGCACACATATGATTATTTTCTAAAAAATACTTGGGGGTGAATTCAAAATATATTTCGTCCTCTGTAGTGTAGTTATTACCATACTAAATGCGGTTCTCTAAATTGCAAGGTTAAATAAAGTGATGAGTATAATGAGTACACTATGAGAACAATATTTGAACAGTATGAGAATTAATTTGTATAGCAAAACTCGCAAAAGCATTTAATATGAACAGGCACCTTGGTAATTAATTGGGGTCAAACAAAATTCAAAAGTTATGTTCTTTTCCTTAGTAATTGTCATACTCATTTTCAGGGTGTGTAAGGACGCTACAAACTCTATTATCTGAGCGCAGAATTTTACTGCAAACTAAACGTTTACTCCGACACTTTCTATAAATAAAACACTCCTAGGTTAGTATAGTCGCCCATAGTCATCTAAAGTTGGTATGGCAAGCCTTTTGCTCTGGTGAGTTGGTAGCGCCTAATGTAATTATATGTTCGTCTCTCATGTGTTGTAAATTTTTACTCAAAAAAATGTAATAATGTTTTTGCAGTAGTCTCCTTACATTATTCTATATTTTACAAACAAGCATTAATATAATTACTGCTATTCGCATACCACACTTATGCATGCACTTTTATTACACTGGAGGTTTTGCGTTCTAGTTCTCCCGCCTTACTTACTGACGAAAGACAATCTTGTTATAAGTTACATTAAAAGCGACGACCATCTATATTCAGACATTCTGATATTCCTCGAAGTCACGAAGTTGTAATTTATGGATAATAGTCACTCTGCAGGTTTTCATTTTAAAAGCTTAACAGCTCTATGAGCAGAGTTTTTTGATAAATCTACTTGTTACGCAACACGTCTTAAGAGAATTTTACGGAGGGCATTCTAACTTCACCGATTTCGACAATATTTTTCTCCTTTAAAGTATTTCACGTTTGCTTCTTAAGTTTAGGGATTACATTATCATAAAATTACCAAGCAGACATCTAAGAGTTTCTCGAACTGCAATTTCCCATGAAATTCTCATGCCTACACACTTGTTCATATAATTTCGCTACACTGAACTAATAAGAATAACCTAATATAATCCACACACGAAACGGACCCGTTAAATCAATTTTCACTTTTGATGTGCATAATAAACTAACTTAAGTCTTTATATATAGAACTGAATAAAGCAACTGATACAAAACAATACAGAATAAATGTAGCCTTGAGCGGGTCATTCACCGCAACAGAAAAGTAGTGAGATCGCTGCAGTGAACCAAACGATGCATACACGCGATCTAACAAGACACCTATGGCTATTATCTTGTCACAAATACTCAATAGTTCTCCTTGGCATATGTGTGTTATAAAAATGTCATATACCAAACATACTCGGGTGTTTTCAACTTTAGGTACCCCAGATGAAACCTGAAAAATGTCAGATTGAAGCAGCTGATATAAGTAGAAGGAATCTCATTCCTGTAACTAATGGTATATGAAAGAAGGATATTACCAACTATATTTGAAGCAATGAAACTAAATGACAATATATAGAGAATACGTTATAATAACGAATTAAATAAATTAATCAAAAATAAAAATAGCATTTATCACATAAAAGACTTAAGATTAGGATGGTTTGGACATATAAATAGGACCCATATAGAATGATTAAAAGAATATTCAAATGTACCCCAATCAACACAAGTCTAAGGAGCCGTCCCAAAAAAGAGGGTTAGATGATGTACTTCATGACATTAAGCATATGAAAATAAAAAACTTGTCTATTAGCGTACAAGATAGAAAATTCTGTAAACAAATTGTTGAGAAGGCCAAAACTTTTGTAAAAAAAGTAATGCCTTAGTAAGAAGAAGAAGCTCATTTCTGCAGGCCTGTGTTTCGGATGCACGGAGACGACCGTTCTAGTAAGCGTCTTTTATAGATGAAAGAGAAAAGGAAGTGCCTGGTATTGTTATAATGATTAAAACACGAGTTCGTTTGGCACCATACACAGCAAATTACCGCGTCATGTTCAGTCTTCACATGTTAACAGCGCTAGATTCTTTTCCTATACGTACTATAATATTTTCAACTCATTTGAGGCACTTCAAATTGAAAAATGCGGCTTATATTTGGAGCATATACTTTTTGTATCACAACGAGGACACAAAGAAAGCTTAGCTTCGATACTCAGTTTATAGTGAGAACTGTCGAAGTCTGCAAAATAGCCATCAACTTCAGATTCTACCTCTTCATTGTTGGCAAATCTTCAACCGCCAAACCATTTAAGTTTGGGAACAGAAAATAATCAGAAGGGCCTAAACCTGGCGAATAGGGTGCGTGAGGAACCAATTCAAACCTTAACTCGTTGATTTTGGCCATGGTGATAATGGACGTGTAAAGTGGTGCATTGTCTTGATGAAACAAAACTCTCTGTTTCACTAAATGTGTCCGTTTTTGCTCGATTTAATCACTCAAATGCTGAAACAAGCTGATTACTTTTGAGATAATCAATGAAAATTATCCTGCGTGCGTTCCCGAAAACTGACGCCATGCCCTTGCCTGCAGATGGCTGTCTTCGCCAAGTTATGGACTGATGTGTCATCCATTGTTATGAATCGATGCAAAACTCAACCTTATTGCAGCGAAACATTGCCATACACTCGACTGAAACATCTTCACGACTCTGTTTTTGTTCTGTTGTGAGCAAACGAGGCACCCACCTTGCATACAACTTTCTCATATCCAAATTGTCAATCAGTATGTGATTTATTATTGAAATGTCTTCAATGTCTGATAGCGCATTTTCAGTTGATGTCATCCAATACCATTTTGAGATTTTCTTTACAATTTATGGGCTGGTAGCCTCATTTGGTTGACCACTGCGATGTCCATCTTGGCAGCTCGTATGGCCGCACTTCAACTCTGCCACCCAATACTTCTCTGTTGTAAACAAAGGAGCAGACTCCCCCAAGGTAGAATCTAACTGGGCTTTAATATAAGTTGGACTAAGACGTTTCAAATGAAAGTACTGTATCACAAAATGATGACCAGTTTTATCCACCTTTACAAATTCGCTGTGAGCATTCATTAATGACGGCTGCCAAACAAATGCTAAACAATGCAAAATCGTCAGACTTCAGCTTTCTAAGGTTGATACTTTTTGCCACTGTTGTTGTTGTTGTCTGAAATAACCACTGGGTACTTCTGGGACAGTCACTGTATCTCTGAAAAACATAGTATTTCTGATAGCCAGCATTGATTTTATACTGAATTAAAATCCTCTGGAAATAAATCAGCATTATCTAATAGCAGATAATATATTCGCATCTTTAATAGGCGAAGGGGGAATATACTCCAGAAGGTAAGGCAAAATGATGTTCAAGCAGATCGAATAATACTTATTGGTAATGTTGCAGCGGAATTACTATAGCAGTTACATATTTCAAGTTAGGCCCTTTCCTTGAGGCAGTTGCATAGGCAGGTCAATGACAATTGTGGAAGACTACCTGAAAGTTAATCTACATATAGGATGCAGTTACTTCTGTATTAACTATTCCTTCACTTGCCTGTTGCAAAGAACAAAAGATGTTCGGGCGTGGAAAGTACTATGTTTAAATAACACATTCAACTCTCAGATTACTTCAAAGTCATTAACAAATATGGTAGTCTATGCCCTTTGTCAAAATTGTAGTAGCCAATTGCATTAAAGTGCAAATGTGACAATTATAAGAATATAAATGCGCGATTTTATAAGATGTTTAACTGTTGCTAAGAGCTGATGATTTCATGGAAAAGTACAGAGGAAATGATTTACTATCCAACCTGTATGATGCACATCTTAGCTAACTCGAACTTTAGCTGAGAGATCTATAAAAGTATGAATATACCACTTTCTACTTCTTCACTTCATGGGCTAGGCATATCTGCCTGTTCCGTCGTTGCATTCCATCAATTACTCTTTTCTTCTAGAACGCCCTACATCTCTTCTTCCACGAGGATTGTATCTTCTAATTAAAGCCAGTATTCCTTCTTCACTCATTCTATAAAGGTGTTCTTTCTAATTTTGTTTATATCTCCTTCTATTTTGGTTTCTAATTTGTATATGTCTACTTTTTCTCGAGTTTTTACCCTTTATTATTAAATGTTCCTGTTGTACTTTTTAACTCTTCTTAAAAACCTCATTTCGGCTGCCTGCATTTTACTTTATCTCTTTCTTTTAATCTCTAGGACTCGCTTACATACATGACCACTGGAACTGCCATTGTTTTGTGAAATTTCAATTTCGTTTCTTTGTTTTATTAGTTAATGTTCTTGCTATGATTCCGCAAATATGCGATTTCTAGATCCTTATCGATATCAAAACTAACACCAAAAAGTTGAAGTTGGGGAGTTGGTAAACAACTCTCAAACAACTTCAATGTTAAATTATGAGTTACCATAATGGCAATTAATTACAGTTCAACCTGCACATGCGACAATATCAAACCCAAAAAAACACACGACTGCGATATAGTAGTACACTTTCTCCATTATTTGCTAATTCATATATAAGGGTGTGCCATACACTAATGTTAACAAGTTCATCGTTCTATCATTTTATGTTAATGAACTAAATATTTGTCTGGAAACGCTTTAAAATTCGGAAACGCACATTTTGAAATGAAGAGGATGAAAAGATTGTGTTGAAATGTGTGTTTATGAGCTCTATTCAACTATGTTACATAAATATCACATATAATTCTGCCTAATTTTAGTATAAATCTGCGAATAATTTTGAAATGAATAATGCTAGAAGAATAATTTGGTAAAACTTGTAAACGTTCTCTATATTACCTTGCAGTAAACTCTTATGTTTCTTTTTATTATTTCTCACTTATACTCCGCTGTATTAGAATAAATTGAACTTTCACAACTACATATTTGCAGAAAATTCAACATATAATTGGGTTTACCATAGAATCTCTCAAAGTGAATTTAAACGTCAATAACAATGACCAGCCGTTTTTAGTAAATAGAACAAAAAAAGTTGTGGGTTGGGGAGTTTCTATTAAAACATTCTTCTTGCATCCGTGAACCTCTTTACCATTTTTTCAAGGCATCTGAAATTTTGTATTTTCATTACAAGTACCAAAGCAAAATGAGTATTTAGGTCTGGGTTACTGTGGTTTTTAGGGGGAAAACTTTTAGAAATATCACTTGGCGCGCTTGTAATTTCCAGTCTCAGCGATTTCATTTTAACCGTGAATTTGAGCATTTGACATTAGTACTTTAAATATACACACTATTCTATTATATTTAGTCTTTTTCAATATTTGACATTTGTTTTAAAGATCCATATAATTCTTCCTCACCATGATATAGCCATCAGCATTTTAGCCTGCAATGAAATACATGTAAAGTTTAATTATTTACTCTCCAAAATCTTTAGCTCTTATTTAGAAAAACGTACAAGGGCATCAGTTATACAGAATTGTAGCAATACACACATTTCATTCATAAACTATTAAATAAGTAATTATATAGACAATAATTATATCATAGTGTTGAAAGCTTATCTCCATAATCAATAATAAGACGATTAAGCTTTTACAGAACAATAAAGAAAATGACGTGAATGTAACACCATATGCTATAGTTTATCGTTTCACTCTGATTCAGGTGATGCATCTCTGAAGTTTGACCAAACAGCGTGAAAAACAGTTTAATAACAATATGATATGAATTCTAAAGTTTATGAAAAGATATAATTCTTCCCATTTGGAAAACTTTAAGTGCCAATTAATCGAGGCTATAGCTGGTTAGGCGTATTCTTATTAATAGGCACTTACAACTTTAAACCGTATTTTCTTGCAAATATTTTTATATTCTTTATCCCACATGTACAAAGTACATTGTGAATAAAGAAGGTATTGTATTTTTCTGAGAATAGCCTCTGAAGACCTCTTTATTCTGGATGAATTTTTCCGAATCTTGTTTAACTGCTAAACCGTAAGACATTGACACAAACTTAGTAAACAAAAAATGTAGATTTTGCCAAAACACACAATTTATGTCCTTTACGTTTTTGTTGTGGAGGAACCGTTTCCAAGGTATTCTTTGTTATTGGTTTCAACTGTCAAGTACTTGTACCTTTCTCAGATATAAAGTATCCGTTTTTCTTTTGTTCTACTCCAGGCCAAGCAAAGGAGCGATTTGCAATAATAATCAAATAGCGATAGCTTTTAAAACATTTGACTGTCACTTTAGCATAGCGCGTTCCCTTCTACTTATAAGGAACTTAGTAATAAGCAAATTCAGTTAATGTTTATCACAATTAGTAGTGTAGACAGAAGAAAGTCTTTGTAAGAAGTTTGTTTGTAGAGTGCTAGAGAAAAATCATGTGAGCATAATACACCAGATTTTTCTAATACTACTCCATAGCTACTCAATAGTGTTCCACACGATGAAAATTTTCACTAATTTGTTTTATGTTTATACTGCCCCTCAAAAGCATATTAAAGAAAATGACCATATTAATTTTTCGATAAAATGTTCCAATTTTGAAAAAACAAATTACATTTTTGAAAAAATAAGAGTTTTGATGAACATGAAAACTATTAATTTTTCTCCAATAATTAATGTTAATTAAAAATGTTCTTTGACAAATTTGTTTCTAAACTCATTCATTTACTATAAAACTAACTTTTTAAAAATAATTGACTCATTTTTACATTCTCTGCACGTACTATATACAACGATTATAGATTTATTCGTTACCAAGATTCAGTGAAAATATATGTTTTGAGACCCTCTTGATCCAAAAAACTATTTTTAGAAAAATGTGCTTGTGTGTCTGTGTGCGTGCGTTTGCGGGCAGCATTGCTGAAAAACGAAAATTCCGTTAAATACCAAACTTGGTATTTAAGTTCAGTATCTTCCGAGGATGCGACACGAAGATTTTAAAGAATCTATCCTTCACCCAAAACTACCCTTTAAATGAAAAATGTTTCGAAAAGTTTTATTTTTCCAAAAATGGCAGTAACAATTTTGATTAATATATCATATATTAAAGATATTTAAAGCAAATAAATATATATTTTGAATTTTCTGGAAATAGCTTCTAAAGGCATCTTTGTTCTGGATGAATTGTACGCATTTCACATTGCTGGTAAACCGTAACAGAGAAACAAAAACTTATTTAACGAGAAATGTAGTTCTCGTTTCAATACATTTTATGTTATATACTTTTTTCGTAAAGTTGAGCGCTTTTGAGATATTTCTTGTTTTTGTATTAATTTTGAATTGCTTATACTTTTCTAATACAGGAATTTGTTATTTTCTAATCATGCAAACGTATATCAACCAGATAATAAAAGATTTGAGTAGTCTATGGTGCTCCCTATTTCCCTTCTACTTACAAGGGAACAAGCAATAAGACTGTTTCTGCTAATTTTTTCTCAATTAGCATGATTTAAATGGAAGAATAAGCTTTTTAAAAATAATTTGCTGAAGAGATGTAGAGAATCCATGTGAATGAAACATATCAGGGTTTTATTAGTACACTTAATTGAGACAGTAAAATATTATTTAAATAATATGCAGGTCAGACTTTGGATTCATAACAATAATATACTTTATTTGCCTGTACTACCTGGTACAATTTTCTATGAGATATTTTAATTAATGTGAATTTTAAAATTTTCACACTGCGTCACCTTAAAAACTGACTTTATAAATTTAAAATACACACATTTGGATAGCCGCGTGAATATTTTCTACAACTTAAGGAAATAACAAAATATACACCAATGATTACTTTGTTGTGAGCACTGGATATAGCTGAGCAAGTAATAATCAATTTCAACCTCTATTAAGCATTTCACATGGAGCTCAAAGGAAGCATTATGGTTTATGACCGGAAAATACGTGATTTTACTGTGCACAAAACCACTTTGATCTAAACACAGTTTTTGAGTTTAAGTGTTTTTACCTTCATCACCATTATCAGCAGGAGAAGCATCAGCAGCGCGAACAGCAACAGCAAGGTTTGCGTCCAGTTAGCGAACTCACTCCGGTTTCAAACTAAAAATGAAAATCCTTTTAAATATGACGTTTGAAGAGATTCAGGAAAGCATCAATATTACTATATACATATTTCATCTTTAAATATTTGAAGCTTTCTCGGTGTTGATTATTTTATATGACTTCACGGGATAGCAACAGAGTTACATTGCAATCAAAGAAATCCAAGCTTTCAACCATCTTTCAGCTCCTTGACGAAAAACCACAAGGGTCAAGATGGGCGAAAGCTTGGATTTCTCCGATTCCAATCTAACTCGGTTGCTATTTCTTGAAGTCATCTGTAATATTTCGTCTTCTTAGATATTACGTGTTTTTGCTTTCTCGAGCAATAAGTACAGTGTACATGTTAGGTAGAGAATGTATTACCTTCTACCCAAAAATTGGATAGAGTGGTCCCTTATATAAAACAAAACATTTTTGGAAAAAGTTCTATAGGAGTGTCTCCTTATGTCTTTTGAACTTTTAATTCAAAAACTAAAAATCAATAATGCCGAACTTGGTATATAAGTTTAGTATCTACCAAGGATCCGATACAAAGATTTTGAGAGAAGTTCAAAAAGTTTGATTTTCTCAAACATGACTAACGATTTTGGTTAAAATTCCGTATGCCATAGATGTTTATAAGGCAAATAAAATATATATATTGAATTTTCTGGGGTTCTCTTCATTCTGAATGGCTTTTGCATAGCTGACAATTGTAGCAAATAGACAAAAACTTATTACACAAAAACTGTAGATCTCGTTAATATACAATTTATCAGAAATTTGATTCTATAATTATGATAACTAATATTCATCCAATGTGATTAATTGTTGAAGAAGGTAGGATTTTACGAATAGAAATTTGGTTAATTTATGTCATACGTTTTATTTGTAAAGTTTGCTGTTTCCGAAATATTCCGTCTTATTGGTTTCAATTTTCAAACAGTTAGTTATCTTTCTTTTAGTCTCTTTTTGTTTTGTCTTGACAAGATAAGAGACAAATTTAAATTTTTTACATAGCGACGTTTTAAAATATCTGACCATCAGTTTAGCCTAGTGTATTCTCTTATTTCCCTTCTACTTACAAGGAAGCAATTAAGCATGACTTGAAGCTTTCCTGGCGGCGGTATGAAAATAACTTTTCTCGGGCTATCAACCTCAGGGAAAGAAGATGAGAGCGACGTTAGCTCTTGAAAGCTTGGAAATTATTCCAGAATTCACCTGGTTGATAGCCCGAGAAAAGTTATTTTCAAGGAAGCAATTAATAAGTCTAATCCTGCCAATGTTCATCTTTTTAGTATGACTTAGATAAAAGAATTATCTTTTGTAAGGAAAGTTCATGGGAATAAAACACATTTGATATGTTACTCATAAAGCCAAACTTAATTACACAGTGTGTAATAATTATAATATTATTGTTATATCGGATATAACATATACAGTTGAACAATTATTTCACAGTATAAAATTGATTATTGCAGATAAAAAGCACTCAGTATTTCATGCTACAATATAATTACTCATCTCATGCCAATTCTAGTCAAAAGTAATTTTAGCTGTACCTAGCAGTCTTTATTCTAATAGAATTGCAAGATCCAACTATGTTTATTTTGACTATATCACAGATAAAATTATAAATATCAAATTATGTATTCCCAACAGTGGCTTATAAAATATTAATAATTGTAAAATGGAAACATTCACTTATAAATAACCTTGGAGTTCTAATGTTTTTAATGTTTAAACAGGTTAGTTCAAAACCGCAAAATTTATAGCGTTAAGAAAATTGCACTTCGAGTTGGTAAAATTAAAACTATAAACTAAAATTGATGAAATTGGAAATCTATGCAGTTTCGACTAGTAAAGTTTCTAAACATTTATATCCTATCATAATACTTGAGGGAAATTAATACCAAAATCTAAATTAATATCAAATTCTATATGTGTAAAAGCTGTGCGGCAAAAATTCGACGGAATAAACAGATCTGGTTACTTCTTTGTTCAGATAAACGATACATCATTCATATTATTATGAATATTGTATTTGACATAACAGTTTAATTTTTCCAATATTGGAGTAGCTATTACATGCCTATATCGAAATACATAATCAGGTGGTAGAATAAATATTAATAGAATGGACAGTAACAACTTTACGGTGAAATTTCTAATATTGTGGCTTTTATCTAAATGTTTACAAACTTTTGTAACTTGCGGCTCTACCATAATTACAACTGCGTCACTAATCATTTACTTTCAAATAATTATAATTATTATTTATTTTATAATGTAGATAATACTGCAACTGTTAATTTATCTGTTTAAAATACGAAATAAAATACAAGTCATATTTTGAAGGAAAAAAAAGAGAGAAAACAAACGTTTGAGCTACTAATTCAAATTGAAAAAAGAAACAAAGAAAGAAAGAAAAGGCTAACAGATTGTGGCTGATTACCAGTTAGGAAAATCAACTTTTGATATTCATTTCGAGTCTACTACTCTATTTTTTATAATGTCATAGTGAATAGAGATGGTATTGCACCCAAAAATTCGCTCCCGAGATTTCACCGGAAATATCTTTTTCGAGACGCCCTGAATGAAAAAGAAATTTTAGAAATATGTGTGTATATGAGTGTGCCTATGTGTGTGCGTGTGTGCCTCTATGCGCGTGCGCGTCTTGTCTGTGGACAGCATAGCTCAGTAAAAAATGTCGGTTATGTAATGTTTATGTTCAGTATCTCCCAAAGATGCACAACAAATATTTTCAAGAAAATCCCCCTACCTAAACTATCCTTTACATAATATTTTTCGAAAATTCTGGTGTTCTCAAAAATAGCTGTAACAATTTTGATTAAAATGCCAAATGTTTAAAATATTTTCATGTCACATCCCATGTATATCCTGAATTTTCTGGGAATAAGCCTCTGAAGACCTCTTTATTCTGGATGACTTTTATATAAACGTAATAGATAGACAAAAAATAATCACAAACTGTGTAGATATCATCAAAATACACAATTTGTGTCATATACCTAAACCTTATTTTAGAGTTCTTTTTCGAGGTATTCCTTTTTACTTGGTTTCAGTTTTAAACTAAACTTTTCGCTAGCGAGAAATCAACTTTCGTTTCATTTTTTTTGTTTTACTCCCAGAAATACAATACAGAGGGATGAACTGGATTGACTGGTGAGCTCATTTTCATTATTTACTTTCTATAGGAGCCGTATTTGCCATTATAACCAGATTTTTACACTCATATCCATTATTTAGAGTAAAGTATATAATGGGAAAATAATTGTTTTCGGAATCCAATTGTTTTACACAGCGAAATCTTTTAAAATTTCTGACTTTCGCTTTAACATAGTGTATTCTACATACAAGAACCTAAGAGGGTCATTCCTATCATATTTATCTTGATTAGCATGACATAGATGGAAGAATAATCTTTTGTAAAGAAAGTTTATTTGTGAATCTGCAAGATATAATCATTTGAAGGGAGCATATCAGATTTATTTGAATGCGTAAAATTATTATTTTTATGTAATTTATTACTGTAGGTCTTATTTTAGCAGTTTAGAAACATGAACTAAAATCAAGGCATATTTTGAAAGAAAAACATTTTAGATACACATACAATATGAAAACAAAGAAAAATAAAAAGGCTAACATTGTAGCTGATTAATCGACTTCTAGATCAGAACTTTTTTACTTAATTTATAAAGAATTGGTAATTAAGTAAAAAACAACAAATAATAATATCATTTCTGGTAATGTTTATTTTTATTGGCACAGGGAGATAAAAGAATAACTTTTGATGGATACATTTTACTGTGGCACAGATAGAGAAAGAATTGAATCCTTGAAGTGTTTTAGAAAGTTTATAGGTTCTGTAAGGATTAACTGAATTCCAATGGACCATATTGCAATTCTAATATCCAGCATATAATAATATAATTATCACCTGAAACTGTAGAAATTTTGAGTTTTTTTAATTATGTGCTGCTAAAATATCCCACCATTTTACCTAAAGATCAAAAACCTCAGATATTTATATTAAAAAGATTATGGAATGTGTAACGTTTATCCTCTCATACAGCGTGTATGATTTTGAATTCCAATTTTGTGCAATTATCTTTGCTTGAATTAAGAAGTATCTTAAAGTGTATTTTGTTGAAAATATGATAAATTAATTAAACAAAATTCATAAAAATGTCTTGTAAAATTCGAAAAAAATATAATTTTATACAAATTAAATATTTTTATTTAAATAGAATTGTTTTAGGTATTTTATAAACTTCTTAATGCCTGTTTATCTCATTTTCACATTTATTGACTCTTTGATAGCACTTACGCTAATAGTAGTCTAGAGAAAAAGTAATATATCTTAACTGTGCTTTCATAAAAGTTTGCAACATTCTATAAAAATCATTTTTATGAAACTTTTAAGGAATTATAAACTTTCATGTTAAGGTCCGTTCAGCAATATGTTGATATTTAGTGATAAGAGGCATATCCATTGTGTAAAATGTTATGGCTTACATTGAGTGATGTTTGATTACAAACCCTTGGTGAAACTGTTTCTTTAAAAACCTTAGTTTTACTTAATTCATTTTAATTTACTAAAGCCAGAAAATTGAATATAACACACAAAGTACAATATATTTAAACGTACTATCAGACCGATTATTTTAAGGTATCCATGACCTAATATCTCTCCTCTTAATGTTTCTGCTAACCGGATAGTGAGCGTCAGAAAAAGAAAATTATAATAATATGATATCAGGTAGGTAATGCTTAGAAAGTAGCTTGCAAATTTTCAAGAACTTCTATTTTGGTTTAAAGTTCCATTTTTTGAAACACCTGCTAAATGTCTTCATTAATAAATACTTATAAACAAAGGCACACCTTAAGCACTATAGAAATTACTTCTAACATTTCAAAGATGTTACAGCCTTCCTCTTCAGGGATTGTCTGAAGAAGATGGTACGTCAGGGAAGTAAGAGTTTTTGGCAGGACGCTGTGAAAGTAGCTGTAGCATTAACATAATGGGGAATTAATTACATTTTAATCAATTATTATTTTCTTGAGAGTGTTCAGTTTTGTTAGCGATTTAAATTGATACATACCCAGAGTACGCCCTATCCTTAGCCTCCCTCCAATATATTCCAGATTCTGCAAATACAATTTCACAGTGTCCATTGGAACATTCCAATAATTTGAGAGAAATCACTTTAGAAGACATGCTAAAATCTGCACCTTCCCTTCGGTCTCGTGTTCATTTAATAAAAAGGTCGACAAAGATTTTATTCAATGCAGAAATGATAGGATATCATAGTTCTGACGAATTTGGGCCAACGACACGATAATAGGCTCAGAAGAGATAGAAGAGCTGCACAAGGTGCTAAACAGACACACGTCATGAACCCCGAAAAATGACCTGTACATAAACCATGGAAAAACCCAAAAAATATGGTTTTCAGAAGAGGAGTATATTCACAGACAATGACCCTTCAAAACCAACCACTATAACTAGCACTAAAATTCAAATACCTTGGAATTTCTCTCCATATAACACTGAACGTTAAAGAAAGACCAACAGCAGCAATAAAAGCAGTCTGCAACATCCAACATCCCCAAAAACGTTCCATAAAGGCAGTAATGGTCATAGCTTCAATAGCAATGTATGCAATTCACATAACTTGGGACAAACTAATCCTGGGAATCGGGAACGGAGCACCAGCAATTTTGGCCTACGTCTTAACTAAAGAAACTTTCTTCATAGAAGACATCTGAATGCAGACATTCCTGCGAAACATCTTGACCTACTAGAACATACTTCAAATATTTAAGGAAAGAACAAAATTTATCTGGACGACTTCTAATGAACTGTCACCGTGGTAAGAAAGAATAGAATCAGACAACCTGCGAGCTTAGACATATATGCAACACACGGTTACCACAGCCGGATGACGACCGCCTGTGAACTGCTCAACAGACCTTGTGAATGGTATCACGCAGATGTCAATCATAAATAAAGAACTAGATTAATGTAATTCACTGTATATATTAACACATTTTGCACATTTAATTAATAAAATAATAGATCTGACGACATAGATATAACATAAAATAGGATGGTAGGGAACAAAGATTGCTTAACAATTTAACATTTTTTAAAAACACAGTTGGCCATGCGAAGGAACCACTCATTTTTAATGCTTTGATTACTTACAAATTGAAATTATGCACTATCTTACTTGCTATGTCCTTCGGGAAGTATTATTGATAGTTTAAGTATCTTCAACTGTTAAATAACTCACACATGAACACATATACCTACAAAGAAAACCAAATGTTTTAAAATACTTCTTTGAGCACTTGTGAATTTGAATGCCGTTCCTAAGTTACTTAGAGTCCATTATCCAATTAAAGTCATATATCTGAAAGAAATGTAATATATATTAACTCGTTTTTATTAAACTTTTATGAGTTTGTGCAACAGTTCGAAGTTTGTATCATGCCTATAACAGACAAGGTGTCGCAAGTTTGTGTTCTGCAGAAGCGAATGCACCTTAAAGATTTTTTATGTAAAAATCTTTATAGAGACCTCACAGAAGTTTTTATATAATATGTATGAAAACTGCTTTTGTCCTCAGTTCCACACAATCTTTCATCTTAAAAATATAAACAAGTAAAGTTTACTAAGTTTGAGTTGGAACTGTGAAATTTATACATCTCTTATTTATTAAACATGTGGTGTATTTGTTTATTCTACAAGAAAGTTCCAGGAATTTAAATGTATTTCTTGAGTACTTCCTTAGAAGAAAATAGATTTTCTGCCTTTTCAATGATTCATCTACAGGAAAATACCGCTACGGTGCAGTTTACAAAAAAATAAGGTTGATTATAGAAAATGAAAGCATGTGCTCTCGCATTTCAATTGATTAAAATTGTTTCTAGTAGCAAACCTCTCATGATTTTTCTTTTCTGAAACTGTATAGCAAAGCATCTTATTTTTCATTGTTTTAAGATACCGGTGAAATTTCTAAAGAAAAAGGAAAGACTTTGAAGCGCAAGGAGCAATTTGATTGATAAGGGTCACAAAAGCGAAGAAAGAACAAAAAAGAAAAAATCTGATGTGTGCCATTCACATGACTTTCTCTACATCTCTCCAACAAATCAGTTTTAAAAAGCTCATGCTTCTATTTACTTCATGCTAATCGACAAAAAATTAGCAGAAATGGTCTTAATACGTGCTTCCTTGTAATTAGAAAGGAAATAAGGGAGTACCATAGGCAAAAGCGATAGTCAAAAGCTCGTTGCTATGTGACTGAAGTTCCTGTGTTTCTATGGACAGGAGTTGACAAATTCCTGTATGAGAAAAGTTAAGATTTTCGAACCTAAAAACAAAAATAAAGAATATCTCAAAAACGATCAACTCCACGATAAAAAATATATACAACATAAATTGTGTGTTTTAACGTGCTTTACACTTTTTGTGTGGTAAGTTTTTGTCTATCTCTTACGGTTTAGCAGTTATATAAAATTCCGTAAAATTCACTCAGAATAAAGTAGTGTTCAGGGGTTATTCCCAAAAAATTCAAAATATACATTTTATTTCTCAAGTAAATATCTTTAATATACAATATTTTTATCAAAATTGTTAGAGCCATTTTTTATAAAATTAAAATTTTCGAAAAAAGTTCTATGTAAAGGGTAGTTTGGGGTGGGGGGGATTTTTTCAAAATCTTCGTGTCGTATCCCTGGAAGATACTAAACCAAATACTAAGTTTGCTATTTTACCGACTGTCATTTTTGAGTTATCGTGTTCACAGACACCCGGACACACTGACACCCGGACACACTGACACACGGACACACACGGACCTTTTTCTGAAAATACTTTTTTTTGGATACAGCGGACCCTAAAACATATATTTCCGGTGAAATCACGGTATCCAATTTTTTGGAGTGCAATGCCTTCTCTATACACTATGTACATAGTACGAGTAAAGAAAGTGAAAATGAAGTTAGTTTCAACGGTAGAGAAGTGATATTAAGCTTTAAAACTTTTCTTCTATGTTGCCTGCCACTTTTAATAATGTTATTTACTGCACTGTAGCCGAGGTCGTTAAGATATGGCTTCATGAACGAAGGGTTGCTGATCAAATCCCACCAGGACCATCCTTCCTGACTGAGGTTTCAATCAGATTTTCCTCAGTACTCAAACGCCGGGGATCATTTCCTTAACCTAAATGATTTTCTTAATGTAACTTCATTAATCACCGGGTGCACCGCCTATGGTACCATCTACAATGAATACTACTCTGCGGAATGCTCTTAAGGCTAGACATTTTCTCTGCACAAAATATCTGATTTTCACAGGTTAGTCAGCTTAGTATACCTTTGTACGTTTATAAGCGTAAATTTTAAAGCAATTTTAATAAGAATAGTTGGTAAAATAGTTTTATGACTCTACCACACCTGGAGAATGTATCTGACAGTGTATAAAAACAGAAAAATATGTATATATGTATTAAATGAACCAGGGAAAAATATAATCTGACAATCGCCCCGAAGAAAACAAAAGTGATGGCTTTTAGAGGCAACACTCCAGTACGATCAAAATAATAGTTGAAGGACAAATAAACTATTTTAATTATTGCAATTTTTAAAACATCACATCACATATCTAACCTAAAATAGTAATATTTATTTAAAATCGCGGCGTATGAAAAATAAAAATAAATACACAATTATAACATTTGATGAAATAATGACCACATCTTTATGGCTACACGACAGAGAAAGCTGGAGTTAGAAAAGAGATGAAAGGAGATAACAAGCAACCGAAATGAAGTTAGTAATGGGACTGAGAAATAAGCATAAAACAAAACAGGATTGAATTACACCTGTACATTATAAACGAACGAATTTTCAACTTAGAAATAAAGAGTTGGAACACGCATAACGAAAGCCAGAAGAAAGATACCCAAAGAGAGCCTTAAGGTGATGCATCCCTGAAATTTGAACAAAAACTATGATATTTCTTTTTATATAATAAAACGATATGAATTGTAATTGTTAAAAAATATATATCGTTCTCTCTTGGAAATTTTAACTCAAATTAACTGTGGCAGGCGCATGCTTATAATAGGCACTTCCAAATTTAAACCTTATTTTCTTGAAAATTATTTTACCAAAATTTGTCATACTTAAAACATTCACGATACAACTTTTACCTTCACAACATAATATTTTGGTACGTGTAGAGAAGGTGTTGCACTCCATCCAAAAATTCAGTATCGAGATTTCACCGAAAAAGAAAACTTTTTAGGATACCCTGTATTCCAAAAAACTGGAAAACGACCATGTGTGCGCGTTTCCGTGTGTCTGTAAGCACAAAAGACTTGGTATTAAATTATCTTCCACGGATGCTACACGAAGATTTAGAGAAGAATCCTCCCACCCCGAATTACCGTTCTATTGGAAAGATTTGGAAAAATTTTATTTTGTCAAAAATGGGTCTAACGATTTTGATTAAAATACCGCATACTAAAGATAAAATACGTAATTTATGTCATATTCACTTTCATCGTGGAGTTGACCATTTTCTTTAGATATACGTTGTTGTTGGTTTCAGTTTTAAAATACTTAAACTTTTCATATATTGGAATTTGTAAAGTCCTGACTATGCAAAGAAATTTGACTATTATTTTAGCATAGTGTATTCCCTTAGAAAGCAAATAATAAAACTATTTCTGCTAATTTTTATTTCGATTAACATAAAGAAGATAGAGTAGGTGTTTTAACAACAATTTGTTATACAGATGTAGAGAAAATTATGTGAATGGAACATATTTGATTTCTATTGAAATAGTGCTCCAAATTTTAAAAAAGCTATTAATTAAAAAAAATTACAGCAAATAAAACTAATATAAAAACATATGACAGATCATTTACTCTAAAACTAGATTTTTAAAGAAATATTTTTAAAATGCATCACTATTATTGTGTATAATAACTGGTATAAATTCCAATACGATATATTTTCCAAATTTTACAGATTCATCGCCATTAAGTACAAATCAACAGGATGGTAAAACATAGGAAGACTTAACAAGAGATGGGAGGACAAATTTGTGGACGCAACAGGCAAACAAAGCGAATGCGAGCAGTGGAAGAAGAAAACATTTTTAAAAAAAACAGATGTGTTCCATTCTCATGACTTTTTCTACATACTTCTAGCAAATTATTGTTAAAGCGCTTATTTTATTGTCTACTTCATGTTAATTGAGATAAACATGAGCAGAAATGCTTTCTTGTAAGCAAATAGGAAATAATGGAACACACTAGGCTAAACCGATAGACAGATCTTCTAAAAGCTGGTTATCATATTCATGAAATCCATTTCTTTGCATTCCCAGGAGTTGACAATTTCTCGTATATTGAAAGTAGTTTAAGTATTTTAAAACTAAAACCAATAACAAGGAATATCTCAAAAATGGTCAAGTCCATAAAAAATGTATATGATATAACTTGTGTGTCTTAAGTAGTAGTAAGTTTTTGTGTAGTAAGTTTTTATTCATCTCTTACGGTTTACTAGTAATGCAAAATTCAGCCAGAATAAAGAGGTCTGCAGAGGATAGTTGCAGAAAATTCATGATATGCATTTTATTTGTTGTGTAAATATGTTTAATATACGATATTTTAATCAAAATCGTTACAACAATTTTTGAGAATATCAAAATTTTCAAAAAATGTTCCGTATAATGGGTAGTTTGGGGTGAAAGAATTTTCTCAAAATCTTCGTGTCGCACTCTTGGACGATACTTAACTAAAATAACAAGTTTGGTATTTTACCGACTTTTCGTCATATATGAAACTTTTTCTAAGAATTTTTTTTGGGATACAGGAGACCTAAAAGGTCTATTTCCAGTGAAATCTCGGTATCGACATTTTGGACCTAATGCAATACCTTCTCTATACACTGTGAACATAGTACGTGTAGAGAAAGTAAAATGAGAATATCATCCCACTACAGCTTCCACGTGTAAAGGGGCTGCTATTTATTTTAAAACAGTCCGGAAAAAATCCTTTCAGATCTTTTCAGATCCTTCACGAGAACTCCTCTTGTATTCATATTGGATTAGATTTAGTAAAAATTGAATAGAATGGTGTGTGACATTTACCTTTTATGATCCCGTCAATTGCTACGAACCGTAACGCGATGCTCGACTCAAGTTCTATACAAATACAAACTAGCCGATCCGGTTTGAGAAAGAAAGTATTCTATGAGAGCTGGGTTCGAAGCCCTACTGCGATACTCGTCCCCTCTTGGCTTTAGCTGACACGTAACGGACATAATATTTTTTTTATTTTCTTAAAGAAGCGCTGGCCTTACTAGTTATCGTCTTACCGCGCATTTGAACAGGCGAAATAATTCTAAGTAAAATATATGTGATTTTAATTTATTTTAAAGGATTATACGAAAAAATATGATCCGGAAAATATTCGGATACTCGTGTTTTGAACCGAAATATTTTACATATTTCCTAATTTCTTATCGACCGCAAAAACAGGGAGTTTAGGGAAACAACTTCTTCACATGCAGCACAGGAAATATCTAATGGTTTGTACTTTTTTCTGTGAATTGTCTAACACTCTCAAATACATTTCTGGCCCAGTAGTTCTACAACGCCGGCAGAGACCTCTGCATATCTAAACGGAAATATTTTAACCTTAATACAATTATTTAAACATACTATCTGAAATTACTTCGAATTACTGAAAGTTTGGGTACATATTTATGTCCCATTTAAACACTGTATTTTACATTAAGGTATTTAAAAACCAAAATTTAAAATATATACTTACCATATATGTATATATATGCTTTCCTTTCAAAACAATATTGAATTACTTCCAAGAAGCAGTTAACATTTGACGAACGATCTATTAAACCAAAATATAGGACTTATATGCTAGAAGAATCACGCTTTTCAGAATTTTACAGTGAATTTCTATAATATATGCGAAGATTAAAACTGTTCAAAAAACCGAAAGTGTGAAAAACTATTGCAGGTTTTGAAAACATACGAAAGACAACAATTCTGAATCTTTCACATTTAAGCATGGAGGAGTTAAAACTAGAAAATATAAATTATATCCTAGGCTATAGAAACATTTACTCCGAAAGCTATTGTAAATTGCACTTGGGTTTATACAGTAACGAGTGTCTAATTAAAAGAATACTTTTATTTCGGAAAAAGGTTCAGTAGCCTTTAAAGTTTGAACCATCAATCATAAACTTATTGCTTTTAAACATGTCCGCATATTGGCTAATGATTTCAAGCAATTAATATAATCTACAGTTCAATTATTTGAAAGTACAACAACATTTTATTATTTGCTATTCTCTTGTTCAATTACACTTACATAGAATGCCAAGTATATATTTGGCACCTAATTCATGATTATCTTATCACAAAATTAAACTGATATACTGTAAGATTACGTATTTACCAAGTTTAATGGCACTTACATACAATTAAAATTTATAATCATTTAAATTTGTTAAACACGTTTTTAAAAATCCACTAACACTACAATATTTGAAGTATTTACCCCTTGAAATATTCGTCTTTTCTCATATTTTGTTGTAACAGAGGTTTAGAACATATTACACCTTATACAGTTCAACCCGTTATTAGCATTATATTTTCTTTTACGCTAAGGGGATAACTTTTTGTCTTATATATTCTAAATACTAGAAAGTTTATAACCACAACTAATTTCCTGGAATAGAGGGAATTCCATTTAAACAAACATTGTTAGTTTTAGAAATGTATAAATTAAAAAAGTACTGTATATTACAGCTAGCGTTCCCATACATAACTTTTAAAATGTCTAAATATTAACATAATCTGGCTTAAAATAATACTGTGAAAACGATTTTTGCACATTTCATGTATTAGTTCATATATTTCCTGCAGTTAAGAATATTTTCTTGCACGACGCGCTTAACTAATGGACTTATAAGGTTCCATCCTGTCTAACAAATAAGACGTATATAAATATTAACATTTTGCAGTACCCTATACTATTATAATTTGACAATAAGTTTCCATATGTTACATGCAACAGCTACAAGAATTTCAAACACTGCATAAAACATTTAGTCTACTGAATTTTAAGCAGTTTCTTGATAAAATCTCTTAAAGCTGTTCTCAATCTCAGTACTTCGCGATTTGAATTATGCATGTTTTAAATTCCTTTATGATACTGATTATAAGTTGTAACGCGTAGCCTAGAGAGATCATTTTATTTAAGAATTTAATCTTTAGTAGTATTAAGGAACATTTTCTTAGAAGAATGAGCAAGTGGTCAAAACATTGCAAGTAATATGGTACATAAATATTTGGTGTCTTTTTATAAATAAAATTTCGAGATTAGAAATCAACAGGATATTAGTATTAGCAGATGTTCACTGCGTAAAGAATAAGTGGGTCTGCTGCTATTATTTTGCTGCACAACAAAATGAAAAACTGTTAAAAAAGATATACTGCATACAGAAAATGTTGACACTTTACTAAAAATCGTTTGGTATTGCATGAATTGAATTATATACAATTTTACTTACTTTTATGGCATTCTTGTCAGGCTAGTTAACGTTTTATTCATACCAAGAGTATGATTTTAAGTAATAACTACTTATTACTGTAAATAATGTTATAAACCTGTGTTGTTTTTTTTTTAAATATACTGATTGTCATTTCACCGAAGCCTTTATTGTATGCTAAATAGACCGTCTTTAAAATTTTCAACTTTTTTTTTTGAAACTCGATTTACGGTTCATTTTGAAATAACTATTTGCAAACTGGCAATATATATATATATATATAATTTTGATAGTATGCCTGCTAAGATTAATAGCATGATACCAATGGATTATCGATTTAACTAAATAGATTTCAGTTTAGAATCAAATCTTTGGCCCTCAAGGATTTCATAATGTATTTCAGAATTTAGTAAACTCATTATTTAATGTTTTATAAACTCTGTGCTCTGCTACAACTACGGTAACAAGTGTATCTGATGCTCACAGATAAAAGTTGCTTCTTCAGCATTTTTTTCTTTAGCGAATATACCTATAAATAATTATTTTGAAAGATATATTATATATACCTGGCCAAGGATTCATAAATGTCTATAAGATAAATGCGGGTAAATAAACACGCATTCACTTTAATTTTGTACCCGATTAGACACTGAAAGTTTCAAATAATTCAGTTGTGATTAGTACACATTTTCTGGTTCAATAACTTAACGCTTTTTAATATTTAGTTAACACGAATGCCTTAGAGTTCTTAAAATGTTGTGTATGTACTCAATTTGTGTGATAAGGCAAATCAAACCCATTTAATTGTTAAAAATCTTCTGTAGAATTAGATGTTAGAATTTAAAACGTAGAATATGTATATTTATTTACTTTTTGCTAACATTATTTCAGATCCAGAACTAAAAAATAGCTATAACTTTTACTTTCTACTATAGATGTTTCAGTTTTAATCTACAAATTTAATTTAATTAGTTTATCCTTATTTATGAATCTAAACCAAATTGGGTAAGTAACAGAGACATAGAATAATTTAAAATAATTTAATAAAGAAGAATGTAAAAATAAATAATAGTTGTTACTTCTTGAAACAAGATATAAATTAAAGATAGATGCAATGAATAAAAGTGAATTTAAACACGTCTAATATCATTATGTGTAAGAATAAAACCGATACTTTATAATGCAATTTAAAATGTTACAAAGTTGGTAGAAGTCTCACCATTTAACAAAACAAATTTGAAATGTTACCTTATGATCCAAAAACAAAATTGAAACAGATTAAAGTTTGGTGTAAATTAATTAAATTTAAGATCATCGATATATGTTATACTTAGCGAAATATTTGCTTTCCTTCGTCATCTATCCCACACTATAAAATTATATTCTTACTCTTCAAAATGTATACCAACATTTTTATCTTTATTAAGACCTCTCTTAAGTGGGCAAGGAAGATTACTTTAGGCACCTTAAAGGATTTCATAAGCTGAAAACGTGTTGTTTCATGCTATAACATCAGAATTATTTATTTAACTATGAAATTCTAATATTTGATAATAACTTATACACTGAAAGAATATGCATTATTCTAAAAAGTATAAATAATCAAAGAAACATAATTTCTAAGTGGATCCATACCATGACATACTAATGATCGGTTTTTTCGTAATGTAATTTATATATTATATACTTTTACGAAAGTATTTGTATTTCAGTTCGGTTTTTCATCATATATAAAAATTGTTATAGTAAAGTTAAGATGAAATATATGTAACGAAATACGTCATAAAAATTAGCGCGTGTTAGAAACAATAATTTCGCATATATCATATGAAACATGAATCAAAGTAGTTTTCATCATATAAAAGCTTCTGCTTCTAAAAGTATATTCGGTATGATATGAAAGCGCAGTGTGTTTGTTCAGAAGCATTCGAATTCAATTACCTTTGTAATGACTATGCTATTGTTCTAAAAGTAATTAACGAACCTTAGTTACATGGTTGAAGTGCTTTGGAAGTAAAAAGGTAGTGGCATGTTTTGTGCCTAATGTTACCTTGACGCTTAGAGCATAAGCGTGCATTAACTATATATTAAAACTATAACTTTCAGTTTCACTGGAAGCAGACGTTAAACTAATTTATTAATAAGAAGATGTTACTTAAAATAGAATTGGCGGATTTATTACTTTCTGTATTTAGCACATAGCACATAGAGATGATATTGGTATCCACCCAGAAAATTCGATACGTTTTAGGTTCCCCTGTAACCAAAAAAAAAAAAAATCTAATATGTTCCATTCAGGTTACTTTCTCTACATCTCTGCAACAAATTGTTACTAAAAAGCTTATGCTTCTATTTACTTCATGCTAATCGAGAAAAAAATAGCATACATAATGTAGAAGCGAAATAAGGGAGTACCATATATTAAAACGATAGTCAAAAGTTCTTTGCTATGTGACTGAAGTTCCTTTGTAGAGACAGAAAGTTTTTGCCTATCTCTTACGGTTTACAGTTGTGAAAAATTCTATAAAAATCCACTAAACAAAAGAGGTTTTTAAAGGATATTCCTAGAACATTCAAGACATGCAGTTTATTTGGAATGTAAATATATTTAATGTACGGGATTTTAATCAAAATCGTTTGAGCCATGTTTTAGAAAATCAACATTTTCGAACATTTTTTCCATATAAAATTAGTTGGGTGTGGGAGGATATTCTTGAAAATGTTCGGTCGCATCCTTGGAAGATAGTAAACTTAAATACCAAGTTTTTGAGCTATGCTGCCCACAGACAAACACACAGACAGACAGACAGACAGACAGACAGACAGACAGACAGACAGACACATGGTCATTTTCCTAAAAATGCTTTTTTGGATTTAGGGTGTCTCAAAACATATTTTTCCGCTGAAATCTCGGTATCGAGCTTTTGGGTGCAATACAATACTTTTTCTATACACTATGCACATAGTAGTATAGAGAAAGTAAAAAAACAAATTTCTAGAAAAATGTCCTTGTGGCTGTGTGTACCCGTGAGCACAATAAATGTTGCAAAATTGGTAAAGTATCAAACTTGGTATTTAAGTTTAGTATCTCCCAAGGTTACGACAAGTATCTTCCATCCTAAACTACATTTTACATGGAAAAAATTTCGAAAATTTTGATTTTCTCAAAATGGCTGGCACGATTTTGATTAAAATCCCATATATTAAATATATTTACATAACAAAGAGAAATCATTTCTTGAACTTTCTTGACTTTTTCATAGCTAGTAAACCGTAAAAGATATAAAAAGAAACAGTCACCCTCTGTGGTGTAATGGCTACCATGTTGACTTCATATACCCAAGTTCAAGGGCTCAAACCCGGCGGAGGACGATGGATTTTTTCGGGCGTAAAAATCCTTTGCATGGCTTCCTTCGGAAGGGAAGTAAAGATGTTGGTCCCTTGCCGTAGATTTACGGCACGTAAAAGAACCTCAAGCCTGATAGAGGCCTCTGAGCAAAATTAAGCGGTCTTTCACGCTCAATTCAGAATGGGAAGCTGAGAACCACAACAGTTAAAGAGCGTGCATAAATAACACGCCATTATTATACAAAAACTTATTACTCAAAAATAGAAATGCCATTAGAAGACACATTTTATGTCATAAACATTCTTTTCGTAGAATTGAGCATTTCATAGGAATCCCTCGTTATGGGTTTCACTTTTAAACCTTTTCATACTTCAGAATTTGTCAACTTCAGAATTTGACTTCAGCTTATTTTTATTTACAGGGAAGCAAGTACTTAAACAATTTCTTCTAATGTTTATGTCAATAAGTATAAAGTAATTACAAGAATAAGCTTTTCAACAACTGTTACGGAGATGTAGAGAAAGTGAAGTGAATGGAACACATCAAACATGTGTTTTAATTACAACAAATGCACTGCACCCCAAAGATATAAATTAAACTCATGTCATTTTGGTTATAATTTACAGTATAAAAACTTCGTACTGTAAAAGATTAACAATTCTTACTAAGCAAAGAAATTACAGTAGAAATTCCTGAGAAGAATGCCACAGGAATCCGAATATACATATTAACCTGAGATAGAACTACATTGAAACAAAGGCTAACCAGTTTAAAATCTTAACCATGGCTTTAATAATACTAGTTCATTCTTTAGACCTGTAGTAACAATAAAATGGATATAGTATATTTGTAGGTTAAATTTACACACATTACGAGTATTAAATATTTAAATAATAAAGCATTTAAATTTAAATTATCTTGGTAAGTTCCAAGGCAAGAATTACATGTTATTTAGATATAAAGAATAATTATATACATGTAATATTACGAGTATTAAATATTTAAATAATACAGGATCTAAACTGAATTTATCTTCAGAAATTCTAAAGCAAGAATTATGTGTTATCTAGGTATAAAGAATAACTATATACATATAATACATTTATTACATATATTTATTAGTTTCTAGTTTTAACCCGTGGTTTCTACCATTTGCCTTCTCGTTTACTTTCTTTCGATATGGATTGAATAAATTACATAAAACAAGAAATCCAGTTTCTCCTATATGAAGATCCGAAGTATTTATAGAGCTTATCTCTCCAATTCGACTAATTTAATTGTCCTTGCCGCGAAGTGCTTCAAGCGAGATGCGTGAAACCTTTAACTGTCCCATTGCAGTCACTTAAAATACAGTATTCTGTTATGGAAAAACCACACTTCTTCACTATAAATGTTTCTGCCGCAATAAAGGTGATCTTAGACAATTTATTTTTAATTTCTGTACACGTACTAGTGCATATTATGCAGAAAAGGTATTGTATTCCACCGGAATATCGATGTCGAGATTTCACCGAAAATACGCGTTTAGAGGTCCTTGAATCCCAACCCAAATATGCATTTTAGAAAATTGTTCTTGGGTGTGCAAGTGTGCCTTTGTACATAATAAATTAAAAGCAGTTAAATACCAAACTTGATAATTAAGTACGGCATATTTCAAAGATGCGACACAAAAATTATAAAGAAATTCCTCCTACCATAAACTACACTTTACGTGAAAGAATATTTGACAATTTTGATTTTCTCAAATATGGCTCTAACAGTTTTGATTAAAAAACCATATATCTATTAAAATATTTGCATGTATATCTTGATCTTTTTGAGAATAGTTTCTGAAGATCTCCCCATTCAGAATTACTTTTGTATAACTGATAAACCGTAGAGATAGACAAAAACATACAAAATGTAGATCTCGTTAAAAACACAATTTATGTCAAATACATTTGCATGGAATTAACCATTTTTGAGATATTGCTACTTTTTGGTTTCAATTTTAAACTATTTGAACATTTCTCAAAGTCGAAGCCATCATTCGTTTCATCTCTGATTTGTTTTACTCCTAGCCTTGCAAAGAGAACCACATAGCAACAGTTTTAAAAGATATGACGATCGCTTTAGCCTAGTGGTATTCCCCTATCTCTCTTCTACTTACAAGGAAACAAGTAAAACAATGTATAATATTTATCCGATTAGCATGAAGCAGATATAAGAAAAATATTTTGTAAGAATCATTTTATGACAAATAGTGAAAGTCATGTGAATGGAACATCCGAATTTTTCCATTTATCTGCTGTTTTTAACATCTAGATGATTTCGCCGGCTTTGGAACAATTTTTCATTATCAATAATGCCCACTGCGTTTTTGTTTATAATATATTTGTGTTATTTGCTTTAAATTTATACATACCATTCACACTTTTTCATATTTCCAGACACTTGGAAGAGTGGGAATAATCCTGGCTCCAGCCAGGAATTGTATCCGGAACCTCCATATTTAGAGGCTAGCATGTAACTACCAGACTACAGAGACAGTCAGGATAAATTTACGGAGCTTCGTAACAAACACATTTTAAATCACTCTTTGTTAAATCCAAAATACTCGCTTGCCTATTGTATATCAAATAAATAAATAAAAAGGAAAATTAATACACAGTAAAGTTTATGAGTGAATTTATAACCCCTTAACCTCCATACATAATTATACTTTTAATCTTATATAAGTATGTGTAGATATTGCAGAATATAATAATGAAATAATCAAGATTACGTCAATATTTGCTTCATTTGCGCACTTATAATTTTACTTATTAAGATTAGTGCATTTTCAAGTTGGTTAGTCATCTCCAATTAGCGTGCTACAGACAAGGTATACGTGTTTATTTTCCCTGAGATCGCGGGTCGGAAGGTGTAACCTTGAATGGTCAGGCATCACTATAAGGAATGTTGCATCGGAACAGAATTTGAATGCTTTCCGCAAGGCCAATGACTCCACAAAACCTAAGTCAGCTGGTCACGTACTGAGGTGTAATACGCAAAAGTAAAAGGAATAGTCTATACTGAGAGGCGTTGTTCATATTGCAGCGAAGTTACGACCATGTCAAACAAATCAGATAGTAAAATATGGGATTGGTTTGTGGGGACAACTGTTCGACAAATAGAAAAAATCAACTAGCTCACCGAAGTGAGTGGAGATTAAGGAACTAGTCAACAAAACATATGATTCTATACGCCTAATACCCTGTCATATACATTAATTTATTTAACAATGCGTCTCCTCAGGTAAAACATGTATCCATTCATAATACAATAATATTCTCCTTTATGAACCCAAGAGCTGCTGGGGACGTTTATTCAAATAAACAAATAAAAATGTATTTAAAAGCAGGGCTAGAGCTGCAATATTGACTAAGTACTGTAGAATATTGACAATTATCATCAGGCTACTTTGTAATTGGTCTTTTTAAACCTTTTGTTTATGCATTCCAGCATGTAAATCGGTTAATAGATCTAATATAATCTACGATTCGGAAACATTACAATATTTCTTCGGTAAAATTTTTTAAAAACCAACTATATCAAAAATGAAAATTGACTAACGTTCATAATAACAGAATTCTGAGGGCATTTCATTCCAGTCCTGGCCATTGATAGAAAACGCTTGACACCAAACTAGCCAAACAAGAAGCCATTATATAAAGATATTTTATAATTCAATTGAATTTCATACATTTTTAAGCTAAGGCCAATTGTTAATTCAGATGTGTCTCTGAAGAGATACGTTTCTCAGCAAAACTTTTTATAGCATAAAACATACTGCTTTGGAAAAAATAATGTATTACTTTCTATCTGCAAATTTATTTCCCTGTAAGTTCTATGTATTTTAGAAGTAAGCCAATTTGTGCCTCTTGAAGGACTATGGTTGTAAAAACATTCAATTAAAGGCTCTTCACAGAACATTTTAAATATGCGTTTTATTTTTCATGACACTAAGGGCAAAATATAATTTAATAAAAATATAATAAAATAAGAAATAAGGAAAAAATGTCCATGTAAAGAGGAATTAGCGTGGTCAGATTGTCCTGAAAATCTTCGGTTCGTATATCTGGAAGATACTTATTTAAATATGGTGTGGTATTTATCCTGTTTTTTATTTTGAAACCTGGATAATCGAAATTCTGGTTGGAGTGCAGAAAAGGAATAAATACAACAAAGATTATTACTGCAACATGAACGCAGTAACGGATACCTTTGTGAACTGAAAATAATTTTCCACAACTTCTGAACTCATTATGTGTCTGAAATACGTTTTAAATGTTCTCATTGCCTCCATGAGTAGTAGTAGATCTGTACCTTTTGTACTAAAACATGGCGTTTTTCAGTACAAGCTTGCATATGACGATGAAAGAAGAAAACTCTATGGCGAATAAATATTACATATTAAAGTTTACATTTTTCATAAACTTAAAAGACCATATTAATATTTATGAACTATTTATTTATTCAACTTTATGTTTTGTTAATAGACCTGTCTAGTTTTAAAACAAACAAAAATGTGTTTAAAACAAGAAAAATACGGGCTATAAAAACTGGTTTTTCCAATATTTTAATTTCATATAATACTTACATATTTTAAATATGTGCGTATTATGTGGAATACAAAAGTAAGCTACCCTATGCCATTAATCTACACTTTTGTTATAGGATACCCATTTTATTTCCTCTACTACCTATAATTTCATATAATGTATCATATTTTAAATATGTGCGTATCATGTGAAATATAAAAGTAAACTATCGTATAACGTTAACCCAACATTTTATTATATGATACTATTTTTATTTCCTCTAATATGAATAACAGACAGATTTATGTGCTGTTCTTTTTTCTTGAGAGAGAACAGATAATTATACCATATAATTATAAAGTTTCGTATTAAGAGTTAGACACAGTTTAAACAACTATTAGAAGTTTATCAAGAGATCCTCGACAAGCTTTTACTTGGAACATTTTTCATTGTTTTACATTTTCTCAAAAATGGCTCTAGTATCTGGATATTTAAATGATACAATTTGAATTATTTCATTTCTGTAGCCTCCCTTAACTTCCATAGTCATATCGGAGGCTTTGACTTCTAAAACAACCCAAATTAACTGTATGTTATTAATCATTTTATATCATTAAACACACATTCAATCTCGCAAGCATACTTCGAGACTCTGTGAGGGATAGGGAATAATTCTGGTTAAAGAAAAATTTCCTGTCGGGTGAGAAATCAACTCGTTGGTCACTCGACCACGGAAGCAGTCATATACGATTTTGTGCAAACCATAAATGACAGACGAACAGTAACTGCATGAAAAAGTAGTGCTCATTGAAATATGTGAAAGACATAACTTATGCGGAATATTTTTTTTTATATTTACTATTTTCGAAATATTAGTTCTAGCATATTTCAGCTTCCCATTATCTACAAGGCACACTACTAGATTCTTTTCTTTATTTCTATATAATGCATTAGCATTAAAACTGAGGATATATCATTTACCGTAATGTGCAAACAAGTTCATGTTCCCTTAGACATTATTTTAGTATAGGTGTATTGAAAATAACGCAACGAGAAAACTCGTTTTTTATATAAATACAATATTACAATGAATTAATAATAAGTAAAAAACCGCTGTGGAAGTGTGACGAGTCAGACGTCTTAGTTTTGGGGGGGGGGCGGAGGGGAGAACATTATGATGACCGTAGTTGGATAAACTCGACTCTATAACTAGTTTTCTGTAAAATAAGCAAGAGTAGTTAATTTGGAAATATATATTCAAGATTTTTAATCATTAATGTAAAACCGCATGATGTATTGCTAATTTTTGGCTGAAATAAATATTTTATATTCCAAACTGTGTTCATAGTAAATCTTATGAGGAAAAAGTAAAAAGTACTGATACAACTAAACAATATAACGTCCACTATAAGGAAGAGAAGAGCATTACCAGAAAGTCTTCACTAAAAAAAAATCCTACAGCGTTATCTTTACGTTTCTGAGTGTTATTTTTTTCACTCGAGCCAATATAGCTTCATAGAAATTCCCAGCATAAGTACACATATATACATTTCTGTTACTCTTCTTGTACTATTTTGAAAGTTCAATTTAATTGGGTTTACATTAATATGTATCTGGAAATTCATAATAAAAAGTAATTTAAGGACCATCACTGCCTAGTCATATAATTTTAAATCATATTATGTTCAAGAATATGCACACAAAATTTAAGAAACAGAGTTAGTTTAAAAATTATTTTAAGATTAAATACTTAACAGCTGTTGCTAAAGAATTAAAGCTATTCAAAAACTGTTTGTTGGTTTTTCTAGCAAGCTACTTTTTTAGAATAAACTTAATTCTTTCTCAATAAATATGTTAACTAAATGCTGTTCCTGTATTATTTATGAAGGGTGTTTTCTACCTCAAAATAAAATTTAGTGTTTCCTTATAAACAATACGATTCACATTCCAAATTAATACGCCCATTAAAAACCTTCAAGCAAATTAATTAAGCGGATTCAATTCCATAATATTACAGAAAGAAATGTTTTTCAGATGAAGAACTATGGACCTACAGTGAAAAAATAAAAAATCTAAAATACTCAGAATAAATATAAAAATTTAGTTTCGTAATTCTCAGTTATTTGGTACTTAGGATAAATTAGAGTGTTAGATTCTCGCAAACTAAAGGCGAAGAAAAGTTTCACTCAAGATACATTTTTCTCCTTCATGTTACCTGATACGAAATAAATGACCTTTTTAATTCAATTAACAGCAACATTTGAAAAATGTATACTTTACCAGCGGGCTCAGTTTTTTAGAAAGCTGATGGGGGTTTTAATAACACTGATTCAATTTTTGAATACAAAATTTCCGTAAAAGTAAGCAATTTAACTAATATATTTACATTTTCATATGTTAAAAATAAAGTAGGAAAGTTTAACCAACGCTCACTTGAATTGTTTACTTGCTATCACTTCAAAAGCATTTTGTATATAGACACTAGAAATTTCCTACAGATTTTCCTACTTAAATTTCAAATGCAAGCTCAAAAGAAACAAATGAATGAGTGTATCTAAATGCATCTTCTGTTTCAGTAGTATTGAAAAAATGTTCATTTACACGATTTTCTTTACATTTTATGCAAACAAAATGTTTTACAAAAGATTGTTCTTTGCTTATATCATGCCAATCAAAATAAATATTTAGAAATGACCATATTACTTGCTTCCTTTTAGAAGAGATGTATGGGAAAACCTAGTCTAAAGATTTAGTCAATGTCTTTTAAAAGCTGGTCGGTATGCAATACAATTGAATTTGGGTTCGCTTTGTATGGCCAGGAGCAACACAAGAGATATGAAACCCAATACTGCTTCCTGTTTAAGCAAAGGTATAAGTTTTTAAAATTGAAACCAATAACAAGTGGTATCTTGGAAATAGTTAATTTTAAATAAAAGTGTATTATATAAGTTGTATGTTTGAACGAGATCTACATTTTTTGTGCAGGAAGTTTTCTTCTATTTCTTACGATTTACCAGTTATTCAAAATAAAGTCATTCCTGAATGACGAGATGTTTGGAGGCCATTTCCAGAAAATTAAGGACATACATTTTAATTTTTCACAAAAAAGCATTAACGTATGGTATTTAAAAAAACATTAGAGCAATTTTTGAGAAAATTCAAATCTTAGAAAAATGTTCCATGCAAAAGGTAGTTAGTTGGCGAAAGTATTTTCCTGAAAATTTCTGATGCATCCTTGGAAGACGCTGAACTTAAATAACTATACACCAAGTACGTTATTTAAGGGACTTTACATTTATGAGTTATGCTGTTCACAGACACACGGACACTCACACACATACAAACACAAAAACATACTTTTTTCTAAAAATGATATTTTTAGGATTCAGCAAAGCTCAAAGCATAAAATTCCTGTGAAATCTCAGAATTGCATTTTTGCGTGGAATACAATTCATTCCCTAACTATTATATGCATAATACTTTTAAAAAAAAAGTTAAAATATGTAAAAGAATATGTATGAATTCCGTTACAACATTTATTCCAATGCACCATGTTTTAACAGAATATGGATTAGTTCTATAGTATGACCTGTTTGCAAGTTTTGCAGCTTGTTTGTAAGTTTATCTTTTCTAGAAAAGTTTACATGATTACGTGGACAGCATTTTTTGTGTAAAGCTTTTAATCTTTGTTTCCAAACCACATCCCATTCTTAAGTTTGGCTCAGATACCACAACGCGATTGGTATTACAAACATCTTGCACTTTAGCATAAGTTAAAATTTGAAATTTGATATCTGCACAAATACAAATTTTCGCTTTTACCTCCCTGCGTTATGAACCAAAGTATTTGATAATTTTTGTAACGGTAAATTATAGCTATCCAAGCAATTTGTCTTAGGTTTACTGTAAAATTGCTAACACGTTTTTAATTTAATTGTTAACAAAATTTTACCTATATCTTGCAATTGTACAATAAACATTTATGTTAGGTTTACTTGATTGTATATGGAGAAGACAACTGAATTTCAACTGATTGTTTAAATGTGAAATCAGTTGCACTAAAATACACCATTTTTTGCACTTGGATGCACAAACCCGTATATTTAAAAAATAATAAAACATTTAAATTTCTTAATCAAACTTTTTTAAAGAATATCTGCTCTCAGAGAAAGAATTTATTATTGTTGCTAATTGCTAAAACAGTTCTACATTTTTGTTGAATTCATAGAGTAAAATTTTAAAAATTTAAAATATTGAGAGTTTTCTAAGTATAGAATTGGTTAGGATTCAAAAGTTTTCTATAAATCGTGTATCACATTCTTAACTTAATTTTTGAAAAATAATTCAATATATTTTCTGTAGTAAGGGAGGCATATAAAAATTAAAAAGAAATAAGACAAAAGTTCGAATATGTTTCGGATCAGAAATACAAAATTTAAAATAAAATTAAAATAACTTGTATATATATAGAACTTTTCTTTTACGAAAAGCTCAAAAACAAAATTTTTTTACAAATTCATTACAGTAAAATTTTGAAAAAATTGAAAATAATGAAATATTTCAAAGTATAAGGGCAGTTAGAATCGCGATAAAATTGCGGAAAATCATGCTTCGTTGATGACTTAATTTTTGATATTGGACTCAAGTTTGTTCTCTACCAATATTGGGGAGGAAAACAAAAAGTAAAATGAAATGAGAACAAATTATGATTGAGGTCAGAAATATATTTGGGAAAAAATAAGTTAAAAATAATTTTGCAAATAATGAGGTAATTATTTGTTCCAGTTCTAAATCAAGATTAGTTGGGAATAATTTAAACGTTCATTAAATTCAAGGGAGCATAGCCCCCCAGGCTGCAAGATAAAAAACGCGAACAAAACGAAATTGATGGTGGGATTGCGTCAATGCAGACTATGGTAGTATTTAATTCAACACATCAACGGCTTCCCACTCGTATAAATGACACGCTTAATCATTCCATTCGACGCCATTTTGAAATTACATGATCAAGATCGCAGTAAACGAGCAGAGAAAAAAATAATTTCCCTCTCCGCGTGCCCCCCTCTTTTCTATAACCCACCCGTGCACAAATAGAAACGCTTTCTTTTTTAAAAAATTTGAAATAGCGAGTCAGCGCGCATGCGCTCGCAATAAACAACTCCCTCCTCTATCGCGTCCTTTCTGTCCCCACTTCGCCCCTCGCCCTGCAACAACTCACACACACACACATACGCATGCAGATTGGTATAGTTTTTCGATGTCCACTTTTCTCCTTCAAATGCATACTTTCCGATAGCCGTACACCGCGAATTCTGTCGCAGACACAGCTCGACCGCCGGCGGTCTCTGTCGCTTCCAGGCTCGATCCCTGGGCTTCAGCACCATACACTAACAAACAGCACTTACAAAACAACAATAAGATATTACTAGAAACAATATCGATATATACAAACCTGCAACAAGATGCAGAGCAAGTATTTCTTCATCTTTAAGAAGAATTTCTTGATCGTATCGAGGTCTACGTTGCAGCTGGTAGGTATGCAGCGTAGGGATTATTTTTTGCACCGTTGCGGAGGGATTTTTTAAGTCTATCGGGAGGGAACCTAGATGTCTTAGACAGGCAAGCAGTAAATCCCGTTTTCTCACTAACCATGACCGATCTTGGAGTCGAACCTGAGAGCACTGGACTGCAGAGACGGTAGCGGAGGTAATAGGTATGGGGAGGTAAAGAGGGTGTGTGTATGTATGTGCCGGTCACTCCATTCTCTCCCCCCGCCTGCCCGTCCGTCTGTCCGTTCAGCCAGCCAGCCACTACGCCTTGCTCTGTAGCCTAGATGGGCGATAGCTTAGACAAGGACTGACTTATGTTCAACCACATTTGGTAGGTTTACCTCCACCCACTTTCGGATGACGAGACATGGGGATACCTGCCGTAGTTTCTGGGGGTACACACTGCCCCTCCCAGTATCTTCGTCTAAAACACAATTTATCTGTATATCTATACCCTATTTAGTCTATATAGTCTTTATAAGGCTATATTAGCAATATTTACAAAATAAAATATATAACTTTAACACATACGATGTTATTATTTTCAAATGTTACCTGACTGAAATATTCTATTGCATTACTGCAATTATTCTTACAAACATCTTTATAACTTTAATTATAATCTACATACATATTAGTATCAGATATATAAGACTTTCTTATTTTACGGTCATATTATAAAATAATAGTATTTTCCAGCATGCAAATAAGCATACAAATCAAATAAATATACAATTATCGAAACCAGTAACTTAGCTTTAATACCTTCATTTTATTCAAAAATTATCTTTTACTACATAATTTCATCATACAAATTTATAATCAATTTTTTTAACTCTAAAAAGAGGATGCTTGAAAAATGGTATGGCAAAAAAATTAGCTTGTTTGTTTTATATATTTTGTGCTATTACTCCAAAAAATAATTAAATTTTTATCGAACTTCCACAAATAGTTATGTTAAAAAAATCGAAGTATGGGGGTAATTATAATCCTGAAATTTTTCTGAAAATAATGCAGCAGATTCCTAAATTAAGCACTAAATTTGGTATTAATAAGACTCTTCTACATTAAAGTAACTCTTTGCTTACTTTATAGAGGGGAAGGGGAAATAATAAGACAGAAAGAAATAAAGAAAAAATGTCAACTAATATTCACACTGACATCAAATAAATAAATAAATAAATAAATAACAATAATAATATTTCAGATGCAAATTAATACTTTTTATGGAGATGTTTTTTTTTTTTAATTTAGTTAAAGGCTATTTATTTAAAGTAAATTGTGGTTCTCTTAAAACATTTAGGGACAATGTAAGCAAGGCCTCTAAATTAAGCTGCTGAAAAAAGTTTAATTATAAATATTTACTCTTAATATCAAACTTCAAAATCAGATTTTATTTTAGGAATTAATTATTTCTCTACATAAAATGTTTTTAAAATATCGTAAAATAACAAGTTAATTGTATTCATTCGTAGAATGTGTGTCAGTATTCTCATAAATGGGAACAAAACTTTTTTGAACGGATATTTGGTAAGCTGAGAATATGGTTCTGAAAAATCTTTTGAGTTTAAAGTTTCAAAATTTGCTAATAAATTTTGACAAGATCTTGAAATAGACCTGACGGTAATGTCTGTGGTCTAATTCGGGAGGTCTTAGATTCAAATCCCACGGGCCAATTTATCTGGTTGGAGGGGGGGTTCCCTCGTCGAATGTCAATTACCATCAGTCTAAAGTATTAAAAAACTAAAAATATGTGGTAATTGCGGTTGCACTGCCATCTATCCACATATAGTGTGACTGGACGGCACCCCTAACCCCATCTGCCTGTCGAGGAGCTAAGAAGTAAGCAGATGTGAGGAGCTGATACCTTAAAAGAATGGGTAAACTTTGAGATCTGATTACAGATGGTAGAACAGCTAGACTGGACAATCCTCTCCCAATATCTGCTTGGCGCTAAGCGAGGAAGTATGGTTCGGAGTTGAGACCTTAACAGGTTATTGTCCACCACATACCGTCAATGAGGTATCTTAACAAACAGTTCCATTGAGATTAGACCAAGTTGCAAGAAAACGTTTCTCCGGCGCAAATATAAGCATTTAAAAACTTAACAAGACTTATGCAGAACGTGAATACCCAAAACAAATAAACTACTCAAGGCCGAAAGATAACAAAACTATGAGAGCTTTTAAAGCTAAGGTCTCGGTGCTTCACAGATAGTATGGATGTAACTCACTAATACACACATTAAATTGCCTTCCTAGGGTTAATCATTATTACTAATTTTAATATATAGTTTGTATAAATAGAATTTAGCACCGGTTCTATTCAACATTTTAAATAATCTTTGAATAACACGGACTGGAGTTTGTATATCCTGGTATGGAAACATTTCAAGTTGATGAAACAATCCTTTCTAATGTTTTTGTTTGTTTTTATTGTTTTATTTAATTCTATTTTACTCTTAAGAAGGCTCTAATTCGATTAAACTAACTCATCTAGCGCTACAAACTGGTAGTGTAATGATCTAAAACCTGTGAAAGATAATGCCAATAAGCAATGCATTTTGCATTTAAACAAACTGTATTGTATGAATGTAAGGCTGCATAGATCCAATTAGAAACGTTAATGGAGGTAATGCTCTCAAGTTCTGATGTAAATCTCAATTGACCTTAATTAATATGTTATAAATACTAATGCAATAAGTATGTTGTGTAAAATTTCTAGAAAAAAAAATGAACCTTAAATAATTTCCCAAACTAACCATACTAAATGAAACTGGAAATGTATTTCTTGCTAAGGTGTTATTTACATTGTTTATATAATGAGAAGCTCTGACGTAAAGAATTAATGCCACATGTAGAACTGTTTTCCCAAAAATTTAAAGATACCATTATAGTTTCACTAACTATATAGTATTCAAACATAGTATATTCCAAAATGCTTTAAAAATTAACTTTTGTTCCAGTATTTAAACACGATCAAAATAGCGATCCTGGTGGTTATACATCTATATCTTTACATTGTAAGATTATGGAAAAAATGTCACCATGAGCATTATGATTCTAACAACCTTGTGAGCACAATTTTGCTTTATGGAAGGAAGTTGTACTAATGAACCTGTGTGCAAGTTGTTTTCTTATATTATGTTTATTAGCTTGGAAACAAACACAGGCTGTTACTAGTAATTGTTTTATTTAAGTAGAGAATTTGATAACGTCTCTCTTGACATTTTGTCGGCTAAATTGTAACACCTCAGAGAATGGAACGAGCTTAAATTTCTCAAATTATATTTATCAATTCACACACATAAACACATTCAGAACAAAATATCAAAATTGAAGATATTTCATATGTACATCAGGGTTTAGTTCTTAGTGCCTGTTAGTGCTTTATTTGCATAAATTCAAAACTTAATTTGTGTTTACTTAATAGTAACATTTGTTTTTATTTAACTATCTTTAGCTATCTGTTCATTAAAGCAGGCAAAATGCTAGTTTACTGTTTATAAATTTTGCTTGAATAAATACCAAATTATTTAGTTTATCAAACCAAATAGGGATACTAATTTATGGACACAACATTTCAAGGGAGTTTGTTGATTCAAAGCTATCATGGGACAGCTGTATAACATATTTTTACTAAGCTTAGTAAAGTATTTTATTTTTTAAAATATTTAAAAATTATTTTACCAGCTATGTTTTGTGTACAATCATACATTATACGAATCATTATTGTTTGGGTTAATTTATCCAATGCTGTGCTCGTTAAAAATAAAAGCTTTTAAAGAACTTTGCTGGTTTGTTGCTCACTGTGGACCGATTAAAACAAATTTTTGACAGTGTAATTTATACACATTAGAATAGAATTTTAAACCTGTACATGCAGGACAAGGAAACCATCACTATATTAGAAACATTATTTATTTTTATGTTCCGTTGAGAATATTGAGCAAACCTTTGTGTAAGTGTTTATACTGTTCTAAAATATTTAATACTGTTCCAGCTTTAATATTTAAAATTAATTATTTTAGATTACGATTATGCACTGGTAATAAACAATTCTATGTACTGCGTTGATAAATTTTTGTTCAAAATGTAAATGTTATTCAATTCCGTCTTAAATGGCTTGTACTAAAACATATCTATGGTAATGTTAACTTAATCGCTCTATCTAAATACGGAATACCTATCATAAATATAATATTTTCTCGATTTAAGTATTAAGTATTCGTATTGATGATTTATATGTTATGATTTTATTTTATTTAATACCACATGAATGAATATTTTATGTTATATGAGTCAATATTAAGGTTATACGAATACGGGAGGACAATAAAATTACAAAGAACAAAGACAAGTCGAACTCCACATAAGCTTACCTGAGCAATGCTGTAACCCAAATTTGGGTGCGATTATCCCAGAAACAAAATGACGGTGTTTTGAAATGTATTTTTTTTTTCAAATCAAATGTTAAACAATATATTAAAGTGTAATTTCCTCGTCTCATTCAAAACTTCACCATAAGTTTTATCTTAAATAATGATTTATAGATATACATATATAAGTTACGTTATAGGTGATATTCTTATATATATACATATATAAATAAATAAAACTTTTTTATAACTGAATTATGAAAAAATTTACTTCAAATTAATATAACATATGTATACCTTTTAAATTAACTTTGATAAATTTTAATCGCATTGAAAATATATCCGTTTGAGGTAAAGATCCTAGAAGTGACAGAACGTCAAACTATGCTAAGGGCTGCATTTTCAAACCTTTATTGTTTATCATTTGTAAGTTCTCTCGTGATTATATCTACTCCTAATGAATTCACAAACATCTGTGATGATTTAAGCACTTGTAGGATAAAACTATTCTAAGATATAAAAACAAAATAATTTATATAGGTATCTAAAATAAAGAAAAATAACATACTACACAAATATAAAATCCTAGTGATTTTTTCATCCACGTAATGTTATTCACATTTTTATTTAGGAATTACTTCACATAATTAAGTTTTTAATCAAATACAATATTCTGAAGTAACTGAAAAATATATTATTCATAACAATAAAATAATGAGAATCGTGAATATTTAAGCATGACATACTTGGGAAGTGTAAAGATGCAATATAGAATATTTAGAAAAGACTGAAACTATAAATATGTATTTGGTGTAAATTGAGTGTTTTAATGATCTCAAAATGTATTCTTGAATAAGCTTTTATCAATAATTTTAAGCAAAACATTAATATAATAACAGAGAGTCTCCTACAAACGCCAAAGGTTACTTTACTATCTTAAATATATTCTAATTAAAATAGTCATTTTTGAGAAAACAAAAAATATTTGTCCTTACAAACATGAATTGAATTTGAAATGGGTAAACCTTCTTGAAAATATTCTTCTTCTGGCAAGCTTAAGCAATGCCTGATTCGGTATGTAATTAGATATTCGTACATCCTTTCAGGGATATAGAGAAAAAATGCTCTCTCTCTTAAATGCCCATATACACATACCAGGAAAGGATCTTTTTTTTAAATGTCTTCTTTTGGATTCAAATAATCCCAGAACCTGCAGTAACATAAAATCACAACGTAGTATACCTTGTATGGAGTAGTATACTTCTACTAATTACTCCATGTGACCAAGAAAGTAAAAAAAATGTCGCAGAAATTATTTGTCACCCCAAAATCGTATTCAGATTCCTCTTAAACATCCACTTATCTATACACACTATGAAGCCTGTAGTAAATACGAAGAACTGAGAGCAAGGTTGAAAACAATCGTCAACATTTTCTGTATATACAACTTCGAGCTAAATGTCTGAACTCCAAATAGCAAAACAATGTCTTATTCTCATATTTCCCTGAAGGTTTTTCTCGCCAAAAAGATGTCAATATATTTGACGTTATTACCTACAATTCCTTAGTACCAAATCTTTTGATTTAAACCAAAAATATTGTAAGTTTTATACTTTTTGAAATAATAGAAGTGCACAATTATGAATTATTTTAGTTAATTAGTATATATAAATAAACTTCTGACTTATGTATACCCATTTGGATCCCACTATAATCTTAAAATTTTAAGAACATTCCGGGAATCACATTAGTGTTCAGCATTAAATATTCCCGCTTTACTTGAAAATGTTATAAGTCTAAAATTATATAAATGTTTGAAGAGCGCTTAATCATTGACAGAATGCTGAAACGATTTCCTAGTATGTAGATTGTTGCGCAGTGCTGCTGATATTTACATTTATCTTTAGTAATGTATTTAGAAATTAATGATTGTCAAAATAAAGATCCTATGCAGCATCCAGTAGATTGGGTTTTCTTATTATTAATCGGTCGTTTAATCTTTGTGCTTCTCATCACGGAGACTTTAATAGATCTATTGTGAAATATATATTCAATATTTCTCAGCTTAAGTTAATGTTTTTATGAAACACAATTTTTTTCTGACAGTGGAAGTGGGGCAGTCCATCCGAACTAGGGAAAGAAAACTGCAAAGTCTTGGGAGACCAATCCCTCTGCATTTGCTAAGTGTAGGCTTCGCAGTTTGGTTTTCTTCTTGATAGAAGCAGCATATTTCATTCATTTTTCCCACCTCACAGAGATGATCCCTTGAGGACCAGGTTCTCTTGGATCTTTTAGCTGAGAGTTCTAGTTTGGATTAGTTTGGGATCTTATCCCAATATCTTATACATCTTTTGCGTCCCCACGTTTTTATCTTTTAATTTATGAAACAATCTGGGATCCCACAGAATAGTTCTGGGCTAATAAATAGAGCAGTGGTTCCCTCTTTAGCTAGGTGAACAAAAATGTTGTCTTAATGAATGAACTGATTTCTCATCAGATTTTATAACTTGTTATTTCATTTACTATATACAAAGTGTACAGAGAAGGTAATTTATTGCACCCAAAGCATTCTGTACCGAGATTTCACCGGAAACATTTTCAGACCCCGTGAATCAGAGAGTCAAAGGGTTTTTACTGAAATCCGTGTGTGTGTGTGTGTGTGTGTGTGTGTGTGTGTGTGTGTGTGTGTCTGTATGTTTATGTTTATGTGTGGGTGTGTGTGTTGGCAGCATAGCTCAAAAACGAAAAGCCCGTTAAATACCAAACTTGATATTAAAATTCAGTATTTTCCACGGATGCGACACGAGGATCCTCAAGAAAATCCACCCACCCCCAATTACCCTTTACATGGACAAAATTTCGAAAATTTTGATTTTCTCCAAAATGGCTCTAACAATTTTTATTAAAATACCGTAAATTAAATATATTTATACAACAAGTAAAATTACTATCTTGAATTTTTTGGGAATAGCCTCCAAACACCTCTTTATTCTGGATGAATTTTGCTGGGTTTTATATAGCTAGTAAACCGTAGCCGATAGACAAAGACTTACTACACAAAAATGTAGAGTTGAAACACACAATCTATGTTATATATATACATATATATGCATATATATATATTATATATATATATATTTTTTTTTTTTTTTTTTTTTGTGGAGTTCACCGTTTTCGAGATATTCTTTGTTATTGGTTTAAGTTTTAAAACATTTAAAACTTTTTCTGATTAGGGAACATATCAACCTCCGACCACTCAAAGAAATACATTTCAATTCCATAGCAGCTACATTTTAAAACATGTGACTGTCAAACAACAAACACTTTCTCCTAGAGAAAAATAAGCTTATTAATAATAAATTGTTTCGGAGATGTTGAGAAAGTCGTATGAATGGAACACACTATTAATCTGTTTTCCTAGGGTTTGCCTAAGATTAGAAACTTTAGAAACACATACACTTAACATGCTGGTTATTCGTGTATATGTATCCTTCACTCATCACTGTATCTCGGATATATTCACACTTAATTTAGTTGCTCTATTAATTCCTCATATCTTCATTTATGTGATTTTGTCTTTCTATTCCTATCCTGATTTTCTCCGCCACTTCTCCTTTACCTATCCTGCATATTTCACCAATTGTTTCAAATTTTATTTCCTGTTGTTTCCAAAAAGTTTGAATACAATATACCTCATTGTAAATTGTACCAGTTCTTATTCTATGTGTCCTCTCTCCAAACCTTTGTTTTTGAACAACCTTTTATAGAACAAAAAATTCTTGTACAACCAGCCACATGGTGGACATAACTGTTTGTCTACTAGACTTGTAATGTACCACAGAACCATTCTCATAATCTGCCATATGTCTCATACTGCTGTATATATTTTAACACTTTCACTTTTTCCATGCGGTTTGTCCGCCAGCTGTCTGTAAATTCGATAACTTTTGCCTTTAATTTGTATACTTACCCAGCATAACAAAACATAAAAATAAATACATTTATATTTGAGGTTAACTATGTTGAAATATTTACTTGGTAATACAAAAATGATATATCTTTACAAATAAATGTTTACTACAATTGATGAAAGTATAAAGTAAATATAGTATTAATAAAAATAATAGAATCAAAACATGAAAATGTATGATTATAAAATTTGTAAAAAATAATTAACAGGAGTCCTTTGTGTCACTTATGAAACTTTGTGGCAATTTCCTACTCAGCATTTTAAGTGGAGTTTTGACTTTGAGGTTACATGCTTTAGCATCATTAACATCGTTTAATTTTATAAGGAATGTCTTCGAGAGTTGTTTCATATACTGTTCTATTGAAAGATATTAACTTCGTGTTGAAGCTGGGCATTCCTTACAAACCGTGGTGCGTTTGTAGCTCTGCGGAGATATTTATTTAGTACAAGTTGCAGTTTTTGTATTTTAGTGCGCTTAAAAATTCTATGGCTACGTTTATTTCCTCCAATAACTGAAATCTATGCTGGTATTTTATTATATGTTTGTTTACCATGCTTTCCCGTCAACTCTTCCCAGTTCCACTAAGGCTATTCCCTTGGGAGCTACTTTCGGCAAGTACTGAATCATTTTGCATATTGTTCTAGCATCTGGTCTCTGGATTTGCCTCTATTCTCCGTCTCAAACTTCTACCTCATACATAATTTTCGGCCCAAATGTAGCCTTTATGTTCTGGCACCTACATCAAGATAACTTGATTCTTATTTACCAGCAGGCTTAGTGTTTTCAGACAGTCGCAGACAAACATTGACTCAAAAGTGTAAGTAGAGCCTTTAATGCTACCTGGCTAGACAACATGTAAATTCTGGGACCATTAGGGCCTTTAAAAACCAGTAGAAACCACAGACGGGTAGTCTGCATTAAGGCCTTTAGCTTTACTTTCTCTAGCCCGCATGTACAATATTCATAGTGGATAGTATTATAGAATTCGATATCTACGAATTTCACCGGAAATATATGTTTCGGGTCCCCCGAATCCAGAAAAGTATTTTTGGAAAAAAGTCTGCGTGTGTGTGTGCGCGAGTTTGTCCTTAGACAGCATAGCTCAACGAAAAGACCGTTAAATACCAACTTGGTGTTTAGGTTTGGTACCTTCCAAGAATGCGTCACGAAGATTTTCAAGATAATGCCCCCTCCACAAACTACCCTTTACATGGAAACATTTTCGGAAAATGCGGAGTTTCTAAAAAATGGCTCTGAAGCTTTTGATTAAAATCCCGTATATTAAAGATAGTTATATCCCAAATAAAATGAATATCTTGAATTTTCTAGGAATAGCCTCTAAAGATCTCTTTATTTTGGATGGATGTTACCAAATTTTGTTTAACTGCTAAACCGTAAGAGATAGAAACTTAATGCACAAAAGTGTAGATCACGAATAAAACACACAATTTATGTGATACACATTTTTTTCGTGGAGTGGGCCGTTTTCAAGATATTCTTTATTATTGATTTCAGTTTTAAAAAACAAACTTTTCTTATAGGGAACTTGTCAACGCTTGGTCACGCAAAGAAACATTTCAATCCCATAGCAACCACATTTTAAAACATCTGACTGCCGGTTTAGCCTAGTGTATTCCGTTATCTCCTTTTTAATTATAAAGGAACTAATTAAGGTAAGTAATAAGACCGTTTCTGCTAATGTTGTAACATTAAATAGAAGAATAAGATGATTAACAATAGTTTTTGCGGAGATGTAGAGAACAAGTCATGTGAATGGATCACATAAGATTTTTTATATAAGAGCGTGTATCATTTAGGCACAAGGTAAATTTCAACAATAAAAGTTATTTAATAGAGAGGAAAATACACAATAGAACAACTACACAACAAAAGAATATAGTCATAGTTTTATAAGCATTTCCTCGAATAAATAACATAAGCTTTTGACTTTTACCTCCTTCTATCATTCTATTAATTAATAAGGATATTTATTTATCTTACTATCAGTTCGAAACGGATTACAAGTAATTACAATTTCAAAATATTTTCTACATGGTCCATACTGATCTGGGAATATTTAACCCCGAGATTGTAAGTATATTAATACATTTAAAATCTTGTAAATCTAATTACCATTTTATAATAGTTTACAATAAATTGACTTCAGGACGGAAGATCAACATCAGATACCATTTTCATAATGCAGCAGATGTTGGAGAAGAGAAGAAAATACAAGCTGAGGACACCTATATTTTTGACGTTTTCCAAAAGACCTCGATTACGTTAACCGAGAAAAGCGTGTCGTAATGAAAGAACAAGGTTAACCTGGACATGTAGATGTAGAGAAGGTAGAGATATATGTGACTGTCGGTATAGCCTAGTGCATTATCTTATTTCCCTTCTACTAATAAGGAACTAAGTACAATAAATTTTATCATTCAATACTTCAATATGTGGATCTGCAACTGAAGTAAATAGGGTATTTTTAATTCAGAAGAGACTGCTAAGAAAACTTTTTAATATGAAGCAAAGAGATTCATTAAGACATATTTTTAAACAATTTTATACTTTTACTTTGATTTATTAATATATAATGCTGCACTATTTTATAAAAACAACTCATACTTATTCACTCTCAGGTGTGACGTTCATAATCACTTTACTAGAAGTAAAAATGACATCCATATAAAACAACTAAATACTCAAAATCACCAAAGTGCCTCATAATTAAAATGATCAATGCTCTCCCATATGAAATTATTAAAATAGATGATATGTGTAAATTTAAAATATCACTACGTTCATTTTAACATGACAAAACTGTTTATTGTTTAAGTGAACTGTTTAATTAATGTACATTTTATGACGAGTCTATCTGTACAGTGTATGGCAACAGACAATAAATCTATCTATCTAATAAGGCCAATTCTGCTAATGCTTATCCGATTAACATGAATTGGATAGAAAAATAAGCCTATTAGCAATAATTTGTTTCGGAGATTTAGAGAAACTCATGTGAATGGAATGCATCAGATTTTTTTACAAAAATACCACAAGTCATTCTTCAAAAATATAATTAGGGATACATTAATTCATCTAGAGCTTATTTAATCCAGAGACATGCGAAAGGATTGGCAAGCGCATCATAAAATAAAAAAAATATTTTTCTTTGAATCATTTTATTCTTTTTTGTGCTTTTGATTTTCTGTAAAGTTTAGCTTTTATGACTTATGGAGTTTCTGAGAATAGCGAATCAGTTATTCATTCACTGAATAATATTATGTAGCATTCACATGCCTTTTTATATTCACTCATTTATAACATACTCTTACACTTTCTACATTTCTTATATTCTTATAATTCTATACTTCTTATAAATAGAGATAAACTTTAATTACACGCATAAATATTTTGTTGTAGATATAAGTAGGTCAAAGTGATAGGATGTTCAAAAGTTTTTCATAATGTGATGGCATTGAAATTTCATGCTTCTTGAACGACCACAAACAAATAACGAGAAAGAAAAAAAAAAAAAGAAAAAGTTTTAAAAAATTAATTCCATACAAAAATTCAAAACAGAAACAAAGTAATATCTCGGAAGTTAATACTTTTCAAAATATTTTATTTGTCATAACTTGAGGGTTTCATGAGATGTACATTTTTGATTGAAAGACCATCTCTGAAGCTTTACAATTACAAAAAAGACATTCTAATGTAGAAATATTCACGAGGTATTTGAGAGATGTTATTTCTCATGAAATTATCTGACACATAGCACCTCAGTCAACTCTTTAAAGCTATTTTTAGAAAAAAAAAATAATGCCAATTTTCACATTGTTTGCATTGGGGAGGTTTTCTTGCGAATATTCGCGTCCTATGATTATTTTGGTAGAATAGCCCAATGTATCTTTTTACTCAACCCACCCCTCACTACACGATCCAAAACAACTTTCTGGAAATAGAATTATACACCGTGTTTGGTATTTACAGGCAGACACACCGGCTTATTTACCTTATTTTATTTATATATCAAATATGTATTTCAGTTAAATAGTGTTATCGAAGTTTTGGACAGGATGCTATACTTCCACTTATTGTTGGTAAATAGTACTGAACGTAAAAAATAAATGTTGTCCTCCTTTCAAATTTATCACGCCCAGATAGGGCGTATCATAAATACCTTCTTTTTCAGTTGTTAATTCTGGTTAGGTCACTCTGTCACGCTCTGAAGCAGGTTAACGTTAAAACCCCTTCCCATGGACTTCCCCAAAACCTGACGTCATCAGTACTCAGTGTTATATTTTAAATATCTTAAGATTGAGGTTAAGATAATACGTCACTAGTGTGTGCTAGCATTTTCGCTGTGAACAACGGGAAAGCAGAATACTTAACACGTACAAAATTTGGTAACTTTCTATAACAAGTTCAAATACTCAAATGGAAATGATCCTGGAGTTCTCTAAGGTAAGACAGTTTTACTTTCTCTACACGTACTATGTACATAGTCTATAGAGCAAGTATTCGATACCGAGATTTCAGCGGAAATATATGTTTTGGGTCCTCCTGAATCCAAAAAAAGCATTTATAGAAAAAGGACCGTGCGTGTGTATGTCTGGCCAGTATAGCTCAAAAATGAAAAGGCCGTTAAACACCAAACTTCTCAAAAATGGCTCTAACGATTTTGATTAAAATATCGTAAATTAAAGATATTTACACGAAAAATAAAATGTATATCTTGAATTTTCTGGGAATAGCCTCTGAAGACTACTTTATTCTGAAAGCATTTTACGAATTTTCCATAACTGGTAAACCGTACGAGAGCGACAAAGGCTAACTTAACAGAACATATAGAGATTGTTAAAACACACAATTTATGTTGTATATATATATACATATATATATATATATATATATACATATATATATATATATATATATATATATATATACAACAGCTTTAAGAGTGTGTAAAGTTTCATAAAAATCTATTAAATAGTTAACCAAATATAGGTCCAAGCATTTTGAAAAAATGTATTTTTTCTGATAACAAAGGGCATAGTTTACATTCAGATTACAATAATAAAATACTTTTGGAGCTTGCACATGAGTAAGGGCCAATATGGCCCTTTCTTAGAAAGTTGGTGTAAGTACAACCAGATGCTGATCATTCGTACTCTATATGACCACAATAACAGTGTATTTTATAACTACTGTCGCAGGAAGTAATTGCCAATAGTAAAATAATATCTCTGGCTAATGTGGTGGAAACCTTAAGCTTTTATTAAATTTTAAGTACTGGTATAAAATGTTGAAATAAGAATTTGGAGATATATTATTTAAACATCAGAGATTAAAGTGGAGTATAAATATAAAAATAAAAAACAAACTGATGTGTTCCGTTCACATGATTTCTCTACCTGTTCTCAAACAGTTCTTATAATGGATTCTTTTATCTAGATCATGCTAATCGAGATACACATTAGCAGAAATTGTCTTACTACTTACTTCCTTCTAAGCAGAAGGGAAATAGAAGAATGCACTAGACAAAAGCGAGGTCAAATCATTTAAGAGCTGGCTGCCATTTGAACAATTGAAGTTGGGTTCTCTTTGCATGGCCAGGGTTAAAATAAAAGAATGATGGAGCTAATAAGGAATTCACATTTGTAGAAATTTTAGTATTGAAACCGTTATCAAGGAATATCTCAGAAACGGTTAATTCTATAAAAAAGTATATAACATAAATTGTGTGTTTTAAAGTCAATGTTCTTCTATCTCTTACGATTTACTAGTTATGCAAAATTCATCCCTAATGAAGAGGCCTTCAGAGGCTATTCCTAGAAAATTCAATATATACATAGTATTTGTTATGCAAATATCTTTAATATACGGTATTTTAATCAAAATGTAACAGCCATTTTTCAGAAAAATAAAACGTTCAACATTTGTTCCATGTAAAGAGCAATTTGGGGTGGGATATATTTATACTTACTATGAACATAGTGTAAAGAGAAGGTACTGTATTGCACCCAAAAATTCGATACCGAGATTTCGCCGGAAATTCATGTTTTGAGACCCCTGAAACAAAAAAACCCATTTTTAGAAAAAATATCCGTGTGTGTGTGTGTGTGTGTGTGTGCGCGCCTGTCTGCGGGCAACATGGTTAAAAAACGAAAGGATCATTAAATACCAAACTTGATATTTAAGTTTATCTTCCAAGGATGTGACACGAAGATTTTGAAGAAAAATCCTCCACCTGTAACTACCCTTTACATGGAAAAATTTTTGAAAATATCCGTTTTCTAAAAAATAGCTATTATCAATTTTGATTAAAATACCGTAAGTTTAAGATATTTATATGGCAAATAAAGCGTATTTCTTAAAATTTTCTGGGAATAGTTTCTAAAGACCTCTTTATTCTGAATGAATTTTAGTGAATTTTGCGTATACTAGTAAACCGTAAGAGATAGACAAAAGCTTACTACACAAATAATGTAGATCACAATTTATGTGAAACATGTTTTTTTCGTGGAATTAATCATTTCGAGGTTACTCCTTGTTATTTGTTTCACATTTAAAATAAAATTTTCTCATACGGAGAGTTGTAAACTCCTGGCCCAGCATAGTGTATTCCCTGATTTCCCTGCTACTTGCAAGAAATCAAGTAGTTTAGAACAATTTCTGTTAATGTTCACCTCAATTATCACAAATTGTATTTCTATCCACTTCTTCTAACAGGTTAGTCTTCTGAATAAACTGTTTAACAATAATTTGTTACAGCAATGTAGAATAACATATAAGCCTGTTTTAGAAAATGTTCGTGTCGTATCCTTGGAAGATAATTATCACGTTTGGTATTTAACGATCTTTTCATTTTTATATATGCAAATATACATACGGACCTTTTTCTATTTAGGGGACCTCAAAACTTATATTTCCGGTGAAACCTCGATGTCCAATTTTTGCGCATACTACGTGTCAAGAAAGTAAAAATCAGAAGTGCCTCTTTGATGGAAGAGAGAAAATTCACAATGCATAGTAGCCCGTATATAAGGAGTGCCATAAATGTTCAGGCTACTTATGAATTTATTTTGATAATTTAAATATTATTAAATGTTAATATTAAGATATTATATAATATTAATAGATAATAACATTTGAAGACCGTGTAAATTCCAAAATGGAGCAAGAAACCATTTTCGTTGGGTTATTATTACTTTTTTGTATTGTTCTCTAATTATATGATCAATATTTTTATGCTGTAGTGAAAGTTAATGAGATATAACGCACACAATAACTACCATTATAAAATAAAGTAATGCAATTAATCTCTAAGCAGAGTTAGGACCAGTCATTCATTGTGTCATGATTCTCCCGTGGGATTTTAATAAAACAAAAAGGGATAACTATAAACGATAACCTGAAAGTGATAGTATTTGTAATTCGTTTTATTGGTTTAAAGTAGTTCAATATAGAAAAAGTGGAATAGCTGGAAACATTCCATCACTTCATATATATTATAGTAACAGGATTAGTGGGTTTATAGTGCATCATAGAGGTATTTAAGATTTAAATTAGCCCTCAGAGGTTACATTTTTAACACACTAAAAATGTTGGTTTGAAAGAAAAACATAAAAATTTTTATATCTGCAATAAGAATAAAAATGCTCTGCTCCAAAACCATTATATACCTACTATATATAATGTTTTGTTTAATTTTATGTGTTAGAATGTTTCAGTGATATAGTTTTACTCTCCAGAATTTGTATATAATTTTTATGATTTATTCCCTTATTGATCGTAGCTGGTAAACAACCAGAGTTTTTCTTTTCTTTGTTTTTTTTATTTCATTTATTTAAAGTCACTTCAACTGCTTGGTCATATCGCTACGGTTCTGTTCCTAATACTCGTTTTCCACATACCCAATTCATTTTTGCTTCGTGCCAAGCAAATGGTGCGGTTATCAGTCCGTCTGCCTTTTCACCATCTGTATTCAGACGGTATCCAGCCAGTTCTCCAGGTCTCTTGCCTTATACATCATACTGTTTTGCTCCGTGGCAAGAAGATTGCGCGGCCTATCAGTTTCAGTATCTGTGGATAGATGGCAGAGTAATCAGAATTATCATCTATTTTTCAGTTCTACTATTGTTTTGGACTGAAGGTGAAACTTTGCGTCAGGGCATTAAATATTCAATCCCGTATATTACTTAACATCCTTAATGTATATTGATATAATTTATGTAAATTAGCAAACGAAATTAAAATAGATTTAGGTACTATTTGAATTTTTCATTTCTTAAAAATTATTTCCGGTGAATATTGACTTTAAGACTCAAACAGTTTCAGTAAGATTATGCTACAGCAAAAATACTAGAATTTCAATGTCAACTGTGTGTCGATTCCTTGCGAATAAAAAAGGAAATTCTATGATCTTCCGATTTTTGTGTTTCTCTGTGGAGATATCTGAAGAGGAAGGTGCTATTGAAATAGCTAAAAAATCTGATGTGTTCCATTCATATGACTTTTTGAACGTCTCTGCAATAAAGTATTGCTTATGCTTCTATCGACTTCATGCTAATTGAGAAAAAATTAGTAGAAAGTGTTATTACTCGCTTCCTTGTAAATAGAAGGGAAATAAGGGTTAAAGTGGAGGTCAAAAGCTGATCGCTATGGGACTGAAGCTCCTTTGTTTGTAGGAACTGGAGTTGAAAAATTCCGGTATGAAAATAGCTCAATTATTTTAAAGCTAAAAACACTACAAAGGAATAACTCAAAAACAATCAACTTCTCGAAAAAATGTATATAACAATAATTGTTATTGTGTTTTAACGTGCACTACATTTTTTGTTTGGTAAGTTTTTGTCCATCTCTTATAGTTTAGCAGTTATGCATTTCTCCAGAATAACAGTGGTCTTCAGAGGCAATTTCCAGAAAATTCAAGAAATGCATTTTATTTGTTATGCAAATATCTTTAACATACTTTATTTTAATCAAAATCATTAGAGCCATTTTTCAAAAAAGTCTCATGTAAAGGATAGTTGGGGGTGGGAGATTTTCTTTAAAATGTGCGTGTCGCATACTTGGAAGATACCAAACTTAAACACAAAGTTTGGTATTCAACGATGTTTTCGTTTTTGAGCTATGCTGTCCACAGAACACACACGCTTATTTTTCTAAAAATGCCTTTTTGGATTCAGGAATACCTAAAACATATATTTCCGGTGAAATCTCGGTATCGAATTTTTGGGAGGAATACAATACCTTCTCTGTACAGTATACACTATGTACACAGTACGTGTTGGGAAAGTAAAAATTCTTGTGGACATTAAAGAAAATATTCGCAGATATATTAATATTCCATTTACTATTGCAAAATGCATTTAGCGATAATTGCGTTATATTTATTATTTATTGTCGCTCAACTACAACCGATTAACTACAAATTACAGAATATCGTAATCATCATCACAACAATGATTGGGCATCTGCCCGTTTCGGCTTTACAAAATATCAGTCCATCGCTTCCTAGGTCGTCGAACATCTCGTCGTCTAGCTTGGGTATCTCTCCTCACACTTTCTTTCATGCGCTCAATCCATTCCTGTCTTTGGTTCATTGCTTTGCTGTATAAAGATTTACTTCTAGTTCCTCTCTTATTTATTAACTGTTAATCTTGTTGACTTTAGTGTAACCTTTTACATACCTAAAGAAATCCATCTCCGGCATCTGGCTGCTATCTTTTTATTACTTTCTCTATACGTGTACATAGTGTATAGAGAAGGCATTATAATGCACCAAAAATTCGATATCGAGATTTCATCGGAAATACACGTTTTTGTGTGTGTGTGTGTGTGTGTGTGTGTGTGTGTGTGTACCATAGCTCAAAAACGAAAAGTCCGTTAAAATGTTTTTGATTTTCTCAAAAATGGCTAACGCTTTTGATTAAAATGTCGTATATTAAAGATATTTACCTGACAAATAAAATGTATATCTTGAATTTTCTGGGAATAGCCTCTGAAGATTATATTCTGGATGAATATAACCGTAAAAGATGGACAAAAACTTACCACACAAAAAAGTAGAGCACGTTAAAAAAACACAATTTATGTTACATACATTTTTTCGTGAAGTTGATCGTTTTTTAGATATTCCTTGTTTTTGGTTTCAGATTTGAAAAACTTATACTTTTCTGATACAGGAATTTGACAACTCGTGTCCATACAAACAAACGAACTTCAGTCACATAGCAACCAGCTTTTGGCTTTCACTTTAACCTATGGTAATCCCTTATTTAGCTTCTACTTACAATAAAGCTAATTTTTCTCGATTAGCATGAAATAAATAAAAGAATAAGCTTGCTAACGATAATTTGTTACAGAGATATAGAAAGTCATGAGAATGGAACACATCAGATTTTTTTTCGTTGAAACCTAAGTTTTGCACATTATACCACTGTGGAGATTGCCACACATATTTTAGTTTCTCTTCTTAGTTGATTTTAAAATGTTCTCTGCATAGTTCCACAAATTGACGTGAAATTTATTTACTTTAATATGAATATCCCTTCTACGTTAAAGCTAATGTCAAATACTAAATATTTAAAAGTGGATGCTTGTTTTAGAACTCAATCATCTGGCACACTCTGTTTACTTATCTTTCTTAATGATTCTTTAAGGTGCTGCATTTGTGTAATTTGGAAAATCTACAATAACATATTTTACTGACATATATACCAGTATTCTATACAATAACATATTTTACCGACATATATACCAGAATTCTATACAATAACATATTTTACTGACATATATACCAGTATTCTATACAATAACATATTTTACTGACATATATATCAGTATTCTACACAATAACATATTTTGCTGACATATATACCAGTATTCTATACAATAACATATTTTACTGACATATATACCAGTATTCTATACAATAACATATTTTACTGGCATATATACCAGTATTCTATACAATAACATATTTTACTGACATATGTACCAGTATCCTTTACAATAATAGTGATATTTATACCATGTAACAACATTCTAGCTTCAGTGGGTATTTAAATTATAATTTTTCATTATATACATTCACTCTTCTAGTAAAAATGAGAAGTTATGCATTTTTAAAAATATTCACACAAAGATCAGTTTTATAGTAAACGAGCTTACAAGCATAATTACGTCATATTATATTTTACATTAGCCGTAGTTAGTGTAGAATAGCTATTACTTTTCGTACTCTCCAAAACTTTTGATTTTTCAGAATTTAATAATCAAATTTGGAGCAATATTTAGAAAAACTAAGATGACTACTTTTTAATGCACCTTGGGGAGATAACATAAAAGTGTAAAACAAATTAATGGAAAATTACATTTTCTGGTATATTTTCATCAAAGAAAACTGTTGGAAAATGTTTGCGAGAACATAAGGTTTAAAGTTAGGAGTGGCTATTAATAAACATGCGCTCACTCATTTATAGCTTTAGAATAAGTATTTCAAATTTGTTAAGCAGAAAAACGATATATTTTTTAGTTTAGAATTCAAATCATTTTACTATGGAACAAAACAGTCTTTTAATTTTTCACAATTTTTGTATCAGATTTCACATATGTAATAGTCTAATATAATAGGACATACCAATGTATCTTAATAATGATGTATTTGAATGTTTTTTTCCTTCTTTATTCGTGCAATGGCAATTTATTGTAGCGAAATTTCTTTCTTTTCCTTCTATTACTTTCTATACACTTCCTATGAGCTTAGTGAATAGAGAAGGCATTGTAAGGCACACAAAAATTTGATACCCACACTCAAATAAATGTTTTAGGACACCCCTGAATAAAAAAAACATTTTTAAAAAAATGTCCGTCTGTGACTTTTGGCAGTATAGCTAAAAACCGAAAAGTCCGTTAAATACCAAACTGTGTTTAAATTCAGTATCTTCAAAGGATGCGACACGAAGATTTTCAAGACCCCCCCCCAACCATCCTTTACATGGAAACATTTTCAAAAATGTTTATTTTTAAAAAAATGGCTAATGATTTTGATGAATATATCGTATAATAAAGATGTTTACATAACAAATAAAATGTATATCTTCAATTATCGGGAAATAGGCTATGACGACATCTTTATTCTGGATGAATTTTGTATAACTGGTAAACCGTAAGAGATAGACAAAAACTTACTTTACAAAAAATGTAGAACTCGTTAAAACACACAACTTATGTTATTTACATTTTTTCGTGGATTTGACCATTTTTAGATATTCCTTGTTATTGGTTTCACTTTTCTCATTGGGGAATTTGTCCATACAAACAAAGGGACTTCAGTAACATAGCAACCAGATTTTAAAAGCTTTGCCTATCGCTTTAATCTATGGTACTCCCTATTTTCGGTCTAATTACAAGGAAGAAAGTAGTAAATACCTTTCTGCTAATTTTGTCTCGATTAGCAAAAATGGAAGCATAATATTTTGGAACCATACGATTGATAAGGATCAACGCATGTAAAGCTATATTCTAATAAATACAAATTCATTCACATCTGTACGTTTTAAATGTGAAAATAAAGTTGTCACACATTTTAATACGTACTGCAAGCTTATAAGCAAACCATTGGTAAGACTTTAGGTGACGATCACTCAGATTTACGATAGGACTGTTAAAATCAATAACTAATGACTAGTTCCAGCAATTTACTAAATGAGCGTTTTAACGAATGGATTGGAAGATATGACGTAACTGCACGACCAGTGCGGTCACAAGTTTCCTATTTATGATCTCACTAGTAATGTGATTAGAGTAGAGATACTGCAGCCTTTTGTGCAGGATTCCCTTCATCCTTAAGCATTTCCTGTTTATATTATATTTTTACTTTCTCTACACCTAGTATGTACATAGTGTATAGAGAGGGTATTGTATTACATCCAAAATTCGATACCGAAATTTCACCAGAAATACATATTTTAGATCCCTATGAATCCAAAAATATGTAAGTATGTGTGTGGACAGCATAGCTCAAAAATGAAAATATCATTAAATACCAAACTTGGAATTTAAATTTGGTATCTTCGAAGGATGATAAGATTTTCAAAAAAATCCTCCCACCCCAAACTACACTTTACGTGGAAAAAAACTTAGAAAAATTGCTGTAACAATTTTGATTAAAATCTCATATATTTAAGGTATTTACATGCCAAATAAAATGTATATCTTGAATTTTCTGGGAATAGCCTCTAAAGACTTTTTTTTTTTAGTTTAACGTCCTTTAACCTCGTTGGGCATATCGGACGATGAATGAAATTAGTGAAATGTTGCTCAAATGATCTTGGGGTCTATGGAGCTTAAAGTTATTCACATTCGTCTTCTCAGGATAAGGGAGAACCTTATCCGGGTAACACACCCTAAGCGAGATTCGAACTCATGACCTTTTGAATCTGAGGCTGACACGCTACCACCACACTACTCAGGCGGGCTAAAGACCTCTTTATTCTGAATGATTATTATTAATTTTACATAACTGGTAAACTGTAAGAAATAGACAAAACTTACTGCACAAAAAATGTGTATCACGATAAAACACACAATTTATTTATATAAATTTTCTTTTCGTGGAGTTTGTCGTTTTCGAGATATTTCTTGTTATTGATTTCAGTTTTAAAACTTATGGGAACTTGACAACGCTTATCCACATACAGAAACGGATTTAATTCCATAAAAATCACATTTTAAAATATTTGACTGTTGGTTTAGCCTTGTGTATTCCCTTATTTCCCTTCTAGATTAAAGGAACTAAATAATAGGACCGTTTCTCCTAATATTTTAGCATTAAATAGATAGAAAAATAAACTTATTAACAATAATTTGTCACAGAAATGTTAGAAAAAGTCACGTGAGTGGAGCACAGCAGATTTTACTCCATCATGTTGTGTACAATCTACTATAAAAAAATCTGATGTGTACCATTCACATGACTTTCTCTATATCTCTGCAACAAATTACTCTTAATAAGCTTATACTTCTATTTACTTCATGTTAATCAGACTAAAATAGCAGAAATAGTCTTATTACTTAGTTCCTTGTTGCTATGTTTGCTTTGTTCCTTGCTGGTTGCTATGTCACTGAAGTTCCTTTGTTTGTATGGAAGCAGTTGACAAATTCCTATATAAGAAAAGTATAAGTTTTCATAGCAGAAACCAAAAACAAGGAATAACTCAAAAGCGATGACTCCACGAAAAAAATGTATATAACATAAATTATGTGATTTAACGTGCTCTACATTTTCAATGTAGTAAGTTTTTGTCCATCTCTTACGGTTTAGCAGTTATTCAAAATTCCGTAAAATTCATCCAGAATAAAGTAGTCTTCAGAGGTTATTCCCAGAAAATTCAAGATATACATTTTATTTTTCAGGTAAATATCTTTAATATACGAAATTTTGATCAAAATCGTTAGAGCCATTTTTCAGAAAATCAACATTTTCGAAAAAAATGTATTTGTAAAGGGTAGTTTGGGGTGGGAGGGTTTTTTTCAAAATCTTCGTGTCGCATCCCTGGAAGATACTAAACCTAAAGTTTGGTATTTTACCGACTTTTCGTTTTTGAGTTATCGTGTTCACAGGCACACGGACACACTGACACATGAACATATGGACACACAGACCGTTTTGTAAAAATGCTTTTTTTTTGGATACATGAGACCCTAAAACATATATTTCCGTTGAAATCTCGGTATCGAATTTTTGGGTGGAGTGCAATACCTTCTCTATACACTATGTACATAGTGCGTATAGAGAAAATAAAAACGAAATAGTCGTGTCAGAAAATGGAATAAGACAGAAAACTCCACACTGGAGATAAAAATTGTTTCATTCTTCCAATAAACAAGATAAATATTTTTGTGGTGAGTTTATAGATACTGAGGCACTACAAAGCATGTTACATTACCATTCTCAAAGTATTTTCAATATTTGTTATTTAGACAATTATTGGTATACAATCTTGGAATGTGAAGCAACTAAAGAAATGAGAGCAAAAATTAAGATTGAGAGGTGGACTAATTAACAAATATAAATAAGGGAAATAGGTTTTTAAATATTAAAGATATCATTAAATCTGAAGAGTTATCTAGGCAAGATTAAAATAAAATGGTTGAAGAAAATGAAAAAAATGGAGAACTATACCACCTAAAAACATAATTTAATATGAACTCGGGTAATTTCTAGATGTTGGCAGTTGAATAGCTACTAGGTTGAAACTTCTCGGGCCTATTTGTTACCAGCAACTCGGAAGAAGTGAATAATATTCAGTATTGCTGTCAGGGATGCAAATCAGTATTATAAAACACTATGTATCATTTAGTAGAAAATAAATTCAATATAGCTTTTATTATTTATAAAGGAATTATTAAACCAAATAAAGAAAAAGTGTAATTAAAACATTTTGGAATAATTAAGGTTTGAAAACAAATTAAATTCCATTATATATAGTGTAATTATAGTTGCTTCGCCCATTTCCCAAGTTACTTTTTGCATTTTACTGATAATATAGATGTATCCCAACATTTTCTTCTAAAAATGTATTATTTTGAAATAAAAATATGCTTGAAAACTAATTGACAATGATGAACATTTTAATTCATTGAAATACGTTTTAATATTGTATGATTATTATTATTTAAGTTAAGTTAGTTATAAGTAAAATTCTTACTCTTAGTATAATAAGGACTTAATAATAAGAATTTATTTTATTTCATCTAAGGTCTTATCTGGGAAAGTTATTTATATTATTGATGTAAATTAACATTCATAATTTACAGAATATATAATAATTACCTATAAGAGAAATAGAAACGGGTCATAATAATAAATACATAAGATGTGTATTCTAAATATTTTAATTACGTATAAAAGGGTATATATTATTACTTTTATTATTAAACACTTATTATGTACTTGCAAAGTACACAGAATTCATTATAACAGAGTTTCATTTTATAGCGCAGTAAAATAATATACAGAAAATTTAAAACTAAATAGTCTTTATACATAATCATTTGTATATATTCTACATTAGATACCTTGTTAGAAAATAATTCACATCTTCTGTTGACAATCGGTGACCAGTTCTGAATCTCTTCGTTATATTGGGATATTATTTTCTCACTTTTCATGTGCGTTGAAGGTTCTTCATATTATGGTAACTTTGCTATTGCAGGCCTTCTGGATAGGCTGGCAGTTTTAGGTTGGTTTTTTTTTCATGGAGTTTCCTGTGCCTGCATATATCATTCATATATTCATATATATATATATCATTCATATATTCATATATATATATATATATATATATATATATATATATATATATATATATATATATCTAGATTCATCTTAACAGTAATAAATTCAGAAAACTTTCTCTCTATTGCTAAAGCCTCTGACTTGTCCCTTTTCTGCAATAAATGGGATCGCTATGATAGTCGGCTTAGAAGTATCTCCTTTCTGCAATGACCAATTCAATGTGTCTATCTGAGTTAATATCTTGCAGTGAGGGGTAGTCAAAAGGTTTTGCAAGTATTATCTTAAAATCTATGCTAACGATGGAGTCTTACCCTCTTACCCTTCAACCTTTTCTCCGCCTCTGTTCACACAGAGTTATAGACGGTTCAATCATTTGTCCAAATAACTACAGTATTCAAACTATGTATTTATACAGAGATGAATTTATAGCTTGATTAATTCCTGCATTCGTTCATTTCCAGCAATTCAAAAGTTCACCTAAAGAAGCCATCAGAAGTCAGACGGTGCAAAGTCAGGACTGTAATGTGATTGGCCAAGCATTAAAAATAATATAGCTATCTATATTCAACCAACTATTCTATTTAATAAACCTGTGTACCGTTTTAAATATATCTAGTTTTTTAATAAATGAATTTAATTCGGGGAATATAACTTATTTTTATTTAATTTAAGTAGCAAATTAATTCCAATCAGTTTTGACATATTAAGATAAATATTTGGACTATTAAGTTATATTTAGTTTCTTCAAACTTGCATCTGTTCTTGAGATGACGCATTGCGAGGAAATTGAAGATGGTACCTTTGGAAACCGCCGCATTATCTCTTTAAATATAGATACCAAAACTCAAGTGCCATAGTATTTTCTGACATGCGGTCTAACACTAGGAGGAGCTTTTTTGTCGAAGCATAACTGGTCTTAGATCGTGCTTATTTACCCACATGCACTATAGCAATAATATCTTAAACTTCCGTGCATAGAGCTGAGAACGTTTTGAGCCATTTGATATAAACATACTCAGAAAGCACACTCCTTTGCTTTCTTCTTGTTTTCATAGGTTAAGGAAATTGTAACTCATTCTGGATAGATTTTAGCAGTTTTAAATTGCATTGGGTATAAAGCCAATGCTGCGAACACTGATACCGATTTCAATTATTAGCATATCAATCATAATGTGTTTCTCTTCTTTCATCAAGTTCCTCGCTCTCCAAATTGTTCACTCATTCACTTCTTTGTTCAAATGATCAAATAGACCTTGCAATGCCATCAATTTAACAAAGTTACTCTTAGTAACACTTAGCAAGTTCTAATGGGTTTGTTTTGTTCTATCTAGCTTATAACATGTGAAAATGTAGATTATAAATGTTCTTTATTAATATATATGACTTTTCACCACCTATTTTTTAAGGCTGTACAACTATGAATATTAACATTAAACTCGAAATTACGCAAGTTTTGATAGCGTAAGGCTATTGTTTCTTGCTTTGTTAGTTGCATTTTGAGCCGTTATTGTCCAGCAATAGATAAACTAGTTGTCCTTCAAAATATTTAAACGGTTTTGATCAAAATATTATGGAAGAGTGCTGACATTCTAAACAGTCAGCTTCGTTTTCAGAGTATTGGTCTACTTGCCCTAGCACTAACTGGTGCTTTCTGATGTTTCCGATTTCTCTTATTCTTTCGTTCTTTCAATTCTCCAAGCACAAGTATGACTGCTAAAGCCTAAACGCTTTTACACGAATGGGATGCTGTTCCTAATAATATTGATTAAACCTAAATATAACACAATAACAGTAAAGAGTTAGAAGGTGGAATTAAATGGAATCTTCTTAATATTCACAATGCTATATGTACTTATAAGGGAAGAATGGTATTGGCGTGTAATTATGTCTAAACATGCATCTTCAAGCACTCTTCTTTTTGCGAGGAGGAAGAGTCGTGGACTCACATCTTGGCAAGATGTAGGGGCACGGAGGAATGGCGGGAAAAATATTTGCCGCGATTTTTTACCACTGCGAATGTAGGGATAGAAGCATGTTGGACGCTACTGGCAGGCACGGAAAACATGGACGGGCTAGGTAAATTTATACTTAAGGCAAGACAGCTGAGATCTGAGGAGGCTGCCAATAGAGAAGGGGGGGGGGATAAGATCAATTAAACAAAAGTGACTACAATGTTCTACATACATATATATTATGTCATACTTAGGTCACTGTTGTGCTAGGGTTGTATATATTATGTGTATATGTGTCTTTTAAGTGTAATTATGTATTATAAGAGGGTGCATTTATGAAGGGTACTCTGTGCTGTAAATTTAAATTGCTATATTTTAATATCTTTATATCTTTATTTTCGGATAAACTCTTAATTTTATTGTTTAATATTGCTTTTGACTGTGTATTTCCTTTGTCTTTTTATTTTCGTGTTTACTCTTCTAATTCTTTGTTGTGGTTGTTATTTTAATATTGCTTGTAATGTGTATTGCAAAAGCACGTACGGTCTGTGGATCCGTGCGACTGTTGAAATTCTATGTATGATATTGCTATGTTAATAAATACACTTATTCATTCATTCATTCATTCATTCAAGCACTCTTCTTGTCGCCCTCCGTGGTGTAATGGCTACCATGTTGACTTCATATCCCAAAGTCGCGGGCTCAAACATGGTGGAGGACGATGGATTTTTTCGGGCGTAAAAATCCTTAGCATGGCTTCCTTCGGAAGGGAAGTAAACCCGTGGGTCCCTTGTCATAGGTTTACGTTACGTAAAAGAACCTCAAGCCTGAGCAAAATTAGCGGTCTTTCACGCCAGTTTAGAGTGGGACGCTGAGAACCACAGCAGTTAAAGAGCGTCCATAAATAAAACACCATTTCGTTTTTTCTACGACCTCAGAATCTATGATGTTCCCACAAACATTTTCTTCATGTTTGGGGACAAGAAGGAGACGCAGGGAGTGAGTACCAGTCAGGCGAATATTGGGGTACGGAAGCAATTTATGCACTTTGGCGGTGACAACTCTGCATGAATGTCCTGGTGCATTTTCGTGGTTAAATAGCACTTTCTTCTTCACCAAACGGGGCCGTATCACCTTCAACTTCTTGCCAAATAGGGCCAATAAGCCACTGTAGAACTGTGTATGATCGTTTTTGTTTTTATATGAGAGGTCAATGAGCACTACACTACACATCCACAAAATCGTCGCCATCACTTTTCCCGAAGATCTGTCTTTCCCTTTTTTTGGAGCTGATTTACCGGAAGCAACCCATTGTATTAATACTTTTTTTTCCAGAGTATAATGATGAAGCCAGATCTCATCGGTAGTGGCAACGGGTTTCGCTTAAAAAGCTCTAAACACAGATTCAAAGTTGAAAGCCACACTCGCTTGTTCTTTCCTGTGAGCAATAGCAGCACCCAGCGGGATGAAAAACTTTTTAATCTCCAATCTATCATTCAAAATATGCACTGCTTTTTCCGTCTACACACCTACGGAGTCTGTTACTTAGCGAACTTTTGTTTGAAGATATACCAGACTAATATCCTGAGCTTTTTTGATCAATTCCTCAACTACCGGGCTGCTCATTAAACGCATCTTCAACCACTTTTAAAATCGTTGAACCAAAATATAAATGTTGTCATAGATAGCGAAAGGTCCGTATAAACAGCCTCCAATTTCATTTTTATCTCCTTTGAAGTTTTCCCTTCCAAAAGCAAAAAGGGAATCACTGAACGATACTACCATTTTTTCCATTTTAGCGAAAACACATCAGACGACTTACTAGAGTGTATGCCAAAGCCAAACTAATCTATGAGTTAGAATTAAATTTGTTTTGGTAAGGTGCAACAGTGGCCATACACAGTGGTAACATCAACTTGTCTTAGCAATGCCATCTATTTAGTGATTGTTGAATCATCCTCGCATCTTTTGCATGTAGTGTAATGATGGTAATACATTATATACCAAGCAACTATATATAGTTGCCAAACTAAATTCTTACCAACTTTTAAGCCTATATCTAGGAACCTGTTTATCCAAGGAAAAAGAAGGATACATTTTCTAGTCAAATAACTAATAAAATACGAATCCCTAGATATGAAGCCCAAATTTCTAAGTTATTCCTTATAACAAGAGAACTGTTTACTTCTCTATAAAATGTTGGAATGTATGCACTTTAATTACATAATTATCTGGTATAGACAAAGCAATTATTAATAGAAAGGATGTCCATATTACACTATAATTTTAACTTAAAAAAATCTGATGTGTTTCATTCACATGAATTTCTCTACATCTACATCTTATAGTTAAAAAGCTTATTCCTACTTCTTGCTAATTTAGAAAAATTAGTAGAAATTGTCTTATTACTTGCTTCCTTGCAAGTAGAAGGCAAATAAGGGAGTAGCATAGGTTAAAGTGACAGTCAAAAGCTGGTTGCTATGTGATTGAAGTTCCTTTGTTTGTATCGACAGGAGTTCACAAATACGCATCGAGGCTTTGAACACCAAGTGTCAATTTCCTCCTCCTGTTCGTGCTGTAAAGACTAGTGTGTGTTCTTTAAGATTATTAAGTGTTGTGTGTAAATTACTTTAGAGTATTCTTATTATTGTTGCTTTCCTTTGTTGTTCACAGAACTACATACTGAAAATTCACGATTGAACAGAGCTATACAGAGTGGATCAATTCAGTTTATACTGTTCAATATTTCCAAAAATAAGCGCGTTGTAGAAAGAAATGTCTGGAATAAAAGTGATTAGATATTATGGTGGGAATGAAATGTCATTAGTTGTGTTTTATTTGGAGGAGTTGTGATTATAATTAAGGGACAATTTAACGTTTTAAATGGGAACATTTACCGTAATAAAATTAAACAACATTAAATCATTCTACAATTACTCCTGTACCAACAGAAATAAGGACGAAACTTCTGAATGGTTGTGTACGAAGAGCGCAAAAATGGTCTCACGCTACATACGATACAAAATCATGTAGACAATTAGTTATTTAGTAAATTTTAGGAGACATTTACTAGATTTTCATTTCCACATAGATATAGCAGAAGATGTCTGGTTGGTTTAGCTTTAGATCGCTAAACCTAATAAATGAAAAAATCAAGTCCTAACGGAGGAAATAGACTGACTAAATTGGTATCCGTTTTGGACACACTGTAAAAAATTTGATTTGGTCCATTCACATGACGTTCTCTATATCTCTGCAACAAATTTTCATGCTAATCGAGAAAAAAAAATTTAGAAATAGTCTTATTACCTGCTTCCTTTTAAGTAAAAGCGAAATAAGCGAGTACCATAGATTAAAGTGCTAGTCAAAGGCTGGTTGCTATGTGACCGAAGTTCCTTTGTTTGCATGGACAGGAGTTGACAAATTCCTGTATGAGAAAATTAGTTTTTGAAAGGTGAAATAAAAAAGAGAACAACTAAAAACGATCAACTCCACGAAAAAATGTTGTATAACATAAATTGTGTGTTTTAACATGCTCTACATTTTCTGTGTAGTAAGCATGTTACCGTTTAGCAGTTAAGCAAAATTCGGCAAAATTCATCCAGAATGAGGAGGTATTCAGAGGCCATTCCCAGAAAATTCAAAATACATTTTATTTTGTATGTAAATATGAGTAATATACGGGACTTTAATCAAAATCTTTTAAAGCCATTTTTTAGAAAATCAAAATCTTCGAAAAGTTCCATGTAAAAGGTAGTCTGGGGTGGGGGGTTTCTTGAAAATCTTCGTGTCGCATCCTTGGAAGATACCAAACTTAAATACCAGTTTGGTTTTTAACGGTCTTTTCGTTTTTGAGCTATGCTGCCCACAGACACATAGACACACACACATACACACACAGACAGACAGATACACACACTGACATGTTTCTAAAAATGCTTTTTTTGGATTCAGGAGGAGGTCTCAGAACATATATTTCCGGTGAAATCTCGGTATCGAATTTTTGGTTACAATGCAATACCTTCTCTGCACACTATGTACATAGTATGTATAGAGAAAGTAAAAAGTCTCTATGATGTATCGTACAGCAAGTAGATATTTATAAACTCTCTGGCCATATAGCTACTAAACGTTTACAACTGAAGCCTACAAAGTGACTATTGTTCATAAATTGCAACTTCCTGGTGAAGAGGAATGTTAGAAATGTCTAACAGCAGATGGACAAACATTTCAATACCACTAACAACACTGTTAATAATACTCATAGTGCATGCTACTATTATTCATTAGTTAAATAACAAGAATTCTCAAGAAGTTGGCTTCAAGTTAGCTACACTCAAACCGATATCAATATAAAACATTCACAGTATCGACCATGAGTTACTGATTGCAGATAAAATGCAATCTCGTGTTTGGTCTGCATAAACCGAGAGATGGGACATAGCTTGTTATCTACAACGTCACAGCATCGAGTCCGATAACACTGAACCTATTATAGTTCGACCTGGCTTTAAAACTTGCAACATAAAAGCTTCCCTGTATACCAGACAGCACGCGGAGCACTCATACACGTGCCACCGTAGAATCCAGTAACATTTCAATCTCGTTTCTTTCGGTCTGGCTTTAAAGCTTGGAAAACACCTATGTCTGCTCATGAGTATATGATGCGGTAATTTTAGAATGACGCCCCCCCCGGCGTCCCAGTGTAGTAGATAGCGCGCAGAGCACATACAGATCACAACGTAGAATTCGGTAACAGTTCAATCTACTTTCTTTCGAATTGGTGACGCGGGAATGTTAGAATGAAAAACCCCCAGACTAGTAGACAGCGCGCGGAGCAATAATACCGTCACACCGTAGAATCAGGTAACCATCAACCTATTTTCTTTCGTCTTGGCTATAAAGCTTGAAAATTCCAGGTCTATTGATGTGTATGTGATTCGGGAGCTTTAGCAAGAAAACTCACATCCCCACCACCCCCACCCCTCTGTCTAGTAGATAACGCGCTGAGTACGCATACACGCGATCCGATGTGGTCCATAACATAAAGCTCTCTATTTTATTTTCCGGCAATTGAGTTTAGAAGCTTTAGCACTAGATCATAATATTATTTCAGTGGTGAATTTCTATTGTTCAATCATTTTTAAAAATAATAAAAAAGCTCAATTATGACGTAGCTTAAAAGAAAATAAGTTGTATATTGTTTTAAAATGTGCTCTTTTACTACACTTATCATTCTTATCTTATTTTAATCTTCAGATATTGCAGCATTAGGTGAGTAAATCTGTAGTGTGGGAAACAGCCAGTCAATATTTGGGGCTGCCTTCAAAATAGAAGCAAGTTATTTTCGACATAGTGCGTAACCACAGCTCTTTTCCATAGCCATAACTGTGTGAACGCTTAAAATATTTAGTTATTATTGAATAACGTTGTAGCCACTTTTGTTCGGCTGCACGCTGACTTGGTTATGGGGAGACACAGATGTTCCTGCCGGCGTTTCCCTCCGCAGCGCGCAATGTGTTAGACATAAAAAGTAAGAGATTTTTATGCTAAATCGTGAGTCACCAGTCATTATTTTTAAGTGAGGAAAGGCTTATTGCAATCCTATAGAAACAAAGAAGTATTTGACAGATCTCCAAAGATGTATGTTACCGTTAATAGCATTTTTTCTCTCATATTAATTGAATATATAAAACATATAGTGTAATTTTGATATTTGGAATCACAATGAACTATACGTAATAAAATGCTTTAATTTTTTTTTGTAGCATAACGAACTTTAACCTGGTTGGTCATATCGGACGATGAATGAAATGGGTGGTATGATGCTCAAATGATCTCGGGGTCCATGGAGCTTAGTTACTCGACATTCGTCTTCTCAAGATAAGAGAAAACCCAGAAAAAAACTTATCCGGGTAACTCACCCTAAGCGAGATTGGAACTCACGACCTTTTGAATGTGAGGCAGCCACGCTACCACCACACTACCCAGGCGGGTGTTTTGAATTTTGATGGATCTATCAATGGCAACTAAATAGTGAAAATTGCTAACAGATTATCTTTTTCATTACGTAATTTCCGTTGGTATATAAATTAAAGTTGCAGTTACATTAGCTGTATTTTAAATATATAGTTTTTTCTCTGTATTCTGCCCTACTAAAAAGTCTGTGTTCCTTTCACATGATTTTGTCTACAAATGATTGTTATAAAAGATTATTTCCTTAACTACAATGTGGTAATTAAGATAAACATTAGTAGAAACGGTTGGGTTAGTTCTTTGTTCTAAATATAAGGGAAATAAAGTAACATTACATTACATTAAGCTAAAGTGATATAAAAACTTTTTCAAAAAGCCGATCGCTATATGAAACAGTTGAAATTCGGTTCACTTTGCGGCCCAGATGTAAACCAAGAGAAAGATAAAAGGAAAGATGATCTCCAGAATGAGAGAACTTTAAAGCGTCTTAAAATTAAAACCAATAACAATGAATATATCCGAAGCGATTAATTCTAAAAAAAATAATATGTAGGATATAAATTGTGTGATTTAACTATATGTAAATGTTTGTGTAGTAAGTTTTTGTTTATGGTTTACAGCTTACCGTGTTTAAGTATTCGGAATATGATCTAAACATACATTTGTCATGTAAATATCTTTAACATACCGTAATCAAAAACGTTAGACCCATTTTTGAGTAAAGCAATGTTTAAAAATGTTTCCATGTAAAGGATAGTTAGTATTGCATCCTTGAAAGATATTAAATTAAGTACGACATTTGATATTTAACATTATTTTTGCTTTTGAGTTATTCTGTGTACACACACCACACACACTGACCTTTTTTCTATTTTTTGTATTTTTGTTTTTGATTCAAGGGGTTTCAAAACTGTATTTCGGCTGAAACCTCGATATCTAATATCTTGCAGTAAATAACTTAACATTTATAAATCATCTTCTCTAGAAATTGGTACCCATGTTGAATATGCAGCTTCCGATTTTACAGGCTGTGATTTCTTTGTTTCTTCAAAATATGAGAGTTTGTTTCTAAGGTTTTTATTTAAATAGAAAGTTCTTGAATGAACATGTTATAATGTAAATAACTCATTGTTTCATAACCTATTGAAGAACCTCAATGCAAATGTAGGATAGTAAAACAATAACTTTATAATTTAATGGAAGCACATTGATGATAACATTGCTAATTACTTTTTAAGAAATTAATAACCAAAACAGTTTCATTCTGGAGAAAAAATGTATTATCTCCATAAATAAAAATTATAGCACGATTCTGGTTCAGTAAACCAGTTTCGGTTCAGATATGTATATGTTTATATTCTATAAAAACTTCCCCATGATAATCTTAAATAGTTTCTAAGTTGGTTATACAGTTGGCAAATTTAACACTTGTAGGATAGGGCTTTCAATCTCTCCTTAAATACTCTGTGATATCTACTTTCTGAGTTTAGTATATTATTTAATTTTCGTTGTGCTATACATGAAATGTAACTTTTTTGGTGTTGATTAATGTTTGAAAGATCAAAATTTAACAGATAAAACTTTCATATTTAATCTAAGATAATCTGATAATAAATATTGCATTTTATGAAAAACCATATAACAATTCTGAGTGTTCACCTTTTTACGAAGAGCTTAACTCATAAAATAACCCTTAGCATTTTATATATGATGTTATTTAAACCAATGCAGTTCATTTTTCGCAAAGAATTATAAACAATTTTATTTCAAGAAGTTACTGTCCCACGAAATAGATTATTACTTTCTCTACGTACTATGTAATAGTATTAGATAAGATATTATATTTCATCTAACAATTTTACTCCAAGATTTACCAGAAATATGCTTTGTGGTCCCCCGACTCGAAAAAAAAATGAAAAAATCGTCCATGTGGGTCTGTGAATAGCATAGCTCATAACAAAAAGACCATTCAATACCAAACCTGGTTTTTAAGGTTGTCTTCCAAATATTTCAAGAAAATCCCTGCTAGCTCAAACAACGCTTTATATGGAAAAACTTTAAAATGTATTTCTCAAAAATAGCTGTAAAGATTTTGATTAAAATACAGTATATTAGAGATATTTACATCAATAATAAAATGTATATTTTGAATTTTCTGACAACAGTTTCTGAATCTTATTGTTCGTTCTAGATGAATTTTGCTGAAGTTTGCATTACTGTTAAACCGTAAGAAATAGGCAAAAATGTATTACACAAAAATGCAGATATCACAATTTATTTTTGTGTATTTTGATTGTAGAATTGACCGTTTCCAAGATATACCTTGTTATTGTTTTCAAGTTAGAAATAAGTAACAGTTACTAAACGTGGTTACCTTTCCTTTCATCTCGCTTTTGTTTACTGCTGGCCATGCAAAGTGAACTGAACTTAAATTGTTGACATAGCGACCAGCTTTTAAAATATATGACTATCAGTTTAGGTATATTTCCCTTATCTTATACGGAATCCAGTATTAGGACTATTTCTGCTAATGCTTATCTCGATTGGCATAATGTAGATAAAATAATCTCTTTTTTAAGAATAGCTTGTTTGCTGAACGAATACAAAAATAGGTGAATGAAACATACAAGATTTTATAGTAATTTTAATTATAGTTTAATGTCTATTAATATAAATATAGATATATCCGATACAGTGAGTGGAATGAATTTATTTTCGAGGAAAATTTATACACTATTAGCAATTACGTATTTGCAATCACTGTAAACTCTCTTGCACATAAAAGAGAGGAAAGTTGTGATGAAAATTAAAATATTAAAAGTAATATTAGTTCCATAATTGCACTTTTATTGAAATTCTCACTTTCTCTAGCACATATCTACACACAAAGTGCCTGTAGCTAGAAAAGGTATTGTATTTCAACCAAAAAATTCGTTGTCGAGATTGCAACGGCAATATATGTTTTGGTGCCCTGAGTTAAAAAAAAATAAATAAAAACGCACTTTAAGAAAAGGTTCCATCTTAGCCTGTGGAAAGCATAGTTCAAAAACGAAAAGCGTTAAATACCAAACATGGTATATTTTACGTTTAGTATCTTCCAGGGATGCAACATGAAACTTTTCAGAAAATCCCCCTACCACTAACTACCCTTCACATGGAAACATGTTTGAAAATATTGTTTTTCTTAAAAATAGTCCTACGAAATTTGATTAGAGTGACGTATATTAAAAATATTTACGTCACACAAAAATTTATATTTTGACTTTTCTGGGAAAGGCCTTGAAGACCTCTTTATTTTGGGTGTATTTTATATAACTATTATTATAAGAAATTGACGCAACAGTAGAATTCGTTAAAGGACATACGTTGTGTCATATACTTTTTTTTTTTTTTTTTTTTTTTTTTGAGAGTTGACCAATTTTTAAATTTCCCTTGGTATTGGAGCCAATTTTAAACTACGCTAACTCTTCTTAAACAGCAAACCCCTTTCGTTTCGTCCCTCTAATATTACTGCTGGACATGCAAGGCGAACCGAACCTCCATTATTTTACATTTCAATCAGCTTTTAAAATATTTAACTATCACTTTAGACTGGTATATTCACTTGTTTCCTTTCTATTTGCAAAGATGTAATAAAACATTTCTGATAATGTTTACCTCGATTAACATTATGTATTTAAAATCGCAACATATTCTAAGAATACATTATATATAGAAAAGCTAGAGAGAGTAATATTTATAAAATAAGAAACACTAGGAAATTACATGTAGTTAATTTAGCTATTATCGTGATGTAAATTGCTTCTGATTAAAAACCACATTTGGGTTGAGACAAACACCTAGTGGAATATGATATTTTAGTCTTATGTCTGGCTGCACACAATAATAATCATTTGTTTATGTACGAAATTAAATGAACGTCATTAAACATATTTGTATGACCAAATACTATAAATTTGTAATACAAGATTTGGAGGGCTAACACAAAGGTGTATTAAGAAATTTACATTATACAGTTATTTTTTGAATGTAATTATTGGTTCGAAGCGGTATTAAAGGCACATGATACTGAATTGTGACATAATATACATTTCTCAAAGTAGGGGAAATACTTTTGAGGTAGGCATTCATTTCCTAAGATAATAGGAAATATGCTTTCCAATCCTCATGCAAAATTACACATCATATTTATCCCATTCTTGGTTGGATTTTCTTCCTCCTCTTATTCACTTTTTATCTTAAATGCTTTTAGTAATGTTTATATCAGGATTAGGAGCTAATTTTGAATATGATTTGAAGAAAATTACAGTGAAAAATCAGAATAGACAAATATCAAAGATTTATGTTCCTTATTTACGCTTACAACTTTTTTGTTTAATTACTTTCTCTACACGCACTGTGTACATAGTGTATAGAGAAGGTATTCTAATGCACCAAAAAATTCGATACTGAGATTTCACTGGAAATACATGTTTTGAGACTCCCTGAATCAAAAAACATCATTTTTAGAAAAATGTCCGTGTGTGTGTCCGTCTGTGTGTGTGTCTATTTGTATGTATGTGTGTGTGGGCAGCATAGTTCAAATACCATTAAAAACCAAATTTGTTATTTAGGTTTGTTATCTTCCAAGGATGAGACAAAAAGATTTTCAAGAAAATCCCTCCACCCCAAACTACCCTTTACATGGAGCTTTCTTCGAAAATTTTAATTTTCTCAAAAATTGCTCTAACAATTTAGCTTATAATATCGTATACTAAAAGTATTTACATGACAAATAAAGTGTATATCTTGAATTTTCTGGGAATAGCCTCTGAAGACTACTTTATTCTGAATGTATTTTACGGAACTCTGCGTAACTGCTAAACCGCAAGATATGGACAAAGCTTACCACACAAAAAATATAGAGCACGTTAAAACATACAATTTATCTAATGTACATATTTTTCGTGGAGTTGATCATTTTTTAGATATTCCTTGTTTTTGTTTCAGCTTTAAAAAACTTATACTTTCTCTGTCATCTTCTGTCCATACAAACAAAAAAACTTCAGTCACATAGCAACCAGCTTTTGGCTATCACTTTAACCTATGGTACTCCCTTATTTCGCTTTTACTTACAAAGAAGCAAGTAATATGACTATTTCTACTAATTTTTTCTTGATTAGCATAAAGTAAATAGAAGCATAAGTTTTTTAATAATAATTTGTTGCAGAGATGTAGAGAAAGTCATGTGAATGGAACACATCAGTTTATTTTTTGTTTTTATGATGGAGGTGGAGTTTCTATGATTCGATAATTTACTTTCAACCTTGTATTTTGCTTGCAGCTAGAGCTGGAGATACTTCTCTTGAAGTCATACTCGTGGCAATTCTCTTCTGTCTTTTTGAAGGGGAAGGAAGAAAAAATGTACACAGAACAGGACATTCAGTGTGGTAAATAGGGTTATAGAACCGGTTAGAGAGATTTTTAGCTTCCGTTCCTTTAATGCGACACCCTCTGCCATGTGAAACCTCGGGAATCGAACACAGTACCCTTATGATACTACAGTCCTTCCCTCAGAGATTAACAGCCGGTTTATATATTTTTCTTTACGAGTTTAAGTTAGACAAACCGTTGAGTAGTTCGTTGCTTTTCTCAGTAAGAGCTTCAATACGGTCTAATTTTCTGACACCACACTTCTGTATATACTTGCAACCCAAAAGTGAGAAATTTATTAACTTCGAGTTTACTAATCGATTCACAAGGTATTTATTTTAATATATATGAATATTGTTACTTATATTATAGAGATCGAAGGACCGAAATAAATAAGTGCTTTACTAATGCAATTTCAAATAATAAAACAAAATTTAAGACGCTAATGGTTCAAATTTAGGTAAATGCAATTTTGATATAAAAATGCAATACATTCGAAAAGAATTTAAAAGACTTTCTAATTTTTAACACATAAATATCTATCAGTTCTGCAAAGTCATCGCAAAGTTTCTAATTTTAAGTCAAGCATAATTTCTCTGAAAACTCCTATCTGAAGGATGTTTGAAAAATGTGTGTTTCATTCACATTAACTTTCTCTTCATCAGTATAACAAACTGTTTAAAACTTATTAATACTTTATGCTATTCAAGATAAATGTTAGCAGAAGTGGTCTTATTACTTGCTTGTAAGAGAAGGGAAATTAAGAGTCTAAAGTGATTGTGAAATCATTTGAAATCTATGTGATTGAAATGCGTCCTCTTTGCATGCCAGCATTTGAAAACTTCCTTTACGAAAAAAGTTTTAAGTACTTTAAAACTGAAACTAAAAAGAAGAAATACCTAGTAAATGGTCAACTCCACGAAAAAAACGCATAGGAGACAAATTGTGTGCTTTAAGGAGATCCACATTTTTTTATGTATTAAGGTTTTGTATATCTCTTACAGTTTACCATTAATGTAAAAGTCATTCAGAATGACGAGATCTTCAGAGGCTACTCTCAAAAAGTAAGTGTGTGGTATCTTAATCCAAATGTTTAGAGTTATTTTAGAAAATATAACAAGTTTTGAATTTTCCACGAACTCATGTTGCATCTTTGGAAGATACTAAACTTAGATATTAAAATCGTTTTTTAATTATCGTGTTCACAGACACTGGACACACATACACACAGACTTTTTTTTACAAATGTTTTTTTATACACAGGGGAGCCTAAAACATTTATTTTTCGGTGAACTCTCGGTATCGGATTCTTGGGTAGATTGCAATACTTTCCCTGCATATGTACTAAGTACTAAGTAGAGAAAATAAATAATTACAAGCTTTATCTGTAAGAACATACATTTTTAAATAAATATTTGAGAAAACGTTTTAATACAATGATTTAAATTTGCAAGTACACTGAATTTCAGTATCCTGAATGTAAGAATGTCTTTTTGCACATGTAGTATAGTCATTATATCATTAACATTATTATTAGTTATTTTCTGTACTATGAAATAAAAACATATGAAGCATTCGTATAAATTTCTTTGTAAGGCTAACAAACTTTCTACACATTCTTAAACTTTGTCAGAATTTTAACTCTAATGGATTGTAATAAACAGAATGTGTATTATTTTATTACATATTATTTTTTATGAAATTCTAGGGAATTCCTAGAAAAATGTTTTTCTGCTAATTCCATTACTTATAGCCTCACTAACCTGTCTCAAACATCTGAATGTGTTAGCAGATATTTACTCAATTCACTCAGTCCTTGATATTATATATTACAAGTATTTACTTTCATATAATAGATGGTTTGTATTAAGTCGCCTTATTAAAGGTTAGCTTCATCACATAGGGTAAAAATAAGGCAGAATGTCACCCTCTGGTTAATAAAATTCTGATTCTTTAGTAACAAATGGTATTTAATATGACTATAATAATTTTTACTTTCTCTATACGCAATATGTACACAATGTATAGAGAAGGTATTGAACTCCAGCCAAAAATTCGATACCGAGATTTCACCGGAAATATATGTTTTAGGGTCCCCAATATCCAAAAAGAGCATTTTCACAAAAAGGTCCGTGTGTGTGCGTGTCCGTTTGTCCGTGTGTCTGTGAACACGATAACTCAAAAACGAAAAGTAGCTAAAATACCAAACTTGGTATTTAAGTTAAGCATCTTCCAGGGATGCGACACGAAGATTTTGAGAAAATCCCTCCACCCCCAACTACCCTTTACATGGAACTTTTTTCGAAAATTTTGTTTTTCTCAAAAATGGCTCTAACGACTTTGATTAAAATTTCGTATATTAAAGGTATTTACCTGACAAATAAAATGTATAACTTGAATTTTCTGGGAATAGCCTCTAAAGAGTAGTTTATTCTGGATAAATTTTACTGAATTTTGAATAACTGCTAAACCGTAAGAGATGGACAAAACCTTACTGCACAAAAACTATAGAGCACGCTAAAACACACAATTTATGTTACATACATTTTTTTCGTGAGTTCGTTTTTTTTGAGACATTTATTATTTTTGGTTTCTGCTATGAAAAACTTATACTTTTCTCATACAGGAACTTGTCAACTCCTATCCATATAAACAAAGGAACTTCATTGACATAGCAAACAGCTTTTGACTATCATTTTAATATATGTTACTCCCTTATTTCGCTTCTACTTACAAGGAAGCAAGTAATAAGACTACTTCTGCTCATTTTTTCTGATTAATATAAAGTAAACAGAAGTATAAGCTTTTTAAGAATAATTTGTTGCAGGGATATAGAGAAAGTCATGTGAATGGTACACATAAAATTTTTTCAACTTAGTTTTATAACCTCATTCTTAGTGCAACTTAAATTATACTTATTATCTAAGACGTGTTTTTATAATTGAACAACTAAGGTGTTTAATTTCTCCTTTAATTGCTTTTACAAATTAAGTTTAAATATTTCGTTATGTTGTTAGTTATAGTATAGAAAAGTTCTAATAACAAGGTTAATGGCATTATGTTTTGACTCAATAAGAAATGTTATGATTAAAGTTCCTGCATTTCGGCAACATATGTGAAGAATGTTCCGAATAAACAGATTAAGATTTTGAAATATATGTTGAAATAAAGAACAAGAGAAACTTGCCGAGACATTACTTCTCTCAAATTTAAACACATCTTTATATACTAGAAACTCTCCGTGAAAATTATTTATTACTAAAATCTGTTACCGGGTCGGTTTCTAAGGGTGTGCAACAATTCAGTTAATAAAATCATAAGCTGAAATAATTCCATCTACGATTGGTCTAAATTTTTGGCACCACAGTCTTCTGAACATTGTCAATAAAATACTTCAGGACGATTAAATTAAGTCATTATGAATGGAAATCCTATAGATTTTGCGATAAAAAAATCAGCTATCATAAACAAAGTAACCATCGCTTATCTGAAAAAGTTTTTCCATTGCTTTCATATATAAAACTAGGGACTTGGTTAATGAATAAGACCAAAGAATTTTGAAATGCACAGATTAACTGTTGTATAGAATACCTGGAGCCCTGTAATTTGGTCGCGAAATGTTACAGATTGGATAATTTTGAATTCGAAACTCCTCAGATAAGCTTTGAAAAATAAAATAAAACATATTTAAACGAAAAATAGCTTGCCCTTTTAGTTTTATACATTTATTATTATTATCATCATCATCATCGTCATCATAACCACCACCATTAGCATCATCATCTTCATATACATCTGAGTACAAATATGAAGTAGCCAGGTTTAAGTATAAAATTGTTATTTTCTCTACATATTCTGCAACAAACTATTTTCACAAAAGCTTATTCTTCTATCTACTTTAGGATAATCGAAATAAACATGACCAAAAGGTATCTTAATTACTTACTGCCTTTAAGTGGAATGCAAACGAGGGAATGTACTAGACCAAAGACATAGCCAGTCTTTTAAAAGCTGATCACTAGGTAATGACTTGATGGCAATGAAATTCGGGTCTCTATACATGGCTAGGAGTAAAACAAAAGAGAAGCTTCTCTTATTTGTGAAAGTTAACATTTTGGAAATGTGCACTAATAACCAGGAATATTCCAGAAACGGTTATGTTCACCAAAAATGCATCTGTCAAAAATTGTGTGTTTTAATATGTACATTTTTATGTATAAGACTTTGTCCATCTTACGGTGTGTCAATTATATAAATATGAAAATGATTTCAGAAAAGTTAAGGAACATTTATTTTATCCTCCAAAAGTATTAAACATATATTTAATCAAAATGGGTACAGTAAATTTTGAGAAAAACAAAATTTGCGAAAATTTTTCCATATAAAGAACAGTATGGGGTGGGGCACTTTCTCTAAAATGTTCATATTTTATCTTTGGAGATGGTGAACTTGATAAAAATTTTGTTATTTAATGGACTTTTCCTTTACGAGTTATTCTGTTCACATACACATACGGACCTTTTCCTAGAATCTTGTTATATTAGAGGATATATCAAAACACATTTTTTCTGATGAAAATCTCGATATTAAATTTTGGATACTTTCTCTACTTACTATGTAATTATGGATGATAGAAAAATCAAAAACTCAAAGAAAAAAACAAGTATAAAATTGTATCTAAAGTTCCAATCTATGATGGAACATATTTGTTTTTTTCTTCTTCGGAAAACCAGTCGATAGTTTGTATAAATGTCACTTTTGTATTAAGTGACCAATATAATTTAAAGATGCTTTAAATATGCAGAACCACAACTGTCTATATTGCCAGTTTTAATAATTTTATTCCTGTTTATTTTATTAACACTTTGGCGTAGTGTTATAGGGCTGCACATTATAAATAATCTTGTTTAAATAATTCAAATTTAAAAAGCATGATTAATGAATAAACTATTTATTTATTTCAATATTCGTATAGTAGTAAAATTAAAATACAAATAGAGGTCCAAAATCTCTTAAGATAAGATTTGAATCTTTCATTATATAATCTTCCGGAGAAGAAATAAAACAACCGTAAAGTAAAAAAGAGCGTACAATACTGCATACAACATATGTTTTAATTACCATTATAGACAGAAACAATTCTAACTAGGCTTATAATATCTTTACTCGTAGTTGTTCACTATATGGAGCAAAACCAGTCACAGAATGTAAGAAATACAGTTAATCCACAGAACTAGCAAATTTTACCAATATAAAGCTGGTATATTGCATTTTTATTCTTCATATTCTCCCGTTATTTAATCTCCTCGAATGAACGACTTACATATTACAGGACTTTCAAACCAGCATCTGGGTCAGAATGCATGTTGAGGAAGAGATAGACACTGAAGCAAAGAGAATAACCAGGATGGCTGATCGGTAGTATGTCTTGTATGGGAGTGAGCAAGATCATGGTATGAAATGACAGCGAAAAGGACAAAATAAAATTGATTTTTTTTTTGGTAGTGTTTAATGCCCACTTTAACTACTTATGACACCGCAGACGGTCAAAATTGATTGTGGAGCAGGTTATGAAATAAATGGTGGGAAAACCTGTGAACCGGCAAAAAACTTTGCCCAGCGCCGCTTTGTTCACCATAAATCCCACATTCAGTCATGTGCCGCTTTGGTGAGAGGCGAACGATTTAACCCTTGGCCACAGCGCCACTTCCGTTAGTTAGTACAATTTGAAATTAAATATATTCTTGTTACTGCTTTTAATGTTTGACCACTGTGAATAATTGTAGTAAAACTAACAGAACAGCTTTGAATTAAAAACTATATATATTACGATTTTTCCAAACTGCTGCCAGGCAGAAATTATTATAATAATGCTACTAAAACATTACATCAAGAAAATTCTTACCTCAACATATATGCAAATATTGCACGATAGTTGAATTAGTAGCACAGCTTAGTGGTTTTCCACAACTTGTATAAAAAATATGATGTTTCATTCACTTAACTTTCTCTGCATATATGTAACAATTTATTTTTTAAAAAGCTAATTATTCTACTTTATGCTAATTGCGAAAAAATTACCAGAATCGTCTTATTACTTAGTTCCCTACAAGTAGAAGGACAATTAAGGGTCACTGTAAAGCTAAAACAATAGTCAAATCTTTAATAGTTGGTTTCTCTGTGATTTAGATTCGTTCTATTTGAACATCCAGGAGTTGACAAATTCCTATATCAGTATTTTAAAATTTAAACCAATAACAAGGAAGATGTGGAAATATTTATTTATATAAAAATTATATATAACATAAATCGTATCTCTTAAGGAGCTCTACATTTTTATGAAGTAACTTTTATTCTAGCTCTTACGGTTTATTTCTTCGTGTCGCATCCTTGGAAGATGCTGAACTAAAATACCATGTTTGGTGTTTAGCTGACTTTTCATTTTGAGTTATCGTGTTCACTCACAGGACACTCGAAACTGTTCCTAAAATAATTTTTTTGAGTTAAGGGGCCCTAAAACATGTATTGCCGTACAAATCTCGGTATAGACTTTTTTTTTTTTGGATAGAATGACATATATTCTCTTATCTGTGTACCATGTACTAAGTAGAAAAAGTAAATATATACCAACAAATTAAAAATACTAATAAGGCTAAAATATTTCATACGTTTTCTTATAAAATGTTCTCCAACGAAGTTTCTTCTTTCGTTTCATATCTTGTTTTACTCCTGTATCTGTAATGTGAAACCCGATTTTCAATTGATTCACATAGCGATTGGCTTTTTAAAAGCTTTAACTATCGCTTTAGCCTAGTGTATTACCTTATTTCCTAATACTTACAAGGAACTAATAAAATCATTTCTGATACTGCTTACCACAACGTAGATAAAGGTATCATCTTTTGTAACAATAGTTTGTAGAGAAAGTCATGTGAATGGAACACATAAGATTTTTTATATTTTATACTAACAGGTTTAGAATGTATTGCATTCCACCCAAAAACTCGACACCGTGATTTTATGGAATTACATATTTTGTGCACATCAACAAATGAAGAGTATGAATCAACGAAGAAAATTTGGTTAAAATCAACAACAAAAAGTTGGTTAAAATCAACAACGAAAAGTTTATTAAGTATCAGTTTTTAGGTTTAAGTTCAGTATTTCCTAACGGTGCGGCAAAAATATATTCAGCATATCTCACACCTCAAATTACTATAACATATGACATTCAGAATTGCTCGATTTTCTAATAAACCGAGGGTTTTTATTTAAATGTCATATTAAATCTGACGTGGCAAATACAATGTATGTCTGGAAAGTCCTCTTTTTCGAATCTCTTATTCTGAATGATTTGTTGCATAAATAGTAAACCGCTAGACAAAATCTTACTGAGCAAAGCATTTAGATCTTGAAGCACACAGTTTATGGAGAATACAATTCTCTTTTTTGTGGAGTTAACCATTTACCAGTATTCCGTGTTGTTGGTTCCCAATACTAATACATTATTCATATGAATAATGTATTAGTATTCATATGAAAATACATTATTCGTTTTTTTAGCCCCTGGTCAAGCAAAGATACTAGAGTTTCAGTCCTTATATAAAGACACAGTTTTTCTACCGCTAGCTTATTCCCTTACTCCCATTTTAGTTTCCTACTTTATTCCCATTTCAAGTAGCTCCTAAGTGATCATTGGGCATCGTTATAATGTTTCCTTGAACCGATTTTAATTTTTAGTCCGTTAGTTCGCCGCTATGTGCCCCAGTGACGAGGGATTGACTCGCTGCTTGCAGATGGTACTGTAGGATGAAATTACGACCTGCGAACACGAAAAAACGGAATTTTGCCCAGAAACTTTCTTCTTTCAAGGTATGGGGTCCATTTACGTGCAAATAAACTTTACAGGGTACCATCGGCTTTACATTCCTTCAGAAGGAAGCCATGCTAAGGATGTTTGCGTCCGAAACTCATCACCCTGCTGCAATCTTGATTTCAGAGGCTACCACGATAAGCAATATACCATGGAGAGCGACTTATTCCCATTTTACCTACAAGAGAATATGTAATAGCACCCTTTTTATTTCGATTAGAATTCATGTGAATGAGAGACTTGAGATTTTTAATTGTTGTTTCAAGAATGTTTACAGAACTAAGAACCCATAATATGATTTTTAAAAACAATGATCTCCGGGTTTGAAGTAATTACGAAGAATGGCAGAAAACAGGGGTTCTACCATATACAATTTTAGATTTCAAGATCAGTGTAATTAGTAAAATATAGTTTCACACAAAATATAGTTTCATATAAGGATAATCACCAGCTATTCTACTATTACTCTGCGGATGTTCTTTATAGTTGAGGAGAAAATGACAAATTTTATGAAAATTATTCCTGGATTATGGGCGAAAAGCCCCAGGAATCTACGAGGACCTTTTTCTCCAACTTCCAATAGGCTATAAATAAAAGACAAGTTCATAGAAAACAATTATTTTATTACTAAATGTTTTGTACACTTTGGGTTATTTTTCAACATAAACATCGAAAAGATTTGAGACATTTATCGTACCTGTGCACAAGCTTTGCAATACCCGCTTCAAAAAATGTTGCTGTCAATGATTTCAAATGAGCATTGGCGTTGTTTTGAAGATCTTCGTACTTTACGACGATTGCGGAGGGTCATTCTAAACAAACTAAGAGGAATGCTGACTTCAGGAATTGTGTTGATCCATGACAACTCTCGTCCACACACTGCTGGCACAACCCATCGGCTCCTTGAACAATTTCGATGGGATATTTTCGAACATCCGCCGTACAGTCCTGACCTGATACCCAGCGACTTTCACCTTTTTCTTGAATTGAAGACGTGGATAGGAGGACAGCACTTTCAAACCAACGAAGATCTTCAAAACAACGTCAATGCTCATTTGAAATCCTTGGCGGCAACATTTTTTGAAGCGGATATTGCAAAGCTTGGGCACAGGTACGATAAATGTCTCAATCTTTTCGGTGATTATGTTGAAAAATAACCAAAAGTGTATAAAACTTTTAGTAATAAAATAATTGTTTCCTATGAATTTTTCTTTTATTTTTGACTTATCGGAGGTTGAAAAAAAAACGGCCCTCATATATTTTATTAATAATACGCAGATCTTATCGTTTACCCGAAAAAAAACAAGTTGTTGGAGAGCTAAATGTAATGTCGGGATTTTGCCATGATAGACTTGAGGGATTTAACTATGCAAATTGTCTTAACATTTTGAAAAACAAAAATGTTCAGACAGTCTCCATAGTCGAGTGGTCAGCGTGGTGACTTCTCCTCCCCGGAACTTCCAGGTAAGAATTTTTCTTTAACCCCTTCCTTCACAAAGTATATATGTGAGAGCTAATGTGGTGGGCTTCAGAAAAGAAAATTATTAAAAACTCAAACGTTCAAGAACCTACAGTCAAAGAGTTGTTCCTTAAGTTAAAGCCCCTGATGTGACCGAGATTAAAGGGGGCTCTATAAATGAAACAATTAAACAAATCTGATGTGTTCCATTTACATGACTTTCTCTATATTTCTGCAATAAATTATTTTTAAAGAGCTTATACTTCTATTTATTTTCTGCTAATGGAGAAAAAATTAGCAGAAATAGCTTTATTTCTTGCTTCCTTGTAAGTAGAAGCGAAATAAGGGAGTACCATAGGTTAAAGTAGTAGTCAAAAACTGGTTGCTATGTGACAAACTCCTTTGTACGGACACGAGTTCACAAAGTCCTGTATGAGAAAAGTATAAGTCTTTATAGCTTAAACCAAAAACAAGGAATATCTCAAAAACAATCAACTCCACGAAAAAATGTACACGATATAAATTGTGTGTTTTAATGTGCTGTATATTTTTTGTGTGGTAAATTTTTGTCTCTCTCTTACGGTTTAGCACTTATGCAAAATTCCGTATAATTCACTCAGTATAAAGTAGTCTTCAGAGGCTATTCCTGAAAATTAAAAATATTAATTGTATTTGTCAGGTAAATATCTTTAATGTACGATATTTTAATCGAAATCGTTAGAGCCATTTTTTAGAAAATCAAAATTTTCGAAAAATATTCCGTGTAAAGGCTAGTTTGGAGTTGGGGGATTTTTCTCAAAATCTTCGTGTCACATCCCCGGAAGATACTAAATTTAAATACCAAGTTTGGTGTCTTACCGACTTTTCGTTTTTGAGTTATCGTGTTCAAAGACACACGGACACACACGGACCTTTTTCTGAAAATACTTTTTTGGATACAGGGGACCCTAAAACATATATTTCCGGTGAAATCTCTGTATCGAATTTTTTGGTGGAGTGCAATACATTCTCTATACACTATGTACATAGTGCGTATAGAGAAAATAAAAAGAGTTGAAGAATTCATTTCCTTGAATAATGATTCTTGGTTCGCGGCTGATGCTCTACTACTCATAACAAATGTTACATAGACATTTACACTATTAGTTTGAATCATCTTATTCCTATTCTTCTTCTTCTTCTTCTTCTTCTTCTTCTTCTTCTTCTTCAGTATCACTACAGTTCCTGCTATTTCTCCGGATGCACTTCTGCTTAAGGCTTATTTTATTGTATTGTTTAAGACCAACTAGATAGCTACAGCGGATATAAGTGCTACTTCTTTTGGGTCTACAAACATTTCCCCAAAAGCATTGTATCTTCTGTGAGCCTAGGCTTCGCAGGAGTATAGAATAAATATGTTGCGCTATTTCAGTCTCGCAATCTGCAGCTAAGTTACCTGATACACGCTTATCGTGTTAAGATGCTTTTTCACAGGATCATGTCCTTCATAAAAGCAGAAATTATCCTCTGGTGTATTATATTAAATTTTAAAAGGTTCTTCAGCTCTTTTCTTACATTGTTCCCTAATAAATATCTTATCATGTCTGTTTCATGGGTTTTAAGTCAGATTAAGTCAGGAACCAGAAAATTGAAATTCATCTAGTATTATTAATTTAGTGTGAAACTCAAAGTTATTGAGTTCGCCTTGAAAGTAATCAGAAATGTACTATCGTCAGGATAGTTCAAGGATGAAGCATCAACTTGGAAAACGAGTGTCCGTGATTGCAATTCCGAAAGTTGATTATAACTTCTAAACTCCGATGAAAATTCCCAGTCTTAGAAATTAATAGGCAGCAATAAAAACAATCAGCCGTTAAAACATTTTATTCAGTTTAGTGGACCAAAAGTGACATATATGACATAAATTTGTCTTTTGTGGAATCTTGCTGATAATAAGAAATCCATACGCTATCAAATCACAAATGAGGCATCTGTATCATAAAAAAGTTAAATAGTTCATTGTATTGCTAAAAATATAAAAACCTTCAACGTAAAGTAATCAATGGAAACAGTTGAGTCGTCCTCAAGGGAATAAATAGCTATAATCAAATGAACACTTTCCAGGAAATTATTACTTTCTCAGGCCCCCAATATATACATAGTAGCTAGAGAGAATATTGTATTCCATCCAAGAATTTCATGCCAAGATTTCACCAGAAATATATGTTTTGAGGTCCCTAAATGGAGAAAAACTCATTTTTAGAAAAGCCATCCCACTCGCGTGTCCGTGTGTCTGAATATCTATACATGTCCGGAACACGAAAACTCAAAAACGGAAAGCCAGCTAAAATACCAAACATATTCTAAGGATGCGACAAGGATACAAGGATGCGATTATTTCTGTATAGGTATGCTATAAAATATAATATAAATCAGATGTACTTATTAAAGAATTGAGGAAGAAGTACTTAGGATTTGATGGTTAGTTTAAAGTCAAATGGTTTCTGAACAATTTAATGCACATTTTAAAAAATATATGATATGCTCAATTTACACAATTTTCTCTATTATCTGTTCTGAAAATATATCACTGTTAATTATAGAATTTAATAATTTATTCCACTTAAGAAGATGTGTTTATTGAATAAAAGATCCAATTCTTTATCAACAATTATTTTAATTTTTGTGTGGATATCCTGAAGATATTATTTCAGTTCTCCCAGGATTTGGGATAAATTCCCAATATTATGTTTGCCATGTTATTTTTATATTTAGTTTTATGAGTAGTATGAGAGGGTTATATATATATATATATATATATATATATATATATTTCTTTGTTTGTACGAATTATTCTTCAAAAGTTAATTATTTATCTACATATTGCGAATCTAAAAAAACATAACCAGAAAGTGTTCTACTAATTGGTTCCTTATAAGAAGGGGAAGGATAATACTTAGGCGAAGCGACAGTAATTTTTTTTTAAAAACTGTCACTATGCGATTTTCATTAAAACCCGGTTCTCTTTCAACGACAGTAGTAAAACAAAATATATGAGGGATTACCGTTTGAGGAAAGTCTATATTCTTTATCGAAAAGTTTTGGTTTACTAGTAATGAAAAAAATAATTCAGAATGAAAAGGTCTTCAGAGGCTATGGTCAAGAAATTAAGAAAATACATTTTACTTTCCATGTGAACATCTTTAATATACGACATTTTAATCATAATTGTTGTAGCCGGTTTTGGAAAATCGAAAATATCGAACAAAGTTCCATCTAAAGGGTGAGGGATTTTTCCAAAAACTTTCGTCCCGCATCCTTGAAAAATAATAAATTTAAACACCAAGCTTGATATTAGACCAAATTTTCGTTTTAGATTTATCCTGTCCACAGAAAAACAGTACAATTTTACTATTTATTTTATTTTATTTTATTTTTTTTTTTGCGATCCTGAAATCATATATTTCCGGTGAATTCTCTGTATTGAATTTTTGGGTGAAATACAAAAATTTATTTACCGACTATGTAGATTTACATACGTGCTAGAGAAAGTAATATCATCTTCAATGATTTAATAAACACATTAATGATTTCTATAAAATTTTAAACATTTTTCATTCATAAAAACTTAGTGAATTCAAAACAAAAGAGAGCTTACCAGCATGTATAATCTTGAAGTTGCTGAGAAGGACAGAAATAAGTTGGGAGATTCTTGATTTTTGTGTTCTGTGGATCTAAACATCCTGTCGCTTCTAAGTAACACTCTCTGAAATATAAACACACGGAGATTACAAAAAGGCCGAGATATCAGTAATGAAAGAAACGTAATAAGAATTTTGGAATGTTGATGTATTCATTATAAACCAAATGAGTAAATTTCTGATGTATTCCATTTATAAATTAAAGAGGGTTTTTAAATTTAATTGATATCATGAATGCACAAATATTAAAACAAAAATTACAAAAAATTAGGTATATATTCGTAATTCTGTGAGAATGCTATTCAATCTCCATATGGGCCAATTATTATGACAGTTGACTTATATGATACACATATAACTAAATTTAAGTGTGCTCCGTGTTATTATTATTAAAATTCGTAGAAAAGTGGGTATTCATTTTCCTGTATATTGCTATATCGTCACGTACAAAATCGTTGACATATGAACTTTCAATTACGCGGATCACATTTTGATAAACGTGAATGATTTTGACAAGCATAATGCTATAATGCTGTCTAATTTGCTATCTTTGAGAAGGAAACAGATCCTCCATTGTCTTCTTATTCATTATAATTTATTTTTATTTGCTCTACCATGCACCATCTATATTTAGGTTGAGAAGAAATTGTATTCCACCCAAAAGTTTCATAACAATATTTGACTGGAAATACATGTTTTAACGTGCCGTGACCACAAAGAAAGTGTTTAGAAAAAAGTCCGTGTATAAGTTGAATTTTATTTTTTGACGCTTTTTAACTGCTGTAGTTCTCAGCGTCATATTCTATACTGGACGTGAAAGACCGCTTAATTTTGCTCAGAGGTCTCTTAATCAGGCTTGAGGTTGTTTTATATTTAAAAGAAAATTTACGACACGGGACCAACGGCTTTACTTCCCTTCCGAAGGAAGCCATGCTAAGGATTTTTACGTCCATGTATTGGTTCGTGTTTGCGTCTGTAACTTTGAACAGCATGATTCAAGAACTAAAAAATCTGATAAGTTCCATTCAGATGACTTTCTTACATCTCAGGAAAAACAAAACAAATATTATTAAAAGGCTTATGTTTCTATTTACTTCCTGTTAATTGAGAAAAAAATCAGCAGAAATAGTCTTATTAGTTTCCTCCTTTTAAGTAGAAGCGAAATAAGGGAATACCATAGGTTAAACTGATAGTCAAATGCTGGTTGTTGTGTGATTGAAGTTCCTTTGTTGGTATGGATAGGAGTTGACGAATTCCTGTATGAGAAAAAGTATACGATTTTTAAAGCTAAAACTAATGACAAAGAATATCTAAAAATCGATAAACTCAACGAAAAAATTTATATAACACAAAATGTGTGTAAGTTTTTGTCCATCTCTTACGGTTTAGCAGTTATACAAAATTCCGTAAAACTTATTCCGAATAAATTAGACTTCAGAGGCTATTCCCGGAAAATTCAAGATATACATTTTATTTGTAAGGTATATACAATATTTTAATAAAATTCCTTAGAGCCATTTTTGAGAAAATCAAAATTTTCGAAAAAAGTTCCATGTAAAGGGTAGTTGGGGGTGGGAGGATTTTCTTGAAAATCTTCGTGACGCATCCTTGGAAGATACCAAACCTAAATACCATGTTTGGCTTTTAATGAACTTTTCGTTTTTGAGCTATGCTGCCCACAGACAGACAGACAGACAGACAGACACACACACACACACACACACACACACACACACACACCAACATATTTCTAAAACAAAAAAAAATTGTATTCAGGGAGTCTCAAAACATGTATTTCATGTGAAATCTCTGTATCGAATTTTTGGGTGCATTACAATACCGTCTCTATACACTACGTACATAGTACGTGTAGAGAAAGAAAAATTGGATAGATATCAAACTAGATATTAAAATGCAGCATTTTTTAAGGATTTGACACGAACATTTTCAAGAAAGTCTCCTTTCTCAAAATTTCAATTCACAAGGAAAAGGTTTTGAAATGGTTTTATGATTTCTGTAAAATGGCGCTAACGATTTTGATCAAATATCTTATGTTTAGGAAAAGTTTATGCTAATGATATGTATATCTTGAATTTCCTGGAAATGTCTTCTAAAGTCACGTTCATTCGCACGACTTTGAATTACTGGTAAACCATACATGATAGAGCAACACTTTCTGTATAAAGAGGTTTGGATTTTAAAAATTTTATAAATTTCCAAATGAAAAATCGTTATTTGGTTTCCTGTCTGTCTCGACAAATTAAGAGAACAAAATAAACATCAATGCATTATATTGCGACCAGCTCTTAAAAGATGTTGCTATCACTTTAGCCTAGTATATTCCAGTTTCCCACGTATCTAAATACAAGGAAGTATGAAATAAAAGTATTTCTGCAATTGTTTATGTAGATATACGTGAATTAGATAGAAAACAAATCCGATGTGTTCCAATCGTATGACTTTCTCCACCTGTTCTGTAAATACACTATTATTACAAAAGTTGTTCTTCTATCTGTTATACTAATCGAGATATACATTAGCAGAAATTATTTTATAATACCTTCCTTGTAAATAAAGGAAAATAAAAGAATACACTAAGTTAAAGCCATCATAACATCCCTTAAAAGCTGGTCGCTATAAAATTAAATTCGGTAAAACAAAATAAACAGGAATGACAAATGCCCGTTAAGAAATGTATTATGTATTTTAAAATTGGCATCAATAACAAAGAATATATCTAAAATATGTAGTCAATTAATAAACAATTTTAAGATTATGACAAACTATGTGTTTTAACCACCATATAGAATGGCCGCGCCGTGGCGGAATGGTTAGACCACTCGCCTCTCACCTTCGATCCCAAGCGACCGCATGCGAGATTTGTGGTGGACAAAGCGGCGCTGGGGCGGGTTTTCTCCGGGTACTCCGGTTTCCCCTGCCATCTCATTCCACCGGTGCTTCCTCATCATTCATGTATCATCAGTGTCACCGCCTGCGGTGCCATAAGTACTTAAAGCGGGCGTTAAACACTACCAAAAAAAATAGCTATTTATGCAACAATTATCCAAAGTGAAGAGGCTTATTCCCTTAAAAGTTCAAGATACACAATTTTATTTGTCATGCAAATATATTTAATATATTTACGGTGTTTTAATCAACATTGTTAGAACTTTTTTTGAGAAAAAATATATTTACTCTTCCTTTGTTTCGTTTTGTTATCGGCTAACTCTCCCCGTATTTGTAGGACTGACACTCCCCTAGGACTTACAGGCCAATGCCTAGAGTCAGAAGCCTGTCGGGCAGCCAACGGCACGAAACCACAGAATGGAGAACCTGTTACGAGGGTTCGCCCGTAGTCAGGCATGAACACGAGGAAGTGGATGATATGAAATAATTTCCTTTTGCTACGATTAAGTAGAGAAAGTAAAACTGTATTACAAAAATCACTGCCAATTACGACACTCATTATTCCTATAGTTCGGCAGTTTAACCGCCTGATCCTTCTCTATTCCTTAACCAGAATAAACATCTTAATGGTAGGCATTTTTCAACTTCATAAGCATTAGTGGAAATGATTCTGAGCGATCTGTCAAAAAGTGGTTTTCAGGAGGCGTTTGCAGACTGACAGCAATGCAGTAGAGAATGAGTCAAAGAATGCTTTCAAAGAAAACTATGATCATTGATGAACAGCTCGTACAAAACAAACATGATTGCATTGGTCATTCAAAAATTTCTGTAAACATTGTTTATATTTATGCATAAAAGTGTAAGCTGATAAACTGAGAAAAGCTTCTGTAAGGTATATATAAGGTGCTCATAATATGCATAGAAACTATAGCCAAGGTGCTTAATTAAAATTAGTGTTTTAGAAGAAATTCTCTTCAGCCAGATCATATAGTGCTACAGGAAGTCTATAACAGAGATGTTATCAAACTGTAGGGAGGAGAATGCACTCCCGGTTGCAATGGATGATTGCTGGCACATCACATTCTGGAACTAATAATACACATATAGGCTGGTAGATGATTATGATCATCCTTTTAAACGATGAAACAGCACCTATTTCCTTAATATATTTTTCTATAATATATGTTGGTCACGCTAATAAAATTATCCAACCTAATATCGTATTACAAAACTTTAACAATTGTCAAGTTTATTTTTGGTCTTTAAATTTCATTAAAGCACGCGATTTGTATTGAAAGGTACTTCATTTAATTTGACTTCTTAAAAGAATTTCTCTAACTATCGGCCAGATGGCGTTCAAATCGTTGATATCATTCATAGTTGCCGTTCACATCGCAAAATTTAGAGCTACCAATATTTGAACACCAATTATTATCACTAGACATTAAAATATTGTGGAGCTAGAAGAAACGTTGAGTTATTGTCACAAGGGACTTTTTTAAGACGTGATAAAAAAAACAGATTTGACCATAACCTCCAAAACATAAAGGAAAAGGGATGATAGTTACACTGCAACTTATGTGCATTATATTGCCTCGGTGATATAAGTTGCATTATTGGTTTGGAATTTCAAACTTTGTCTTATATGTCCTTAAGAGCACATGGAACATAAATATTGTTATTGAACTTGCATTGGGCACCCAAAATTGCTTCTTTTACATATGAATTTTCAGGAGAGAATATTTAGTTAATAAACACATATTAGGAAATCTAGAAATTGATTATTTCTCCTATTTTAAATATACTTTTATACTTATAAGTAAATTTATGAGACAGATTTTATTCTGAAAATTAATGAACGGCATTGCAGTTATATGCGGTAAGGATAAAACGCATTTAGAAAGCATATCATATGAACTTATTTTATATAGATATTAAAGTGTGTACAACAGTGTCATGGAATGTACAAACTTGAGACAGGAAACCAAAACGGACCAAAATGAGCTCACTCCAAATGCAACCATTAAAGCGTGTCAGTGGAGCGTGTAATCTAAAATGCCCGAGCACGTTCAAAAAGCTTCGAAGAGCCATGTTCATAGTGATAGTTGCTAACTGAAATGGATGGCCTTGATCGAGTTATTGACGTTTCAAGCAATGTAATTCATTCAGAGTTGAGTAAATTCTATTTACAAAATATAACGAAAGTAAATTATTTGCTTGTTTACTGTAGTTGCAATCATACCGGACACTTTTTGGTTAAATTATCTTTCGGATAACAATATTGCATTAAATTCTTATTCAGGTTTATTTGTATCTAAGGAGTTATAGCTAGAAAGTGTTAGCAGAATGTATTATTGACAATACTACAACAAACTGGAGATAAATATGCCCACTTTTTTGAAGATATGCTATAAATATATAGCCATATATTTTGTCTTATACCTTAATTTATGTGAACATTGAAATGATATCATATTGCATAAAGGAGCTCCAAATTTAGGGATATGCAGTAATTTTAGAATTACGCCATTTCAATACCACGAACACCATTATCTTAAATATAGGAGACTTCACCGATTTTGAGCCCACTATTCTCAAGTCAACAACTTGTTTAGTTCTTAGCACTATGATAATCATTAATACATGTTTTATTACATTCCATTTGGAGGTAGCGTTTCTTAACTAGATATTCTCTCTGGACAAGGTGCTGAAGAAGGAAGACCTCATTATTCAGTTTGAGACGCTTATTTATGTTTGTGTGCTATAACAACTTAATAAGTTGAACTCATTACTTCAGGGCTCATAACTAATGGTTATTTTTCACAAACGTGGTTTAATTAATATTTCCTTTTGTTCATATAAAATGCATCTTTAGTAAGGCCAGTAAGAAATTATTGTTTATAAATGCTTGATTACAATTTCTCCATAAGTAGTACTCAACTTCTACCAGTGACTGATCTGTCCTGTAAAGAAGAGACCTATTTATCCAGTACAGAAGGGCAAAGTCAAACGAACGTAGTTTGGCTCACCTCTAAGAAACAAACCTCGTTTGGGCTACCAAACGTGAGCGTAACATAGATCGTGTTTTACATGACTGGTGGACCTGCCTTCAATGTGAACTTGTGTAATAATGTGGAGACATTACATGTGCTATACATTGAATGTACTATTGTTTAATATTATTCATATCACTATTAGCATTACAGCATCGCTAATTTAAAGCAGAACAATGTTGTACACATCTTTGATATATAGAACAATATTTTCTTGACATATGTCTAGTATATTTGTAAATTTGGCATAGAAAAACTTTCTGATTGGTTATAAAATCTTATTACTAATTTTTGTTAAAATATTTATATTAGGATTAACGTAACTTTTAATTTCGTTTATATAACATACCTCTTTATTACCCTGAAGTAAGATTTTATTACTTCACAGTTAAAACCCCCATGTTTCACATATAATTGATTGTTTTTTTGAAGAATGGAGTAATGTGATTAGGATTGTGATCCAAAAGAATCTACTATACTGATGTTCTCTGATTAACGAATAATGTAAAACTTAACTGATTTTAAATAAACTTTACAGTTTACAGGCTACTTTTTGCTCCTAATAAATTATGTTACAATTAACACAAGTATATCTTGGTCCCAAAGATATCTATATTGAAAACCCAAAGAATTAGTAGAAATATTAATATATGTTAGGTTATTCTCGTAGGTGCACACTAAACATTATGAACCATATACATCTCTGATTCATCTCAGTCATCTTATTCCTTATAAAATACTGAATCTCTGGTATACTCCATGGTGTTAATTTCAGCTTTCTTGAGTTGATAAATATTCACGATGGTAGAATTTTAATTTTCCATCATAATAATAGATTTTAGTAACTTTCTATGGTACTTTTTGAAGCCAATGATTTAATCCAAATTTGAGTTCTGGAATTATGCTATCACTATTTGCATAATTTTAGGTGAGAGTGACAAACTGTTGGATTCTAATAACATTTATTTATTAATAGACACCTTCAATCATTTTTGCATAATAATTTACCAATCTGTCATTTTTTAAAGCCCAGCGATATGTTTTAATAATATATGAACATTAAATAAACGTATGTGAATAATTTTGGCCAAATATTTTCTGTAATGCACCATTTTTATAAATCCAGCTTCATGTTTTAATCACACATTCACTACTTTTTAACTTTACTTCATGCGACTTTTTCTTAGTTCTACATTTTTAATTTCTCTTCACGTACCATGTACATAGTGTATAGGAAAAGGTATTACATTCCACCCAAAAATTCGATACCGAGATTTCACCGGATATACATGTTTTGGGTCCACATGAATCCAAAAAAAGGTCCGTGTGTGTCTGTGTCTGTGGACAACATACCTCAAAAACGAAAAGTCTGGTATCTTTCAAGGACACGAAGATTTTGAAGAAAATCCCCTCACCGCAACCTACCCTTTATATGGAACTTTGGGTTCAAACCCGGTGGAGAACGATGGATTTTTTCGGGAGTAAAAGTCCTTAGCATGGCTTCCTTCGGAAGGTAGGTAAAGCCGTTGGTCCCGTGTCGTAGATTTACGGCACGTAAAAGAACCTCAAGCCTGATAGAGAGGCCTCTGAGCAAAATTAAGCGGGCTTTCACACCCAATTTATAATGGTACGCTGAGAACCACAGTAGATAAAGATCGTCCATAAATAACATGCCATTTACATTTTTACATGGAACATTTTTCGAAAATGTTGCTTTTTTCAAAATGGCTCTAACGATTTTGATTACATTTTCGTATAATAAATATATTTACCTGACAAATAAAATGTATATCTTGAACTTTCTGGAAATAGCCTCTGAAGACTACTTTATTCAGGATGAATTTTATGGAATTTTGCCTAACTGCTAAACCGAGGCATAAGGACAAAAACTTTCCACACAAAAAAGTAGAGTACGTTAAAACACACAATTTATGTTATATACATTTTTTCGTGGAATTAATCGTTTTTGAAAGATTACTTCTTATTGGTTTTAGCTTTGAAAAACTTATACTTTTCTCATACAGAAATTTGTCAATTCCTATCCATACAAACAAAGGAACCAGCTTTTGACTGTCACTTTAACCCTTGGAACTCCCTTATTTCTCTCCTACTTACAAGGAAGCAAGTAACACGACTATTTCTGCTAATTTTTTCTCGATTAGCATTAAGTAAATAGAATCATAAGCTTTTTAACAAAAATGTTTTGTTGCACAGATGTAGAGAAAGTCATGTGAATGGAACACATCACATTTTTGATCATGAAATGTACTCCTTATAATGCAGTTTTCCACTGATTTGTTTAAATATATGCATACATAATCTCAAATGTGCTATCCAAAACGCAGGCATTAAGCGTATGATTATTTTATTCATCGGCTAAAATACTGAAAAAACGGGGAAAATTTAACACTAACAGTCTCAAATTTAACAATGAGTTTGTCTTCAATTAACAGCGGTAACTTGTTTCAAATCATAATATTTATTTTCAAAGCACTAAGGTATCAGACAATGCTACTGTCATACTTCTCTGATAAACATGATTGTCACGGTGGTTTCTAAAATGTTGCACATTTCCGCTAATTTATAATAGTTGCTTTATTTAAGATATTTTGAGGTAAAGCTTTCGCTCCTCCTTTTTTATTAATGTTTATAAGTGTGAACATTTTCAATAAGTAATTTTTAAATGGTTTCCAAGTATGACTTACTTTAACCTATTAATGATGTTGTAGATTGAGTAAATTCAGTGAAGAGATGGCAAATGTGCCCAGGGTGCATGAAAATTAAAGTTATTCGACATTCATCCTCTCAGGATAAGGGAAAACCCCAGAAAAGCTTCATCCGTTTAACTCACCCTAACCGAGTGTCGAACTCAGGGACCTCTTGATTGTGAGGTAGACAAATTAAAATTGACAATTTATTTTAATTCCAGCGTCCTTTAAATAGAGGCTCTACATTTTCCTTGTATCTTCTTTGGATGTTCATTAGAATTTTATCTTCATTTTCTGGTAATAATTTTCTCCTAATTTTTCAAGTAGATTTTTAACAAGATGGATGATGCTAACTGCTCTGTATTATGATTTGCTATCCTAATATCTTCCCTTATATCTCCAGTAAATGTACCAAAACAAAACGCTCTGTTAAGGAACTTATATATGCTATGTATTTTAATTCACATTTAATTATTCCTTTTAGATGCCTAAATTGAAAGATAAAACAATATTAATTAAATACAAACATTACCTGTAACTTTCAAGTAACTTTATGGTCAGTTTATGCGCATACAGATATGATACAACATTTGCATACGCATGTACTATTCTGAGTCTCCAATATGAAAACGAAGCATTTCCAGTCATCCAACATAGCTTATAACATCTGATATGCTGTGTGGAATCCGAAACACCGCTACAACCGACGTTTGCGGTGACAGCAATGCGGGAGGATCGAAGTCGATTACCCGCTGTTTCCGACTCTGGTGACGCAACACTTACGCTCGCTGCATAAGGAATGTGTTCTATGCTACTATTGCCAAGTTGTTTCATTTCTAATTTATATTAAAAAAGATTATTCATGTGTAAGATTGTGTCAGTAATACATAGCAAACAATGTTTGCTCATTATTGATGACTTTAAAGTTGTAAGTACTTATTTGACTTGCATTTCATTGAAAAAACAATTAAAATGTATTATGAATAAACTAAGGTGTATTATAACTATTATTTCTTCCGGGCTAAGAAGCTGCGGACTGCTGGATTCCAGCCCATAAGTCTAAAACTTGGTCTAGAAGACTACGTCCAAGCCACTGAAGATGTTCAATGCAGCTGTAACGAAACATCTGAACGGAAAGATTTCAGCAGTCCACAGCCGGGAAGAACCACCTACTTATAATTCTGACTTCGGCCGTGTAAATTTACGAGTATTCATAAGGTATTACTGATGAAAGATCCAGCCAGAAAGTCAAAATATACTTACACGTGTGTTTGATAAGATACGTAATCAAATACTTGTTTTTGAAATGTTACACGAGATTTTTGAAATGTTTCTTTACCTATATCCAATAGTGTTGTATCAAAATATGAACCGTTTTTTCGAGCACGTTCCAGTTTTCATGAAATATTTACTTTTACAGATCTTGGCATTTTTTGCTGAAGTTGAGAAGATAGTGACCATATAACTACAGGATGTTTAGTGTTTCAAATTTGTCGTTTCAAATATAAAAATATCTGCCTATGAATTGTACTTCTTTTGAAACTGATCACTGATTCAAGTCGGCAGAAAAGGTAAAAATAGCAACAACACTTGTCCTTATACATCTAAGTACACCCTAAAATGTTTTCTATTGCACAGTGCTAATATGCACGAAATGGTTGCAATTGGCCATTCAGTCATCTGCGAAAAATATACAATGTCATCAAAATAGAGTTGTCAACTAACAAGATATAATCTTCGTAACTAGATGATTTAGTGGATCTTAAAATGGTGAAATTTCTCCTTGAAAAATAGAAAAGTTTCAAGAAATAGCCTTAATATATTGTAATTGGATAACCATGCTTAGAAGAAGCACTTGACACAGAAAGAGTGTCTTAGTTATGAAACTGTAGGCTTGCCAAAAAATGTGAATGACATTCAGTAGTGTCAGAATTATCTTTCGTCTATTTGTTTTGTGCTGGGCTTGAGGTAATTTGTAACTTAATTGGCATGTCATATTGATAAGTTCTTTCTTGTACAATATCTCGTCATCATTGAATTGTCGGCCGTAAAAGAACCTCAAGACTGACAAGAGAGGCCTCTAAGCAAAATTAAGCAGTCTTTCACGCCCAGTAGAGAATGGGTTGCTGAAAAACACGTCCATAAAAAAACGCCATTTTATTTCATTGAATTATAGCTAATGTTAAAACTAATATTTCCGCAAATATGAGTTTTTCGATAAATTTATAGGAGAATTCAATACATAAAATTATTGCGTTTATAATTCTTGTCACTGCTACTAGACTAAAGCTATTTATTTGAAATTTATTATTTTTGTTTTTTCTTTTTCTGACAGTGTTTAACAGCGCTGCAGGCGTTGACATGATACATGGAATTAAGATGGAGCACAGTTGAATGCCAATGCCGGAGAAACCGGAGTATTTGGAAAAAAAACCCGCTCCTACGCTGCTTTATCCATCACAACGCCTGAGATCTTTTTTCTTGTCTGTCATTCGAGAAAATAAAAGCAGGTGTACTTGATGAACCTCAAATTTGAGTCATGGTGTGGGACAAGAAATTTGCCAAGCAGATGGATAAAAAGAAGAAAGCAACGCGGATGTTCTCTAGCACTTATAAGAACTTCTTTGGTTACAAATTGGCAGAAAACCCGAAGCTTTGGTTCAAATAATGCTAATACGTTTTTGTGATCTCAGATATATTATAAACATTTAGACTATTGCTGGAGTGTCGAACGTGACTGTTCTAAGCAAGTCTATTGATTCAAAATCTACAATCATAGATTATTGCCTCATTAGAATATGATTGAGTTTCGGATACCCTCTATACCATATTTTACATCTGCATAAATTATGTTGTTAAGAAAATTAAGTTTGTGTTTCATTGGTTTTATATCATATTTATACCCAAAATAAGCGTTTTATGACGTATTTCAAAAGTGTAGACATACTTTTGAGTAATTTCGTAGTTTGTGTATAAACAGAAGTTTTGTCACCATGATCAATCAATTTCTTCACTTGACAGAAGACTCTACTCCTAGCAGATCTGTAGTCCTGCAGAGTCGGGAGGAACGAAAGAGGTGAAGGAACCGCTTGAAACGAATTGACTTCAGGCCGGTTCAGATGACGACAAGCGCAAAATTCCCTAATAGTTCAATAGTTCTTGACCAACGGGCCAAGAGACAGTCGTTCCAGAACGTCCCTCTAATGGGACAGGGAACACTAGCCAGACTCGACAGGCTTCCCTCTGGCAGGGCAAGTTCCAAAACGCAAACTTCTGGAACATCTGCCCTTCACCGATTGAACCACAGCCACATAGAACAACTTGAAAGATAAAAAGGAAAGGAAGGGATATGTGGGAAAGAAAAACTGTGGTAGATTACGCCAACGCAGAATTCCCCTTGGCGACCAGCAGAAAACCATGAAAAACTTCTTGGTCAGAACGGGCGATCGGCGGGCAACAAACCCGGGACCTGCCAAATGCGATCCTCAGACTTTACCTTGAAGTCGTCACTATCACAGTGTTCAAGATAATTCCTTAACATTTGAAGTTTAAGTGAACGTTGGAGGTTTGAAAAGCATTATATTCGCTGAAAAAGTTTAAAAAAACTAATTACTTCCCTAATACTGTAGTATTAGTAGTAGAGTCCTAGTAGTAATAGCAGTCGTATAGTCTTAGTCCTCGTAGACGTAGTCCTAGTTGTAGTATTTCCTGTAGCTCCTACGTGGAGTAAAGGGTATCGTTATGATGTTTCCATGATGGAGTTTAAATTTCTAGTACGTGGGTTTGCCACTATGCGCCATGGTGACGAGAGATCGACTTTTTGCCCACAGAGGGCAATGTAGGACAAAATCACAGCCTGCGAAAGCGAAATAGTGGATCATTTTGCCCAAGAACCTTATTCTTTCAAGGTATGGGGTTCTTTTAGAGCAAATAAATATTACTCGGACCACCGACTTGACTTCCCTTCCAAAGGAAACCATGTTATGGAATTGCGTCCGAAAAAAGTCCATCACCCTATGCCAGGTTTGAACCTGCAATCTTGAGTTTTAGAGGCTTTCAATGGTAACCATTACACAACGGAGGGTCAATACTCGCCATTTCTTTCTTTCCAGACTTCCCTCTTTTACGGCTTACCAAGAAGGGCAGAAAAAGGATGGAAGTTAAGTTTTCTTCACATATCGTTCTACTTCTCTTGCTGGAGTTACAACACCAATAATGATTTCTAACCATCATACCAACGCAGATAGTTTGGGAGCATAAGAGCTTTAAAATGGACTGACCCTCTAAAGGAAAGAAACACAAAGGTTTTTCCACCGCTGCGTTAGACGAGGACAGTAGAAAAATTGCCAACTTAAAACTCCTAAACTATAACTCAAATGAAATCAGCGCACGCAAATGAGTAAAAAACAAGTGTTTTTATCAATGCAAACAAGATATATTTCTCTATGTAATTTTCTTTTATAGTGGTTATTTACAAGCATTAAATTGCCATCAGACTACTATTTTTCATCACGGTTTAGGTTGTCAGCCCGTTCCGACTTCAAATTCTTGTGTTGCCCAACCCTTTCTCAATTTTTCTGTTTGTATTTCTCCAGTTTGTCATTTCTGTTTGTCATTCTGTTATTATTCATTGTTGTTAGTTATTGTCATTGGACATTATTCATGCTATGTGTTTCTTTCAGTATACTCAGTTCTGTGTTTATACTCAGTCACAAAAATTGGAGCGATGCTAGAGGGGAAAATGGTAACAAATATGTCACTGGTAATAAGGTCATAGCACAATATTTCCGTCTTTTCACTTCATTTCTAACACATGATTTGCCGTGATAATAGTTTGTCCTCAATGCTGCGCCGTGTTGCATGTTGCAGGTTTGCCCCTGTGAGTTGCGAGACACCGAAGCGTGCACGATATAGAACAGCTTGTTATAGTGTGTTTAATTCTTCAGTACTGAGTTGTCATATATTACTATTTTTTTCTTTTATAATAGCGTTTCCTGGAATCAGAGCCAGAAAATGTATTCATTGTCAAGTAGTCATTTCTTCGACATTTTGTGTCAGTGCTATGCCGTTGAACTTCACTGCTAAATATCCGTAAGTACAATTAACCTCATCTGATTCATTCCTTTCGGTAAACCTCAAGGATTAAGCAATATTTGCACTTTCATACGTATTTGCTTCATACACATGATAAGATTGGAAGAATAATATTTACATTTACCGTGTGATGTAACAAGAGCAGCTGACCATTCATAAATCTACCAGCACTGAAAATGAGGTGGATAGTCGAGTAATTCAGGCCCGCCCAGAGGTTCAACAATTGGATGTGTTCCATTCACATGACTTTGTTCTATTCGGTAACAAATTACTGTTAAAATGCAAATTCTTCTATTTACTTCATGCTAATTGAGATAAAATTAGCAGAAAAGGCATTATTTGCCTTCTTATAAGTAGAAGGGAAATAAGGGAATACACTAGGCTTAAGCAATAGTCAAATATTTTAAAAGCTGGTTGTAATGTGGTTGAAATTTGTTTCCTTACATTACAGGAGTTGAAAAATTCTTAATTGTGAAAAGTTTTAAACATTTTAAAACTGAAACCACTAAAAGGAAATATATCAAAAATGGTTAGCCCCAAGAAAAATTTATATGACAAATTGTGTGTTTTAACGAGATCTACATTTTTGTGTAGTAAGTTATTTTCTAAGTCAAGCAAAATACATCCAGAATGAAGAACTGTTCAGGGATTATTTTCAGAATGCTCAAAATATACATTTTACTTCTCATGAAAATATCTTAAACATATGGCATTTTAAGCAAAATCGTTAATCAGTTTTGAGAAAATCAAAGCTTACGAAAATGTTTTCATGTAAAGGGTAGTTATGGTTAGGGGAAATACTTAACATAAACAGCAGGTTAGTGTTTAACCAGATTTTCGTTTTAGAATTATGCCGCCCACAGACACATACCACACATACACACATGGACATGTTTCTAAAAATACTTTTTGGCATCAGTGGGGTCTCAAAACATGTATTTCCGATGAAATAACGATGTCAAATTTTTGGGTAGAACACAATACCTTCTCTGGCCACTATGTACATTATATTTCTGGTGAAATCTTGGTATCGTAATTTAGTGGAGTGCAATACCTTCTCTACCTAAGAATCATGTACTGTGTAAGGAAAGTAGAAATTGAATGGATTTTTGTGTGGTAGAGATGTTTGACAAGAAAAAATATAGATGGTTCTTAAAGAGATTGTTGAGAGCATTTTATTCTATGGCACAGAAACCTGGACGCTAACTGAAGGCAGAAAAGTAGGATGAGTTGTCGACATAAATACAATACAAAGAAGTTTATGTGTATCTCGCATACTGTAGAAATTAGGAATGAAACAATTTTGTGAATATAAATATTGACAGACCGGATAGAGAGTAATACCACATTCACAATTAGATGCAAGCACAGACGTAACGTAGGGGCAAAACTTTGCACTCATGCTATTTAATGTAAGCATTCACATAGAAACTAACAGGACGCTACGCAAAGTAATACAAGTTAGTAAATTCCAAACTTTATCCTTGGGTTGCGTGCAAAGAGGAGGTATTCTGCTTCTTCTCTCTATGCATTGCCTATGAATTTAACAATAGACAATCGCACGCAAGATCCTCCAGAACCTGCTGTACATGCATGCTTCTCTATTTGGCCATGTAGTGCTGTGCCATCTTTAATTTCCCTCAAGAGGTTATAACAAACTTCTTACGAATCCTCCTTTGAGTTAATAGATGTAATTATGATCTGCATTTAGATTTCTTGATTCTCAAAAATCGAAGGCGCAGAGAGATAATTCTTTGTTCATTAATTGTGTAGCTTTGTCTTTCTGCAGTCTCTATGCTTGTACTATTTTCAATAATTTTGAATGAGCAAATATTGTGACGTCACTGCCTGAGCATCAGTATTTGGTATGTAATTTTTATAACCTATTTCTTTGTAAAAAGTTGAGTGAATTTTCTCATATGGTATGGCTGGTTATGATATTCAATTTGAAACTTGCGGAGCTCTTGGAAGATATCCACATGTCGGCAATTTACAGATCTAGAAACCCGTGCAAGCTTCTTGCGTTACGCTTACAACTGCTTTGTGGATGACCTTCCTTATGACCTTCCTTCACACTTGCAACTCTGCTGTGATATATCTGTCCTTGCATCTCATTTTGAATGTAGCTTAAGTCTCTACAGTGGTATGCATATGTACAGTATATGGCCAGGACAGGCGGCCCAAAAACTTTATCAACTGTTCCCATTCCTTCAACGGTTCTGTTCCTTCTTATATCCATTCCTGGATGTAAGAAGAAGGGACTCTCTGGTTTGTCTGGAGAGGAGACAATGGGTCAGTTGAATAAAAATCAATAAACTCCTATAAGTCATTACTTGAAAGTTAAGACTGATTGGTAAAACTAATTACTCATTTTAATTGAATAACAGTTTACTTTTACCGATAAGTAATGCCTTGGAAAATGTTCAATATGAACTGAATAAACAAATGATAAGCTGGATAGGAGCCCTCGTCAAGGAGGAACATATAGCAGTATTTTTAACAATCTGTACGTGTATACAATCAAGCTCACCAATAACTGAAGGAAATCTAAAGCGAAAATACCATTTTTCTTTCGCTTCTTGAATTTCAAATTTGAGTTAGAAACTTTATCCAGTCAATGCCTTTGCTTCAATTCTGTTTGCCACGAAGCTTATGGTCTTGCACACTGTAGAATGGTGAATACCACAATCTCCAGTAACTGGGTGAGTAAATAACGTAAAAAATCTGAAGTGTTCCATTCACATGACTTTCTCTACTTCTCTGTAACAAATTATTGTTAAAAAGCTTATGATTCTATTTACTTGGTGCTAATCTAGAAAATAGTCTTATTATTTGCTTCCTTGTAAGCAGAAGTGAAATAAGGGAGTACCATCGGTTAAATTGATAGTCAAAAGCTGGTTGATTTGTGACTGAAGTTCCTTTGTTTGTATGGACAGGAGTTGGCAAATTCCTGTATAAGTTTTCAAAGCTGAAAAAAGCGAACTCCACGAAAAAAATGTATATGACTTAAATTGTGTGTTTTTTTAATTTGTCTATCTCTTACGGTTTGCCAGTTATTCAAAATTCAGTCAAATTCATCCACAATAAAGTAGTTTTCAGAGGCTATTCCCATAAAATTCAAGATATACTACATTTTATATGCCAGCTAAATATCTTTAATATACGATATTTTAATGAAAATCGTTAGAGCCATTTTTAAGAAAATCAAAATTTTTGAAAAAAGTTCCATGTAAAGGGTAGTTGAAGGTAGGGGATATTCTTGAAAATCTTCGTGTCGCATCCTTGGAAGATACCAAACTTAAATACCATATTTGTTATTCAACGGTCTTTTAGTTTTGAGCTATGCTGTCCACAGACACAGACACACACATACACATACACACACGCACACACGAACCTTTTTCTGAAAATGATTTTTTGGATTCAGGGGGATCCAAAACTTGTACTTCCGGTGAAATCTCGGTATCGAATTTTTGGGTGCAATACAATACCTACTCTATACACTATGTACATAGTACGCGTAGAGAAAGTAAAAGTCTGATGTACTCCATTTACATGACTTTCTCTCATCTCTGTAACAGTTATTGTTAATAACCTTATCCTTGTGTCTATTTTTTTGTCAAAACATTAGCAGAAACGGTAATTTTACTTAGTTCTTTATAAGAAGAAGGGAAATAAGGGAATACATTAGTCTAAACCGACAGTCAAATGTTTTAAAATGTGGTTGCTATGGGATTAAAATCCATTTCTTTTAATGCTCAGGAGTTGAAAATTTCCCGTATGAGAAAAATTTCCGGTTTTTTAAAAACTGAAATCATTAATAAGGAATATCTCGAAAACGGCCAACTCCATGAAAAAAGTGTATGACATAAATTGTGTGTTTCATCGAGGTTTTCATTTTTTGTGAAGTAAGTTTTTGTCTCTCTCTTACGATTTACCAGTTATGCAAAAATCAATCAAAAACGTCCAGTATGAAGAGGTCTACTGAGGCTACTCCTAGAAAATCCAAGATATACATTTCGTTTATCATAAAAGTATCTTAAACACTTTGTATTTTAATCAAAATCATTATAGCCATTTTGAGAAAATCCAAATTTTCAGAAAATGTTCCATGTAAAGTGTAGTTAGGGTGGGGAGGATTATCTTGAGTTCTTTGTGTCGCATCCTTGGAAGATACTGAACTGAAATACCAAGTCTTTTCGTTTTTGAGCTAGACTGCCCTCAGACACAGACACGCACACACACGGAATGTTTTTTAAAATTTTTGGGTTTTTTTATTTAGGAGATCTCAAAACATACATATTCTGGTGAAATCTCTTTTTATTGTAGCTCCTTACCTGATGTATGGTGAAAAAATGCTGCCATTTCTGCAGCTACTTTTTCAAGTCAACTCTATAGCAAACTTAAACATATTTCAGCAAGCTTAACTTAACAAGTAATCACTGAATGTTGTTCAAACAAATTTTAAATGATATCTGGAAAAACTAGTAATTACTGAACAAGTTAAAGTAATAAATTATCAGTAATCAGTAAATCCAGAACTGTAAGTAATTACTTATGGTTTATTGATTTAAAAGAATGTAAGCAAAAGAGTTTACTGGCTCTTATTCAGTTGCCTCATAATGTAACCAATGAGATCCAGAGGACTCGTGGGAAGACGTCGCAATTACAGGCGCAATTACAAGTCAACCGCTAGGAAGTTTGAGAAGCCTTTAAAAGTTGAAGTGAAAGTGACTAAAAATAAAATTTCTACAAAGACTTACTCTTGTTTTTACTCATACTATTCGGTTCCTTATGAGTAGACGGAAACTAAGGAAATTATTCTGGCTAAAGCGATACTGGAAATGTTTTAAACGCATTAACTATGCCATTGTCATTGCAATTTGCTTCTTTGTATGGCACGGAGTAAAACAAAAGAAACATGGATGAATTTCTGTTCGAGAAAATTATAAGTACATACCTACTTTAAAATTAAGAACAATAACAAGAAATATCTTCGAAATGGTTAGCTTTATAACAAAAATGTAAATGACATAAATTGAAGGGCGGAGAACCATAGTGGGCCATCTCCATGCGAGGTCAAAATTGAGCTGTTGCCGTCTGTCGGTATAGTTTATGGTTATACATTTTATATTGCAGTGGGCCATATCCAGCATTTCCAATTTACAAACAGTTGAGCATTAAAATATCAGTCTAAATGAAACAATAAATTCTGTTAGTCAGAGTGCTCCAAATCTATGCAGCAAATCACGCTACTGCATATGATGATCTTATGTCCATGCTACCATTTATTCCTCCAGTGAATCATGATTTTTACAAGAGTTTGCGTGTTCAAGTCAACAATGATGATCAGCAGGACATTGATTAGATGTATGGGAATGGCCCAGTTACATTTATTTTAGGCTGAGCCAAATTCCAGCAAAGGAAAATAGCTCCCAATAAATAACTGTAAAACCTAATTTTGCATGAAGACACATTAACATTGTATTAACATAGGATAGAAAATATATTCTAGATCACTATGGCATTTAGTAATTTAGTAACTTGGTTCAATAAATTATGATGTTGAAAAAATATTGACCCTCTATTTCTCCATGGTTTTCAACCCTTCAAATGTTAGTTTTGAGGAGATCTACATATATTTGAGTAATACGTTTCTGTCTATTTCTTATGATTTACCAGTTATGCAAAAGCCGTTCAGAACGAAGATGGCTTCAGAGGCTATTCCCAGAAAATGAAAGCTATACATTTTATTCTTTATGTAAATATTTTTAATATAAGGTATTTAAATCAAAATCGTAATGCTCATTTTTTATATAATCAAAATGTTCGCAAATTTTTCCATGAGGTGTGGGGGTGTGAATTTTCATGAAAATCTTCGTGTCGCATCGTTGAGAGATACTTAACTTAAATAATAAGTTTGGTATTTAACGGACTTTTAAGTTATGCATCTCATCACACAAACAAACTGACCTTTTACTAAAATTCCTTTGAAGACGACATATATTTTGGGTGAAACTTCAGTATCGGACTTTTGGGTGGAATACAATACCTTTTCTAGCTACTGTGTACGTTGTACATAGAGAAAGTAAAATCTAAGTGACGATTTGTTTGGTTCTAGTTAGGTTTTGAAAATATACTCTGTCAGAGCATATACTGTGGAAATCAGTTTATTTTATGTTTTGTTTCTTTAGTAGATAAATAGAGCATTTATTAGGAAAAGAATTATTGAGTACAATGGCTGTTGCTCATACATAAATAAATAAATAACAGTAATTCCTTTAGGCTACAGTAATATAAAACATTCACAAGACTTTCTCTAGTTGTTTTGTAAACATATGTTTCTTAAAAACGACTATTCTTTTATCTATATGATGATAATTGAGATAAACATTAATGCAATAAACATCAACACTAAGCTAAAGCGAAATTCGCTTTGTGAATAAATTGAAACTCCGTTCTCTTTGCTTGCTTTAAGTCAAACAAAAGAGAGACGAAAAGAAAAATGTCTGCTTAATATTGAAACCAATAACGCGGAATATCCAAAATCGGTTAAGTCTAAAAAATATATATACATTTATATGGCAAATTCTGTGTTTTAACGAGATCTACATTTTTTTAGTCGGCTCTTATCCATCTCTTACAGTTCAACAGTTGTACAAAAAGTATACTAAAGTCATTCACAATAAAGATGTATTCAGAGAATATTCTCAGAAAATTCAAGATATTATTTTATTTTACACATAAATATGTATAACATCAACATTTTCGAAAAGTTTTCCACGTAAAGAATAGTTTGAGGTGGAGAATTCTCAAAATATACATGCCGTATCTTTGGGAGATACTAAAATGGGTACAAAGCTTGGTACTTAACAATCTTTTCATTTTATGGTGTCCAGAAACACACACACATACACTCTCTCACTGGCCTTTCTCTAAAAATGCCTTTTTTATTCATATATGTTCCCGTGAAATCTCGATATGGAATTTTTGGATGGAATATAACACCTCTATCTACTATGTACGTTGAAAACTAAAAACATTGTATTTTTAATTATTTTCATTTACATTTTCAATCATTTCGTTAAAATCTTGGCTATTTCCGATAGCCAACACAATTCATCATCAAATGCGATCTGTATTTTGACTTGCTGTAATTCATTTGTGAAAAGAGTTGCTCACAAAAATATATAAAACTAACATATCTAAGAAGCTTTATTCCTGTGTTTTGCAACTGATAACTGGTTAAATAGATCAAAACCTTATTTAGCGTGGCACAAATATTTTTAAAAACAGTATATTTTTCACGCAGATTAATTGTAGTTACAAACCCCGGGTTACAATTGTAGGTTGGAAATGCATGGGATTTAATTAAACGTCAAAAAGTTTCCCGGCAAATCATTTAGTGTTTAAGATGTTCTAGTAAGCGAATATACTTATATTTCATGTTTTACTTTTACTTTGGAGGAATTGTAAGGAGGCAAAGTAATATCGCCGTCCTGTCCTTCCAAATCGTTTTCTATATTTTGCTTTACAAGGTACTTTGGTAGAGAAGATATTGTATTCCACCAAAAAATTCGATACCGAGATTTCACCTGAAAAGCATCTTCAAAAAAAAGGTCCGCGCGTATATGTGTTGTTGTGTGCGTGTGTTCATGTGTGTGTATACGCATTATCTCAAAAATAAAACGTCGGTAAAATACCAAACTTAGCATTTAATTTGGTATCTTCCAAGGATATGACACTAAGATAGAGGAAATTCCCCTTATCCCAATATTAAAATTATCAAAAATGGTTAATGATTTTGACTAAAATACATAGGTATATTGAAGATATTTACATGACAAGTGAAATGAGTATCATGAATGTCCTGGAATAGCCTCTGAAAACTTCATTCGTGACGACTTTTGCGTAACTAGTAAACCGTAAAAAATAGACAAACTTACTGCACCAAATATGTAAATCTCATTAAAACACGATGTATTTTATTATACATTATTTTCCGTAGAGTTGACTATTTCCGAAATATTCCTTATTATTGCTTTCATTTTTAAAATACTTAAAATGCTTCTCATGCGGCAATTTGTTAACTCCTGGTCATGTAAAGACATCAATCACATGGTAATCGCTTTTAAAAAATTGACTATCACTTTAACCTACTGTATCTACTTACAAAGAAGCAAATAATAAGAGTATTTCTGCCAATGTTTGGCTAAATTAGCATGAAGTAGAATAATAAGCTTTTCTATTAATAATGTATTATAGAGATGTAGAGAAAGTGATGTAAATGTAACCTAAAAATGTTTTCCTTGTTAACAAAGCTCATTTAAATGTGTACTTTGTTTCAGCAGGATCAAAATCCCGACTACAAAACGAAATTGTCAACAAGAAAGACCAAAATTTTATATGCAGATTATCTATCAGGATGTCTTTCTAGAATTCTATCACGGCCCGACACCGCTTGTTAATTGGCTGGTTGATCATTGAGTAGTTTATAACAAAATTAAACAAAACAAAATTCTAGGAATTAGAAGACATTAAACTTGTTTTTCCTGTGAATTCTGGGTATCGAAATGTTGACTGTATGATAGCACTTCCTCTACTTACTACAAGTAAATAGTAGAGAGAGTATGTTACATACACAATGTATTAATGACCAAAGATTGAAAATAGAGTACAAAAGAATTGTGTTGGGTTTTTATTTATGAGAATTGTTCAGGAGTCTTAAAAACTTAATTATTATTGTTATGATTAGTTATAATTATAAATACTCAGTAGCAAGTTATTCTTAAAAATACTTCTTCTTTCTGCTTAATGCTAATTAAGATAAACATCAATATAAATTATTGTTTGCTTTCTAGTATGCAGAAGGGAAATAAGGGAATGCTCTAGGTTAAAGCGATAGCCAAATATTTTAAAAAAATGCTATTATGTAGTTACCTTGGCATGAGCAGGAGTAAAACAAACGGGTTGTGAACCGAATTACAGCTTCCATTTGTGAAAAGTTTAGGAATTTTAAAACTGAAACAGGTAGAAATTTTAATCAAATTCGTAAGCGGCTTTTTTTGAGGAAATAAAAATGTTCGCAAATTTTTCCTCGTAAAGGGAAGTAGAATATTGTAGAAAATCGTCATGCTGTATCCTTTAAGGATTCTGAATTTAATTATCAAATTTGGTATTCAACTTATTTTTCGTTTTGGGGTTATCATACACACACACACACACACACACACACACTCACACACAAACGGATCTTTTTCTAAGAATCGGTTTTTCCCCTCGGGGACATGAAAACATATATTTCCAGTAAAATCTTGGCATTAAATTTTTAGTAGAGTACAATACCTTCTCTACCTGCTACGTAGAGTACTTGAAGAGCTTACTTTTATTTTGTTACTTTGTACTTTTTGGTTTTGTTTATTTTAATTATTAGTATTTGTTATATCTGTAAAACAATAATGAATTAAATAATATAACGTGATAAATAAATCGTAACGTTTGCAATACTCTCCTTTGTATAGGAAATTAGATGCTAGGTTGCTGTACTACAGATTTTATTTTATTTTGTTTTTTAGTACTGCAGAGATAATGCAACAATTTTGAAGAAAAAATATAAATTTCATGCAATCTATGTTAGAATTGGCGTTTTTAAACTATTCTGAAACAAAAAATTAAGTTTGCTGTATATTTTACAAAATATTTCAAACCTAATTTTTATTTCAGTCTTAAAAATTGTAAAATAACTATTACACGCTATTTTAATTGCCTTGCTATGGAAACGAAATTTTACTGACATTAAATAGAAAATATAATTGTTTGGGTCAATGCGGTGTTAACTGTCGTAATTAAAGAGAGAGTTCTTCTAAAATTATTTTTGGCGCGTCATTTCAAAGTAGTTCTAATGGTTATCACAGGTAGTCACTTGGTATAACAAGTTATACTCCTCTAACGAAAGGAAAGTAATTCATGGAAATTTCAGTTATTGTGAAATACTATTCCAAATGAACAATCTTTCAATATATTGTTTTAGGTGAAAGATTGGTTACTTGAAATATTTTTGTAAAGGTTAACGTTTTCAGGGCAAATTCTCTAATTGCCCTCTAACCATCGTAATTTCACCGAGGCTAAGAGGGCGAATGCAGTCTTTATATTATATTTCAGTGTCAGAAGAAATAGCTTTTCCATATCAGTTAAAGTGAAATCTACCCTAATCGGACACTTTTCGACGGAAATTCTTTAAGTTACACCTAACTTCCTGAATAATACGGAAACTGTTCAAAGTGGAAACGCAAATATGCAGTTAAACACCTTTATTTTCGTATATGAAGTGCTTCCAAGAAAGCATCAAATGTCTTTTGTTTTTAATATTAGAACATAATATATCTGCGTGAAAAATTGCAAGTGTAGGTCATTACGGTATATTATATATTATGACAATCCCGTCTAATATGTGATTGCTCCCAAGTTCGCTCTGGTATGCGGTGGTGGAACTGGGATGCGAGACATCGCTGTAGGGTGTGTAAACTTTGGCATGTCGCAACGGATCCTTCGGAACGTGAGATTATTCTCATGTCATCACGTTTTTTCCGATATTAGTAGATGTTTCTCCAAGCTTCAGTTTCTATAACTTTCGATAAGTTTGCAGAAAGCCTGTGACTTCATTTTCTCACTGTAAAAGGAGGAAGAATTACAGTGAGTGTGTGTTGTGAATTGTACTGAGACGTGAATGACAGTGGTGCGCGAGCGATGGATGGCGTTCAGCTGTAAACTGTCTACGCGTCGAAACGCCGAGTGAATTATTTACAGCAGTGAATCTAAGACTAAATTTGTAAACAATTTTGAGTAAATAAAGATAGTTTTTTTTTGTAGCTTAACGTGCTTTAACCTGATTGGTCATATTGGACGATGAATGAAATTGGTGAAATGTTGCTCAAACGATCTCGGGGTCCATGTAACTTAAAGTTATTCGACATTCGTCTTTTCAGGATAAGGGAAAACCCCGAGAAAGTAAACTTATCCGGGCAACTCACCCTAAATGAGATTCGAACTCATGACCTTTTAAATGTGAAGTAGACGCGCTACCACCGTACTACCCAGACGGGCTAAAGATATTTTTTATAATACCTTTGCAAATTTTCACATCTGCGCTAAGGACGAAAGAAAGAAGTTACAGATGCAAATGTGTATTTTTCCTTCAAATGTGTGTGATGCTTGGAACGTTGCATTGTGAGAGATCATATTTTGTGATATAAGAAGTACTAAGTTGTGGAGAGTTCCTTAAAAATACTTGAAAATGGAAAATAAAAACACAAAATGCGCTGAGAAAGAAAATGTGGCAAAATGCAAATACCTGAAAGTTCGAAAGAGAAAGAACGCGTAATAAGTGAATGACGATAGACAGACTTAAACATGAATCAAACATACATAATACATACTTGGCAAGTGTTTTAATTAATTTAAATAATGTTATGCTCTTATGATTAATCTTAAAACTATGTATAGGAAATTAATCCGGAATATATTAAGGACACAGAAACCTTGTTAAAACGAACAAGCACAGATCACGCAATTTCCTTCTCGCACAGGTTTCAATGTAAATGAAAATCTCTCTTCCACACTATTAAATCTCTGATTATAGAACTTATTGAAGGATTGTTTTGGTAACAAAGGAAAGAGTGATAGTAAATAAATAGAATAAAGCTCAAAACAGTGTTGAACTACGGTGTATACTATGATTCACTAGTAGTAGAAGAGGAAAAAATCCTCTTAAATGTGGCAATGAAGATAAATGATAAGCTTAAGTAGTATGAGATGTAGGCAAATGCAAACAGAGATTATGTTTATTGGAGGACAATGAAAAAACTCTTGTCATTTGTAGTTGAGGAAGTGTACCGAGTCAACAGCTTCAGATATTTGGAATGTACCGTAAGCTGTCAGGAAATTAAACGGAGGATTTGGAATAGAAACCTTGGAGAATTTTTAGAAACATGTCATATGAATAAACGGAACACTAAGCCACCTGAAAAGAACAGATAAGATAATTGAAGAAACTGTTTCAAGGGAAATGAGTGAACGAACGGATTAGGAAGAGTACAAGAAACTGAAGGGACCTAGATGACATGCCTAAAGGAATGGCTCAAAAGAGAATGGTTAGTATTCTGCTTTGAAGTGCCAATTCGGAATAGAATTGTGTTACAATATTACGTTTTAGTTAGAGCTTCAACATTGAGGCACAAATTTAGAGTAGTGATATTACAACTTGAACGTCAATGTGTCAATTTGAAAAGGAATTTAGGCCCGAGTTCTCTTGAGCACCAATTTGGAATACGTATTTATTACTGCTTTATATGCCGTGGGATATTAGGGTGGAATTGTGCGAGTTACAAGAGTTCTTATAAAAACCACGTAAGTTTGATTTGCTGACGTTTATTCTTCTGTATTGAATGTCGATGAGAATTTACATTCAACGGTTTAGCAGCCTGGCCCTATAACTAAGTTCTTTGAAATCGCGTGTATTATATTTAAAATTATTCACAGCGAAAAGTAATTAGTTCTCATTTGATATTAGTATGAAATTCTTGTCACGTCTCGAGCGTCGAAATTAACGAAGAACCAATTGCAAGAGGCGAGTACACAGACAATAATAACTCAATGAAAAAAATTATAAATACATTTTTATGATTGTTCTTGTTTTACGATTATTATTTCTCAAATAATAATTACATAATCATGATATTCAATCATTAATTTAGATATGTTAATTAGAAATAATCGCAGAGATTAAGGCTTGCATATGCAACATAATTAACGAAGTGAGTCCAATTTGGAACATTGAAGTCTAATTAGTAGTGTACAGGACTTAACGAATTATGAACTGAAATATATCTTCTTATTTATCTATGTTATATGGTAACAGGTTGGATGATATTTATACGCCAAAAGTTTAACTTATGTTCCAATTTTTACTTTTTCTACACATACTATGTACATTTCACCCAAAAATTAGATACCGTTACAGTGTCTCTTGTATCAAAAAAAAAAAAATTCAGAAAAATGTCCGTATGTGTCTGTGTGTCTGTGAACACGATTACTCAAAAAACGAACGTTCAGTAAAATACCAAACTTGGCATTTAAGTTAAGTATCTCCCAGGGATATCACACCTAGATTTTGAGAAAAATCCCGCCACCCCAAACTACCCTTTACATTGAAAAAAGCTAACATTATTATTTTCTCAAAAATGGCTGTAATGATTTTGATTAAAATATCGCATATTAAAGATAATAAAGATAACTAAATCTTGAATTTCCTGAAGTTAGTTCTAAATACCTTTTTATTTTGAATGCATTTTGATCAATTTTGCGTAATCAACAAACCGTAAGATATAGACAAAAACTTCCGCACCAAAAATTGTAGATCACGTTAAGACACCACTTTATGTCATATACGTTATTCGTAGAATTGTCTATTTCTGAGATATCCTTTGTTATTCGTTTCAGATTTAAAATAATTTTCTCGCACGGAAAGTTGCAAACTCCTGACAATGCATAGAAATGGATTCCAACCACATGACGTCCAGCTTTTAAGGGATTTGACTTTCATTTTAGCCTAGTGCATTCCCTTATTTTCCTTCTACCCACTAGGAAGCTAGTAATTAAAACAATATCTGATAATATTTATCCCGATTATCATAAAGTAGATAGAATATGCTTTTTACAATAATTTTTAACAATAAATTGTTACACTGATGTAGACAAAGTCATATGAATGGACCACATCAGAGTTTTCGTCATCATATGAACATTTGGTTATATCAGGCGTTGCTAAAACAAGCCATATTCCGGACGACAAATAAAATAACTTATACTTTCTTATATTATATCTCCGAGGTTTCTGCGTTAACATATTGGGTCTTCTAATGTCACATAATTATATTCGTTCATTTTAAGGGTTAAATATTTCGATATAAAGAGGATTACACTAACAAAATATACAGATGGCACATATTTACATATAACATCGATAAATAACATAATTTCTGTTACAGTGCATGGGACCACTACTTGGAGCAGCATAAGATTCCATTTTGATTTGGTTACTTAGAAACGCTAGACATAACATTGAATAAGAAAGTTACTAACGCACTTAGTGCATTTCTGATTTTACTCTCAAATAGCTGTCTTAAAATATATTAACATAACGAAAATCATTAATGACGCCAGTAGTTGTGATTACATTTTTACTGAAACTTATTTGATACATAATAAATTGTCCTATGGAGACAGAAAAACATCCACAAATAAACTTACACTACTGAACTAAACTTCAATTATACCAAAACTGCTGCATTTTTAAATTGATGTATCTTGGTATCATTTGTTAAAATGCTATAGTTATATATAACATTTTATTTAAGAAATGTAAAAATTCAAATACAAATTGTTAAGCTAACTAAACCGTAACTGTAAAAAATATATGTAGTACTGAGAAGCTTCTGTCTAATTCTTCTATTGTTACTTTATCTATCATATCATTTAATCCTTAATTTGCTGAAACTCACACTCATTTGTCACTCTGTTATATCATTTGTTATATTGTTACACATTATTTATATCATGATTCAATTGTTAATGTGTTTATTTTGTTGTGTAAATTAATAACTCCATGGCACGACAGCTCACGGGAAACCTTGGCCTACCGCCCGGCCGCTGCGTCCCCCATCTCGGTCCACTACAGACGTCAAGGATGGGGTGCAGTATTGGAGGGTAAGACGTGGTCAGCGCCTCGAGTCCCTCCCGGCCGGTTAATGCGGTCCTCATGACCTGGAGCCGCTACTTCTCCATCAAGTAGCTCCTCAATTGGCCCCCCAGGGACCTTACGAGGCTGAGTGCACCCCGGGCCAGGTCTCCCAGCGGGGGAAAAATCCCCACGCCGGTACTGGGGATCGAACCCAGGTCTCCCGCTTGGTAAGCAGCTGCGCTACCACCGCGCTAAGGAGACGACCTGTTGTGTAAATTATTATGCTTAATTGTCGCCTGAATTTAGGAAATCGCTAAAAGACCAGTAGTTATTTAATAAAATAATCCAATGCCTTTTCTTGTCTCGCTTATGGGATTATGGATCTCATTTGCTTGCAACATACTGTTTAATTTGATTCGATACGAGTTTTATCACAGGTATTGTAGTTAAGTAAATTTACATAATTTAAACAAAGTATTCATAGGATGAGATACTGTAGAATATTATAGACATACAAACTGGACTAAATTCAGGGACAGTGTACTCAATAATATTAACCATCAGATTTTATAGCAGACTCTTTCAGATACCTCCTTTTCGCCCATTTCAAGTTCCGTATATTTGGACGTGCAGCGTTTGATTGGCAGAAACATAAGGAGTATTACATTAAATGTCGTTTTGATCTGCTTCTCTACACTAATCGTTTTGCTACCAATTGTTTTCAATTCAATTCACGTTCCATGTTCCAGGTAGGCGTTATGTTTTTCTTGATCAAGTGGAATTCCTAGTTCGTGATTTCGCCACTATGCGCACATGTTGAAGACGGATTAATTCATCGCCCATAGAATGCACCTTGAATCGCGGACGTGAAAATGGTTGCGTTTTTCCCAATAACTCTCCCTTTCAAGGTACGGGTTTCATTGCGTGCAAATAAACTTTACACTGTCCAACGGCTTTATTTCCTTTAAGAAGGAAAGTATGCTAAAGATTTTAAGTAACATAAAATACATCACCCTCATCCGGGATTGAGCCGCAACCTTAGGTATTAGTGGCTAGCATGGTAACCACTACAATATAAAGCTTCGTCTCTTCCATATGTGGAGGATATAATTAGGCGCCGGGCCCAAACTTTCTTCATCAGATTGGCCCAACTTGGGAACTTCCTTGTCAGACCTTCGGGGGACTATTTACCAACTGATCGCTGCTGTGGGCGGGTTCCCAGGATGGCTTGTGGCCTCCCCCGGTAACGAAGATTTCAAACCAGCCAACAGTATAAAGCTGAACTAAGTTTTTCATGCTCTCCTAACGGGGGTGGTCACCAAAATTAAAATCAACATTCAAACAAAGTAGTGGCAAGGATGCTGTTCCTAAAACAAAAGCAACCTTTAAAGAGCCTATCCTTAACGCTACCTTCTTAGCCTCGTCAATTTAAACTTCGCCAAATCAAAACTCAACCCATTCTTACATTCCTGGTTAAGTCCTAGATACACAACTTTACAAAGTCTCACCACTAGTCTAGCAGATCATACAGGCACGCAAATACTAAACCACGGAGAGCGAACCTGCAATTATTTTTCTACGTTTTGATTTTTCGTATTTTTTTTTTTTCTTAGGAGCCTTGTTTTGGCCGTTTGTTATAACTGAAATTAATTTATCAATCCATCATCCGTTGCACATACTTCCTGAAAACCGTGGTTTTCAGTCTGAACAAAAAGTTTTATCACTCAGTCTTATTCTGAGCATGGAAATGCTAATATTCAACAACAAGCACACAATTGGGAGTGCAATCGGTATTTAAATAAATCGATAAGTAGTTACTATAAATGAAATGAACACAATGTGCAAGTATATATACTGAATTACATTAATCTTAACCTAGTTTTATTATTGATATTTGTCTTTTTGCAGTTTCTTGTGTGGTATCCTTCACAATGTTTGTTGCACAGTTCACAGTTGTGAATCGACAAGTATTCACAACAAGACTGCTAAATATTGGCTAGAATACAGACAAGCATTCGCATATGAAAGAATTAAGGAAAACTATCTAGGTGATGGCAATTTTTTTCCTTTGGTTAAGTGAACATCTCTGATATAATTAATGCTAATGGAAATTTTCTATTGAGTACCCAAGATTTTGAAGAGTATTTTCACTGAGTTTCAGCTAGAGTGATAAAGGCTCTGTATTTAGAGTTGGTGTTGTAACTTAAACACAGGGAAACTATTGTCAACTATTATCGATTTGTCCCAAGTTGGTGTAGACAACCTGGGGCCGGTTGTAACCTTAGTTAGAATTGCTATTAGAACAAGTTTGATGAATGAAATTGTTATTCAATTTTAATATGATTATTAGAAGTGTAACACGTTAGATTATCAACTTATCTCATACTTTTGCTAGTCGTCGAGCGAGAGCTAAAACAATCTTATAATAAAGACACACACTACACATATATTTCTGGTTGGGTTTTATTGCAATACACCTTTAATATTTTTAATATTTAATTTCGGTTGCTCTGATTATAACAGATGCAATGAATATTTAGAAAAATATTTACTTTTTTGCATTTTGATCACATAGATTGATAACTTTAAGGGCAGATAATAACCCTTGGAATAATTACTTGAACGTTTTTGCACTGCTTATTTGTTTATGATAACATAACTTCCGAAGATATTTCTCTGATTCTTTGTTTATTGTTCGCATTCTATCCGTACAATTAAATGTTTCAAATCTGATTAGACATTCTAACTTAATACCTATATTTTAAACTAATAAATTCATGATTGGCGTCCAAATAGTTAATAAGCGTATTTAAGTGTGCCGAGTTTGTATTCCGTGATTTAGAAGGAACCAGAATTCGAGTCACGGATTACCTCGCCCTGAAAATGTCAAGCACAGACCTTGGTGAATCGTCGGTTTCTTCAACCCGTTCTAGGCTACGTTGAAACCCCGAAAAATAGAAATACATTAATTAACTTATGTTTGTCTATTGCCAACGCCAAATTAATATCTATCATGAGAGATCCATCATCGGAACACAGGGAAGTTTGAGTACGTGTTGGATAGATAGGGTCAGACGGAAAAGTTCAATAGTATAACGGGGTTTGAACCACATCTCCTGGTCGCTAGCAGGTTGCTCTACCCATTGCGCTACAATGCATGGTAACATGCCGTCACGGCATTAAATTCCTCAATTGACTCGCATGTTTCCCGGCGAACCACAAGGCAATCTCAATTTATTTTGAGATGACATTTCCCAATGGCAGCTTATATTGCCGCAAGCACCTTAAGTACTGGCTTCAAAGTTTAGTCAACTATTAGGTCAATTAGTGTGAATTTAATTTTTTTCAAAGAAGCTATATGTAGAACACGAGCCGGATAGGTAAAGTCACACTGAAAAATTCAATGCCATTGCCAAGATTTGAACGACGGATCTCCCGGTCTCTAGCCTCTGAGCTATCATGGTAATATGCCGGCACGACATTAAATTCCTCAACCGACTCGTTTGTTTCCCGGTAAACCACAAATTGATTTCAATTTACTTTGAGTAAACATACCCCAATGGCGACTTACATTATCATAAGTACTTTAAGTCCCGTACTTCATAGTCATATTAGCTCAACTGGTGTTAATTTAATGTTTTCTCACACAAGCTGTGTATAGGACAAAAGATGGTTAGGTAGGGTCAGACTGAAAAATGCAAGGCCATAGCCGGGATTTGAATCACAGATCGCATGACTTGAGTGAAAAAAAGGTAACAGGAAAGCTTGTTCGGTTTTTACTGAATCGCTAGAAGCAGAAAGGGCCGTTCTTCTCGTGAATTATTTCATCCTTAGCCTTTACTGTATGAATGTGTTCTATCCTACGATTTACTTAAAGTTGAAGCTTTATATTTTTGTATTAATACGAGTGAGGTGCATTTATCATGGATTAAGTTCCAAATAGGGTAAAACTACTCTATTGAATTCCCTACTTGCTGTGAAGTTTATTTCATATTGATAAAATCCCATTACTGGAGAACTATAGTTAAAAGCAGAATATGTCAATTTTGGTTCCTTTTCTTTTTGGAGCTGGAAATTTATACTTCCCAAATTCGTCTTAATAAAGTATAAGTTTTTTTATTTCCAACACAAGAGCTGTTTTATTAAAATCTGGACATCTTTTACCAACACGTGCTTCACTTGGTCATGGTGTAGATGTAGTACCCTGGACGCGCGTTTCAACAGCTTTCGTTGTCATCCCCTTGCAGGTTTCCTCAGACATCTGCAAGAGGATGACAACGCGCGTCCAGGGTACTCCATCTACATCATGACCAAGTAAAGCACGTGTTGGTAATAGATGTCCAGATTTTAATAAAATTGACAGCTTTACTGTATGTAATGGCTTTTTTAACATTTTAAAACAAGAACTGTTACCAAGACTAAACATTTGAATGCCGTTGCAACATACGTAATACAGCTCTTATTGTTTAATTTGAAATCTTTCCTAAGTAAAAATATCTTAATAACGTAAAGGGATAATATAAGATTTGTATTGAATACCATAATATATGTATGCCTGAATTTTTAAACTATGGGTGTGGGTGTTCACATTAGACATTTCTTCATTCTTCGTTTAATATTCTGTTCTTAATATTTTTCAGTACTATTCTTCAGAAAAAGACTTATGGCACATAGTAAGACTTAACGAATTCTCTATACAGTGCTCAATCATTACTGCTTCGCGTTTAAACCTAGGTTAAGGTTAGATTTCACATTATTCAAAATTAACCATGTCTTTCATTTTATGTTGTAAGGCTTCTATGAATTGTTATTCTACTGTAATCCGAAATACTCTAATGCGAATCTGTTTCTTATTAAAGGTTATAAAAATGTAAAGTTGTAAATAGCTATTAAAATATAACACACTCTTATCCACACTATTTTAGCTCGAAAAAAAATGAATTTCGATATACTGAGGTACAGTCATTTATATAATACTAAAGTAATAAAATAAACAGCTTCATTTTTAAGTAACGATATAAAAGTCATATTATTATTGTTATTATCATGATGATTATTATTCACAATAGCTGTAACTTCTTTAAAATTTAGTTATTAAAGGTTTTATATATTTTCCCATTAATGTATTACTAATGTTATCATTTAATTACTTAGAATTCTGATTCTCTAAAGATTATTAAGCTTCTATGATGTTGTCTATTAATTCGCTCACTAAGCTTGTAATACAGGCATTACGTTGATATAATCAGTGAGAGAATAAATATCTAGTGTTTGTTAGATATGATCGTAGTAAATAGTGTTTACGCGTAGATGGTATATTAATGGCAAAATTAATTTTTGTAATAGAAGTTTTTGCATATCTAAGTTCCACATAATCCCTTCAATAGTAATAATCACTTACTATACGTAAACTGTTTTTATTTTCTCTAGTACGTATGTACATGCAATGTAGATATGTATATAGTAGCCAGAGAATGTATTGTATTTCACTCAAAAATTCATGTCGATATTTCACCGGAATTTACAACTTTTGAGGCCTCCTGAGTCAAAAAAAGAAAAGTATTTTTAGAAAATGTGGCGTGTATTTTTTCAGTCTGTGTGTGTGTGGACAGCATAGCTCAAAAAACGAAAAGAACGTAAAGTACCAAACTTGATATTTATGTTTAACATCTTCCAAGGATACGGGTTCTTTTGGGAAAATGCCCCCACCATAAATTACCCTTTCCATGGCAAAATCTTACAATATTTTTTCTCAATAATGACTATAACGATTTTGATTAAAATACCGCATATTAAAATATTTACATTACAAATGAAAAGCATTTGAATATTTGTTGTTTTTGGATAAATTTTACCAAAGTGTATATAACGTTAAACCTTAATAGATAGACAAAACTTAGTACCTAAAATGTAGCTCTCTTGTAATGTATGTCATACACGCTTCTCTCGTACAGTTAACCGTTTTCAAAATATTCCTTGTTACCGGTTTCAATTTTAAACTTCGTAACTAATATATTCCCTTGTTTCCCTTCACTTTCAAGAAAGCAAGTAATAAGACCAGGTCTGCTAAAGCTTTTGTTGATTAACATAGAGTAGATAGAAGAAGAATATTTTATAATAGTGTTTATATGGAACGACTAGAGAAAGTTATGTGAATGGAACAGATAAACTTTTATAAATTGCCTTCGTAAAATAACCTTAGTAACCTTTAAGCATTTAAATTATTAGTGATATTAATATTTAGTATAATATTTAAATTATTAGTAGTGAATGTGTGAATGGCATTCTAAACCAGCATTTTATATTACTGGTAATAGAACTAATTTAAAATTTCAAGCAAACCATCTCTGATCATTTAAACTACCTTATTATGTTATTCAATTAAAAAAGCATTATCTCAAAACAAGTAGTATCACCACACAAAGCTTTAGGGATAATGAAATAAGTAATTTACTTCAAGGTAATTAGTTGAAATAGACATTACTATTTACTTTAATTTCTTTCTTTTAATATGTACCAGGAAATGTTTTATGAAATTCTTCCATAAATACATTAATACAGTTAATAACAGAAGCCGGTTACTTGTTTTTCCTGTAGATTATTTAATTTCCTGTAGCTTCTAAGTGGAGCATACGGCATCGTTACGAAGTTTCCTTGCTTGGATTGAATTTCTAGTTCGTGAGTTCACCGCTATGCAGCATGGTGACGGGGGATCGGCTCGTCGCACACAGATGGCACTGTAGGACGAAATCACGACTTTTAGACGCGAAAGAATAGAATTACTTGTAGGTGCGATATATAAAGGTATTATTTAAAATAAATATAGTGTAGTATTAGCAATGATTTGGTGCCGTTTTTACTTTCTTTAATGCTTGTCCATAATAAGTAGACAAAACACTATTCCACACAAATACTGTTTATGAATATTTCTATAATATATATTTGTTTAATACCTATATATTGTAAAGGGTTCTCTAAGAAAATTCTGTGTGCTTATTTGCGAACAGAATGTCGAACACATAAAGTCATTTAAATATCAAATTTCCTATTTCTGAGAATGAATGATGAGACTTTTCAAGAAAATTCCTTCTCCCTAAACTACTCATAACGTGAAAATGTTTGTTATACTTTATTTTCTCACAATTGACCAACGATTTGATTAAACTACTACATGCATAATACATATGCAGGAGAAATGAACTGTAACTTTTGAATAGCCTGTGAAGTGCACCTCATTTTGAATTGTTTTTCTATAAATGTAAACTATCAGAGATAGATTAAATCTTACTACACGAAAGATTTGGATCTCTCTAAACTGCACAATTTATGTCGAACTTTTTTGTTTTGTTAGCCATTTACGAGATATATTTGTTACTCATTGTAACACGCTTCGTATCATATGAAAGCCTGATAAATCCTTCTTATTCCTGTAATATGCAAATGCGTAATAAAACTTACCTCGATTAAACAAGAAATACTTAGAAGAATAAACTTTAATAAGAATATTTTGTGGACGAATGGGTAGATATTCAAGTGAATGCAACTCATAAGAGTTTCTAAAGATATACCACCAAAGAATGAAAAGGAATGCATGCTCACATATTAACCAGGAATGTTCTAAGGATTTCATCTTTTATTTGTTTTGACTAGCTTTCCCTAAAAGTTCAGGCCATATAATCCAGGACCTTGTGGCAAGTTTGAAGTAGCGTCATTTAGATATTCAAGAGCTTAAAGATGCATTTTGTACTGTGCGGAGTTTCTAAATAATGGATTAAAATACTTATGTTATAACATGACATTCTAGAGTCATTTAAGTTTTTCTGAACTAGCTTGGTTATGCAACCAACACAGAATCTTTTTACTAAAGGACAAGACTATACAATAGTAAAATAAAGGAATAGTTATAAATGAATTTAAGAAATGTTCTGACCTCTATTTCAAGTTTAAGTTATGATACAAGTTTTGAAGCCTGAATGTGCATATACATATGTTGGTGTTGGTGTGCGCGTGTGTGTATTTAAATTGAGCATTTTGAGAAAATGCGACACGAATGTGTCTAAGAAAACTACACATTTGTTTTTTTTTCTCAACAACGGCCTCCAACCAAATGTTTAAGATGTTTATATTTCAAATAAAACGAATATATTTAATTTTCTGGAGATAGACTATGATAGACTATACATTTGGAAAGGCTTCAGTATAATTTTGTAATAACTTTAAAGAAAAATAGATGGCCAAAAACTCACTATACAATACAATTTTATCTATTGCAAATTCACAGATTGTTAAAAAAAAATTTTCCGTCAGCCATTTTATGTATGTCGTCACGTATTTGAATTTCTCTATGGTAACCTGTTAGTAAGCATTGAATATTGTTGTTCCTTTTATACTTACAGCCAAATGTAAAGCGATCTCTATGATCAGGATAGGAAAATAAGTTCTAAGATTTTGTTAAAAATGTTTGAAGTTCTACTAGTGATCTATCCTTAGTTGATGGCGTACAGGCTTCTTTTGTTGTTATAATTTAGTTTAAATTAAGCTTGAGCTAAGGAGTAAATTATTGATAGTAACAAATATATAAGAACTTCTACATTTGAGAAGTATAAAATATTTGCAAAATTGTTGTTTGCAGATAACCTGGCCGTTGAATTCGAGGGCTTCAAGAGGCAGAGAAATTTCGCTTGGAAATTGCATATTGCAGAGGACTCAAGAATTGCAAAAGAAAAAAACTTGTAAGAGGTTTTACAGTTAACTTTATATAATGATTTTGGCATCCTCTTGGAAATATTTTCTTTTTAATCCATACTAAAAAGTGTAAATCTTCGACTGTTTGCTATCTATCTGAACTCGAAATTTGTCCGTCATTTAGAAATTATTTTTTATTTTAGTCAGGAATAATTTTGATGGAAGTAATAGATATATAAACTATAGAATCATTCTTTATTATGTTTAAAACAATAGAAGTTTCGGCAAAAATATTACATCAAGAAGTTGGCCCTACCACTAGCTATTTTTACCATTTCAGAATCCTGGGTAGATTCTAATAGACCATTGCAAATGTATTAGAGATTACAATTCATAGACATTTCAACTTTTGCAAGATCTAGATAGATAATAAAACGCCAATTAAACATTAATAGTTTTTCAATATAAAAAGCATGAATTAAGAACAATTCTTGCTAAGTGTACAGCTTTTTGTTTAATATGTTTATGTATGAATACAGCTTTAAATCTTAAGGGCGTTCTATTAATTTACACCCAAACACCGTTTCTATCAGCAATGGACGAGCCAAAGTAAGTAAAGAATTTCTCACTAGTGAGAAGTAAACGACCAGCTTAGAACTTCAATACACGTAAATATATGGTACTTTCTTTGAGTTGTTTAGTATATTTCATTTACAATCATAAAATCTCAGCATAACTTAATAGTTTCAAAAGCGAGTACAGCAGATTTTTTAAATTCAGCGACTTAAACACGAACTTCCTCTTTTTATATACCCCAGGGTATGCTTTTGAATTGTTTATGCTGAATTTGCAACCTCAACTTAAATCTCACAATATATTTTCAATATACAGTTTTTATTGACTGTTCGAAACCTTTTGACCTGGTTAACCGGAAGATACTTAGGGTTAGCTAGAAGAACTAGTTGGCAGGACCAGTCGACCATGATCTTATAATACAAACTGGCAAAACACTACATTCAAATAGACGACGGGCTAGGAAAATCCGAGTGGCTATCTAAAACGGCTTACTTCAAGTTTACCCACTTAAATACAATACTGTTTAACGGCCTTACATATGACTTGAAAGAAATTCCAGCATACATATATCTACGCCTATAATAAGACTATCGCAACGAGAGACATCCTAGTGCGCACTTTTTCTTGGGCGCTCGGCTACCTGTTTTCATTCTTTACTTTTTCTACGCACACTATTCACATGGTGTATAGCGAAGCCATTGTAATGCACCCAAAATTCGATGTCGAGATTCCAACGGAAATATACCTTTTGAGTTACACATCCATTTTTAGAAATGTGTGTTGTGCCTGTGTGTGTGTGTGTGTGTGTGTGTGTGTGTGTGTGTGCGCGCGCGCATGTGGACAGCATATCTCAAAAACTAAAGGTCCGTTTAATACCAAAATTGGTACTTCAGCTTCGTACTTTCCAAGGATGCGACCCGAATATTTTCAAGAAAATCCCCTCATTCCATAACTATCCTTCAAATGAAGAAAAGAAATTCAAGGATGACTCTAACGATATTGGTTTATACCCCTAGGTATATTAAAGCTATTTACATCACAAATAAAATGTTTATCTTTAATTTTCTGGGAAAAGCCTGTAAAGACCTCTTCATTCTGGATACTTTTTGCCCAATTTTGCAAAACAGGTAAATGGTAAGAGATAGACAAAAACTTACTACACAAAAAACGTAGATCTCGTCAGAACGCGCAATTTATGTCCTTTACATTTTTGCTGTGGAGGTAACTGTTTCTGAAATATTCCTTGTTATTGGTTTAAAATTACTTATAATTTTCTCAAACAGGAAGTGTCCGTTTTCCTTTTGCTCTACTTATGGCCAAGCAAAGTCCTGAATTAAAACATTTGACTATCACTTTAGCATAGTGCATTACTTTAATTATCTTATACTTAAAAGGAACTAAGTACTGCTTATCTCGATTAGCATGGTGTAGAAAGGAGAAGAATCTTTTATAAAAAGTTTGTAAAACAGCTAGAGAAAGTCATACGAGTGTAACACATTAGATTTGTATAGTGTTTAACGGATACTTCTACTACTTATTCCATGGAATAAAGATGGAGCACCGGTGGAATGTGATAGTGAGGGAAACTGGAGAACCCGGAATAAACCCGCCCCTGCGCTGCTTTGTCCACCACAAATCCCACATGCGGTTGCCAGAGGTTGAATCCTGGCTACATTGGTGAGAGGCGAGTGATTTAACCACTTGGCCACGGTGCCGTTTTCATTTGGTAGGTTTAAACAACTTCGGAAGCAGAGTAGAGCAACAAAACTGAGACATAAAGCACGCTAATCACTCTGATATCTAGTGACTTCACCTTCATCCGTTCTGTAGATTCCAGAATTTACGCACATACAAATGCGCTGTATTTCGTTTAATGGTTCGGCTATTTCATGGTAAATTAGATAATCTACTCACCAAAATAGCTGAGAGCCTCAAAGAAGTAAATTTCTTTAGTTGACAACACTGCGATAAGACAAGTGGGCAACCTCCCTTTTCTTTCCACCGGTTATGAAGTAATATTTATTTATTTATTGATACAATAACAACTCCCCATATTAAATGGGCTGCCAACAAGGACAGAGTAAAGCCGACAAATTATAAATTATCTAAAAAAAAAAAAAAAAAATCTGATTTGTTCCAATCACATGACTTTCTCTACATCTCTGCAACAAATTAGTTTTAAAAAGCTAATGCTTCTATTTACTTCATGCTAATCGACAAAATATTAGCAGAAATAGTCTTATTACTTGCTTCCTTGTAAGTAGAAAGGAAATAACGGAAGAGCATAGGTTAAAGCAACAGTCAAAAGCTGGGTTGCTATGTGACTGAAGTTGCTTTGTTTTTAGGGACAGGAGTTGATAAATTTTTGTATGAGAAAAGTTAAGTTTTTAGAGCCTGAAAACAAAAAGAAGACCAACTCCACGAAAAAAATGTATACAACATAAATCCTGTGTTTTAATATGCTCTACATTTTTGTGTGGTAAGATTTTGCCTATCTCTTACGGTTTAGCACTTATGCAAAATTCCATAAAATTCACTCAGAATAAAGTAGTCTTCAGAGGCTATTCCCAGAAAATTTAAAATATACATTTTATTTGTCAGGTAAATATCTTTAATATACGATATTTTAATCAAAATCGTTAGAGCCATTTTTTAGAAAATGAAAATTTTCGAAAAAAGTTCTATGTAAAGGGTAGTTTTGGGTGGGGGATTTTTCTCAAAATCTTCGTGTCGCATCCCTAGAAGATAATAAACTTAAATACCAAGTTTGATATTTTACCGTTTTTGAGGTATCGTGCTCACAGACACATGGACATACTGACACACTGACACACACACACGGAGCTTTTTCTGAAAATACTTTTTACTTTCTCCATACGCACTATGTACATATTGCATAGAGAAATAATTGCACTCCACCCAAAAATTCGATACCGAGATTTCACCGGAAATATATGTTTTATGGTCCCCAATATCCAAAAAAAGCATTTCCACAAAAAGGTCCGTGTGTGTGTGTGTGTGTGTGTGTATGTGTGTGTGTGTGTGTGTCCGTGTGTCTGTGAACACGATAACTTAAGAACGAAAAGTTGGTGAAATACCAAACTTTGTATTTAAGTTTAGTATCTTCCAGGGATGCGACACGAAGATTTTGAGAAAAATCCTCCCACCCCCAACTACCCTTTACATGGAACTTTTTTCGAAAATTTTCATTTTCTCAAAAATGGCTCTAACGATTTTGGTTAAAATTTCGTATATTAAACATATTAACCTGAAAAGTAAAATGCATATCTTGAATTTTCTGGGAATAGCCTCTGAAGAGTAGTTTATTCTGGATGAATTTTACTAAATTTTGAATTACTGCTAAACCGTAAGACATGGAGAAAAACTTACTGCACAAAAAACGTAGAGCACATTAAAACACACAATTTATTTTATATACATTTTTTTCGTGGAGTTCGCCGTTTTTGTGACATTTCTTATTTTTGGTTTCTGCTATGAAAAACGTATACCTTTCTCATACAGGAGCTTGTAAACTCCTATCCACATAGACAAAGGAACTTCCTTGACATAGCAACCAGCTTTTGACTATCACTTTAACCTACGGTTGTCCCATATTTCGTTTCTACTTACAAGGAAGCGAGTAATTAGACTATTTCTGCTATTTTTTCTGATTAGCATAAAGTAAATAGAAGTATAAGGTTTTTAAGAATTATTTGTCGCAGGGATATGGAGAAAGTCATGTGAATGGTACATATCAGATTTTTTTGGATACAGGGGATCCTAAAACATATATTTCCGGTGAAATCTCTGTATCGAATTTTTTGGTGGAGTGGAATACCTTCTCTATACACTATGTACATAGTACGTGTAGAGAAAGTAAAAAGGAAAAAACAGAAACTTGAAATTCTTCTATAAAGATAATGAAATGTCGACAGTTTTCATTGTACAGCAATCGAAAAGGAACCTAAAAGCAGCAAAAGGATTATTAAACATAGATAATATAAAATAATATTTAAATTAATTAATTGAGTATCTGGATTTGGAAAAACGACATAAAGGTACACAAGAGAAGGCAGAGGTGGTAGTATTTAGGAAAGGGGCAAGTGAAGCTGTCTGTACAATAAAATGACTAAAAATTCTAATGTGTTACATGGCTGTTTATACTATTGTTATATTGTACGAACTATTCTTACAAAAACTTATTCTTATCTACGTATTCTTCATCATGCTATTCGAGGTAAACATTAACAGAGATTATCTTAACACTTGTTTCCTTTTAAATAGAAGCGCAACAAGAGAATACACTAGGTCAAAACAGTAGTCAAATATTTTAAAAAGTAGTCGTTATCTCAAACAATTGAATTTCGATTCCCTTTGTATGCCAGGAATTAAAGGAGGGGTGAACTGGCAAAGGGCTTCCCGTTCGAGAAAAATTTAAGTTGTTTAAAATTGAAACCAATGAGAATAAATATCTTCAAAACGTTTACCTCTACAAAAAACTGTATGAGATAAATTGTGTGCTTTAAGCGGATCTATATTTATATGTTTTAAGCTCATCTTCCATCTCTTAAGTTTACCAGTTTTACAAAAGTCATCTTAAGAGGTTATTTCCAGAAATTTCAAGATACTCTTGTTATTTGTCATGTAAATATTTTTAATGTTTAACTTCCATTTTAATTAAAACCATTAAGTCATTTTGAGAAAACAAAAATGTTCGAAAAATATTATATGTTAAAGGTATTTTGGGATACGGGTAATTTTCTGAAATTCTTCGTGTCTATCCTTGAAAGATATTAAATAGAATAAAGTTTAATATGTAATTCGCTTTACGTTCTGATTTTATCGTTCACAGACACACACGGACCTTTTTCTAAAATGCTCTTTTTTAATTCAGGGACCCTAAACCGTACATTTATAGTGAAATCCCCTTATCTAATTTTTGGGTGGGATGCAAGACTTTCCCTAACTACTTTTGCAAAAGTTATTATTTGTTATGTTCTGTGTAGTTAAATATAGTGTGTTTATTTTGTATGTTCTCATTTTGCATACGTTCATCTATACTGTTAAAATGATTATATATCTATTGTGTTTACCTAGCTACAAGCGTTGAGCATTTAATAAACAAGGTGCAGCTTAGATGTGATGAGAAATGAATATGAGTATCTTTCGCTAAATGGTAGAGTGATTTCAATTACGGCGTGAGTGGAATATAACATAATACCATTAATGTTGAGTGTAATTCCTCTCTTGCAAACTCTAATCTTTCTTAGAAGCAACTGACGTTATTATTTGCTGTAACCTCAATCAGTTGTTAATCTGTCGATGTTTAGCAAAGAAATTACGAAATATCTCAGGATAGTGTATTTAAAATCAATATATAAACATCTGATGTGTCATTCACATGATTCTCTACATTTCTGCAACAATTTATTGTTAAAAACTTATTTTTCTATTTACTTCATGCTAATCGAGAAAAAAATTAGCAGTTATGATCTGTAAATGTAAGGGAAATAACGAAGTACCATTTACTAGAGCGATAGTATAATGTTTTAAAAATTGGTTGCTATGTGATTAAAGGTCTTTTTTTGTATGTTCAAGAGTTGAAAAATTGCTGGATGAGAAAGTGTATTTTAAAACTGAAACCAAAATAAGGAATATCTCAAAAATGGTCAACTCCCCAAAAAACATTACATAAATTGAGTGTTTTAACTAGCTCTAAGTTCCGTGTTAAATGTTTGTCTATCCCTTCAAGATATATGATTTATTTGTCATGTAAATGTGTTTAATGTACGATATTTTAATCAAAACGTTACAGCCATTTTATAGAAAATCAAAACGTTCTAAGATTTCTCCAAGTAAAGGGTAGTTGGAGCTGGGGGATTTTTTATTAAAATGTCGTGCTACATCCTTGGAAGACACTGAACTTAAATACTAAGTTTAGTATTTAGCGGGCTTTTCGTTTTTGAGCAATGTTGCTCTCCCTCCCCCCCCCACACACACACACACCACTGACAAGACATACACACAGACAGACAAACAGACAGACACACACACACACGGACATTTTTTTCTAGAAAAGCTTTTTTTAGGTTCAGGGGGTCTCAAAATATATATTTCCGGTGAAACCTCGGTATCGAATTTTTGGTTGCAATTCAATACCTACTCTATACACTATATACAAAGTACTCGTATGTGTAGAGAAATTAAAATTACATACAAAATATCTTTTTTATCTTCTGTTTAACAAATTATCTATGTAAACACTATGTACTCTCTAATGCTCTTGTATAGTAAACAGAAAAAGTATTATATCAAATACAAGACATTTTTATTGAAATTTCAGCGCAAATAGTGTTTTGAAGTCTCCCAAACTCCAAAGAGGCATTTTATAAGATGTTTGTGAAGGGGGCAGTACAACCTAAAAACAAAAAATCTGAAGTGTTCCATTCACATGATTTTCTCTGCACCTATGTAACAAATTATTGTTAAAAATGTTATTCTTCTATTTACTGCATGCTAATCGAGATAAAGCATCAGCAATGCTCTTATTACTTGCTTACACTTGAATACACTAGGAAAAAGAGTTAAGAATGACTTCTTTTAACAATCTTTTAACAAGCTTTAAAATAAATAATGTGATAAAGGAGACTGCGATCCAATGGCCAGCGTCCGGGCTACTCAAGAGTCTCGGGTTAGATTCTAGGCTTTCTGGAATCTTTTACCAAAATTATTCCCACTCCCCCACATAGTCTGGAAGTAAAAAAATTGGGAGTGAATATGAGTATTTGTGTTTATTGGATTAATAAGAAAAAGAACCATTAAGAGTTCAGCGAATAAAACACCAGCAGTTGTTTTCTAAGAAGCTAAAGGGGGCTGTATACAAAATTTTGAAATTATATGTATATAAATTAAATTCAACTTTAAATATATTTTCAGAAAATACATAGATATGCTTAATATCTATTTTCTTTAAAATTAAAAATTAAACATCTTAATTCAGCAACAAAATGACTGCAGTCTCGTTTTTACCTTCGTTAAACGTACAATGTATATAGGTATAGAGAAGGTACTGTAATGCACCAAAAATTCGATACCGAGATTTCACCGAAAATAATGTTTTGAGACCCCCTGAATCCAAAAAAGTATTTTTAGAAAAAGGTCCTCGAGTGTCTGTCTATGTGTGTCTGTGTGTATGTGTGTGTGCATGTGTTTGTCTGTGGGCAACATAGCTCTAAAACGATAAGTCCGTTATAATCAAACTTGGTATTTAGGTTTGGTATCTTCCAAAGGTGCGGCACGAAGATTTTCAAGAAAAAAATCCCACCCCAACTACCCTTTACAAGGAATTTTTTCAAAAATTTCGATTTTCTCAAAAATGGCTAACGACTTTGATTAAAATATCCTATGTTGAGTACCTTATTCTGGATGAATTTTACGGAATTTTGCATAACTGCTAAACCGTAATAACTTACCACTCAAAAAATGTAGAGCACGTTAAAGCATACAAGTTATGTAATATATATTTTTTCTTGCAATTGATCGTTTTTAGATATTCCTTGTTATTGGTTTCAGCTTTGGAAAACTTATATTTTCTCATACAGGAATTTATCAACTCCTGTCCATACGAACAACTTCAGTCACATAGCAACCAGCTTTTGATTATCACTTTAACGTATGGTACTCTCTTATTTTGCTTCTACTTACAAGGAAGCAAGTAATAACAGTATTTTTGCTAATTTTTGCTCGATTAGTATGAAGTAAATAGAAGCATAAGCTTTTCAACAATATTTTGTTGCAGAGATGTAGGTAAAGTCATGTGAATGGAACCCACAAGATTTTTTCATATATGTGGTGGAACAAAGAACTTTAAACTTTATGCGAAATATTTTACAGGTCTGGTTATTGGTTAGGTTAGCATAACAAACCACTTGCATGACGGAAATTTAGGCATTTTTTCAAAATCAATTATTTTGCGGGAACTTTAGGATCAGAGAGGTATATTTTTCTGTGAAATAAGAAGTAAATTATAATAATCAGATTTGTAAAATAATATTAGAATTAGCAATTTTCTCAAATATGCTTCCAAGCCTTTGAGAAGGGCGTGTATGTATGTGTGTGTGTTCACATATATTTTTCTGTAGTTTAACGTCCTTTAGCCTGCTTGGTCATTTCAGACAATGAATGAAATTAGTGAAATGATTCTCAAATGATCTCGGAATGCATGGAGCTTAAAGTTACTCGACATTCGTCTTCTCAGGATAAGGTAAAACCCCGAAAGAAACTTTAGCCGGGTAACTCACCCTAAGCAACATTCGAACTCACGACCCAGGCGGGCTGTTTAATTTCCATAAGTTTTAATTTAGGTACATTTTATTAGGACGCTCATCGAATGAAGTAGCACCAAATAATATCGATCCATATTTTTATAAACGATATATTCTTAAAACAATTTTTTAAATAATAAATATAATGAATAAATAAAATACGTTTTTTTAAAAAATAAAATTACATTTACAGAATTGTTGCAGAATAGCAAAATTGGGTTTTAGAATATAAATTGTTCAAATATTTTAATTCACTGGTATTATGATTTAATTAACTAACCTTCAAATATCAGCAAAAGGGTCGATCATGGTAATGATTATTTTAATTCATTTGGTTTATTACAGTGTTAATATATATATTTTGTACTTGTAAATGAGGAAATATTGTATCCCACCCAAAAATTGCACCTAATTTACTGGAAAACATATGGTTTATGGCTCCCTGAATAGAATAGAAAACGACGTGTGTGAACATCATAACCAGAAACAAAAAGGTGGTTAAACGCCTATTAGCCAGCGTCTTTCAGAGATTTGACAGGAATTTCAACAAATCCACACTTTCTTAGAAGGTTCTTTATTATTTTGTATTCTCTCAACTATAGATGTTTTGATTACAATACTATATGTTTAAGGGATTCACACAAAAATAAATTGTTTATATTAAAATATCCGTGAATAGCCTCTGAAACTTTTAGTTCTGATTGAAGTTTGCCTTATTTTTAAACCGTAAGAGATAGATAACATACAGCCTAGAAGCTCAGTGAAGCACACAATTTACTAAACAAATTTTTGTGGGCTTAGACGCTTTCAACATATTCTTTGATATTGCTTTCACTTGTCAAATACTTCATATTTTTACTTTCTCTATACGCACTATGTACATAGTGTATAGAGAAGGTATTGCACTCCACCAAAAATTTCGATACCGAGATTTCACCAGAAATATATGTTTTTGGGTTCCCTGTATCCAAAAAAGTATTTTCAGGAAAAGGTCCGTGTGCGTGTGTGTGTGTACATGGCACTTTTTTCGAAAATTTTTATTTTCTAAAAAATGACTAACGATTTTGATTAAAATATCGTATATTAAAGATATTTACATGACAAATAAAACTTATATTTTGAATTTTCTGGGAAAAGCCTCTGAAGACTACTTTATTCTCGGTCAATTTTACGGAATTTTGCATAACGGCTAAACCGTAAGAGATGGACAAAAACTTACCACACAGCAAATGTAGAGCACCTTAAAACACACAATTTATGTTATATACATTTTTTCGTGGAGTTCATTGTTTTTGAGATATTCCTTCTTTTTTTTTCCAGCTATAAAGACTTATACTTTTCTCATACAGGACTTTGTCCATACAAACAAAGGAACTTCAGTTGCAGAGCAACCAGCTTTTGACTATCACTTTAACCTATCGTACCCCCTTATTTCGCCTCTACTAACAAGGAAGCAAGTAATAAGACTGTTTCTGCTAATTTTTGCTCCATTAGATGAAGTAAATAGAATAATTTGTTGCAGTGATATAGAGAAAGTCATGTGAATGCAACACATACGATTTTTTAAACAAGTTGTATAAAATCAAATGATAAATATGAATATATCCTGAGTGAATATTTTAAACATTATTTTATATGCTTAGGTTATGGTACAGCAACAGAAATTAAAACTATATTTTGTTTTTAAATTTTAAATTTACTTTTTGCAAAGGGGATTCCAATCCCCAAAACCTACCTAGCTACACATCTGCATTAAAAAAAGTAAAGAATAAGCTGTCATAGGAATATTTTTTACAAGATTAGGCAGAGAAAGACATTTGAACGTGGCACCAGATGTTTAAGAATATATTTATTCAGTTATTTCTAAATTTTATAACATATAAATGAAAAATATAATGTGTTACACTCACATGACTTTCTCTAACTGCCCTACAAACAAACTTCTTACAAAAAAGTATTCTTCTTTCTACACAATGCTAATTGAGATAAACATTAGAAGAATTTTCTTATTACTTAGTTTCTTATGAATAGAAAAGAGCTAAGGGAAAACACTAGGAAAAAGTGATAGTCAAACGTTTTAAAAACTGTCATTGGCGATTATCATTGCAAATTGCTTCTTTGCTTGGCCAGGAGTAGAACAAAAGAAAAACGGGCACTTTCTCTGAGAAAAGCACATGTAATATACAATTTAAATCAATTACAAGCCATATCTCGGAAACGATTATCTTCACAACAAAAATGTAAATGACATAAATTGTGTGTTTTGACGAGAACGACATTTTTTGAGTAGTAACTTTTTGTCTGTCTCTTACGTTTTAGCAGTTAAGCAAAATTCAGCAAAATTCATCCAGAATAAAGCGGTATTTAGAGACTATTCTTAGAAAATTAAAGATGCACATTTTATTTAGGATATAAACATATTTAATATGCGGCATTTTAATCAAAATTACTAGAACCATTTTTGAAAAAATTCAAATTTTCGAAACTTTGTCTATGTAAAGGGTATTTGGGGTAAGGGGATGTTCTTGAAAATCATCATGTCGCATCCTTGGAAGATGCTAAACCTAAATACCAAGGTTGGCGTTTAACGGTCTTTTCATTTTTGAGTTATGCTACCTAAAGACACACAGACACACACGGATCTTTTTTTAAAATGACTCTTCTTGACTCAGGGGGGCCCTTAAACATATATTTCCGGTAAAATTTCGACATCGCATTTTTGAGTGGAATAAAATACCTTCTCTATTCACTATATAAATTGTGCTTGCGGGCTAGAGAGGGTACAAAAATATGATTTACATAACTTTAAATCGATGAAAATATGTGTATTTCCTGCAATGACAAACTTGCGCACTGACAAATAATAATTGAGTCCATGAGGGTAACAATTGCACAGTGCACAGATCCATAAAGCAGTTCAATGACTGGTATTTGAACCCAGACCTCCAATTTAATGGTCCATTGCCTTACTGACTGAGCTGCTCTCGCTGGTAAAGTCTCTGGAGGTGGCAGTTTAGCTACCGTTGGTGCGTGGAACCACACGTATTAAGTTCGAATCCCAGTTGTGATTCTTGTTTATTCCGGCCCACCGTTTGTTTAAGGTGCTATAGCGCAGCCCACTTTACTGGGGAGAAAATCAAAGATACATGGTACACAGGCCCATAATAGAGTAAATTAATTCCAATATATCAGTTTTAGAGAGAAAATTTTATATTTGTATGTAATAAAACTAAAAAATGTACTAGATAGTCCTGGAAATTCACCTTTTTATATTAGAAATTTAAAAAAATTTATTTGTTCATTATTTCAGAAACTATTATGATTCACCACTTTTCTAGTGTAAAATATAATAGTTGATAAATTTGGAATAAAATAAATCACATTCTTATATCATTATGCATATTAAAAACTAAACATTGTTTCAAAAAATGATATACTATTGAACTGTGTATGAAATATTTTAGGAGCACAATAAGCTGAGTTTCAAATCTTCTTTTCGTAATTTAAATACATAGCTTTATAGTTCTCATTTTCTCTCTCCCACTTTGTTAAACTCCTTGTAGTTACAAATAATTCCGTTAAGAGTTTCCCAAGTGTAAATGCTCTACCAAACACTATATACGTACATAATAGGTGGAAAGAGTATTATATTCCACTCAAAAATTCAAAATTCATCGGTAATACGTGTTTTTAGGACCCTTGCGTCAAAAAAACATTTTTAGAAAAGGTTCGTGTGAATGCACAAAATAACTCTGCTTTTCTCAAAATTGGTTCTAATCTTTTTGATTAAAATACTGTACATTAAAGATATGTCATGTCATATATTGTATATCTCTTTAATTTTTTGAGAATAACCTCTCAAGACTTCCTAATTGTGGATAAGTTTTGGGTAACTGGTAAAGCATAAGAAGTAGACAAAATGATGTCGTTAAGAAAAGCAATTTCTTTCATTTACATTTATGTAAAATTAACCACTGCCGAGATATTCCTTGTTATTTGTTTCAATTTTAAAATACTTCAACTTTTCTCAATTGGGAAATTGTACCTTCCTGTTTCTTTTGTTTACTCTTAGCCATGTAAAGAAAACCGAATTTTGAGCACATAGCAATCAGCTTTTAAAGATCTGTTTATTGCTTTAGCTCAGTGCATTCCCCTATTTCCCTCCTACATACAAGTAAGCAAGTAATAAGACCATTTCTGCTAATGTTTATGTGGATTAGTATGAAGTAGACAGAAGACTAAGCTATTAGTTTTTGTAGACTTGAATTACTCTTTTGGCCTATGTTTTAGCTTTTCAGTAGCAATTTTTTTTAAAAACCAACATGTCACCAAGACTTGAGTAAATTAATGGTTCTTTCACCATAATATTTTCATATTTTAATCTAGAAAACTTGTAATTTTTTAATTTATATACCATTAAGATTTTCCTCGCTGCAGACTTCAAGATTTAAAAATACGCTTAGAATACTCTAAATAGTACTAGCTGTAATTTTTCTTGCTGCATATCTTGTTTAAAATACAGCAAGACAACACTGAAAGCTTCCAATCTTCGACAATACTGCAATAAAATCGAACATATTTATTTATGTATTTAATTATTTATATCGTACCTTTCAACAGGGGAAAAGTTCCAATTAAAACATTAAGTGATTCATAATTACGTTATAACATGCTTTGTATACGAGTGATGTAACTTTATTTGTGGCAACTGATACGAAAGAGATACACATCACCAAGCCTTACCGTCTTTCAAAATAGTCACTATTATTATGTACAATCCGTTTCTGTGATCTGGAAGTCGTAGTATATGCTTAGCAGTGTCTGTTGTGTTGACGTTCGAATGGAGAGGCACACTACCTGATGAATAGAGCTCGGTCCGGGGTCTCGAAATTGAGGGATTCATGTTCAGTGCACATTGAGCATGACGTGATGGAGTAGACGTGGCCTCTACAGCCCGGTTCGAAAAGTGTTGCTCTATCTAGCATCGCTCACTTCCTGGCCTTGTTCAATTCCTGCTAATAGATAAACCAGTGAACACCGAAAAAGAGCGAATATTCAAAAATGTAGAAAACACGAAAGGGTAGGCGGTCGTAACTGAGCTAACTTTTGGATGATTCAAACATATTTTGAGTGACAGGAGGAGAGTCTTTGCTTTCGATATAATCAAGCTTTGTCTGGTAATTCACTGCAATGAATTATGAGTTAGTTTAGTTGATTTATGTCCCTTGCCTTTTCAAAGCTCTGCATATTATCCTGATTTTTTTTGTATCAATCTTTATACTTTTAAAATCGCAAGGCGGGTTTGTTTACTAATAATATTATGAAATAATATACTGTATTACTTAATGAATTATCACGATGTATATAATGTTAAAATGAGATAGTTTTGGAACAGATTATACTTCAACGTGTGCAAGTTTAATCTACAAATCTCTACCCATTACCCTGTCTTTATATCACTGACTGCTCTGGGTGTTCGTAACAGAGTGGGCTTTGGAACCCAAAACCGAGCTCTGCTGATGAATTTCTTGTAAAGTCCTGAAGCGAATGCCACGAAGTGGTTCTTTATCTTTGGATTAAAGTCTAAATCACATGTGGTGGATGGTGCAGTATTTTCTTGCTCCATTGACGAACAAATCAGCCACAGTTTGCGCTATATGCTGCCGAGCATTGTCGTTGTGAGTTCTGCAGAATGTGGTGCTGAAGATAAAAAGTTCGTCAGAACCCCGGCAATGTGAAAGTTATTATGATTTTCGTTTACACTGTATGGGTTATCCTAACGCAGTACAATCCTCCACAACAGACGAAAATATGCAGTATTGCTGCTATTTTTGAAATGCAACCTGTGGCCAGCTATGAAAAAAAAGTAGGAACACTAGAGTTAAGCCCTTGTGACTTTTACTTGATTTCAAATATGAAGGAACCGCTTCGTGGCGTTCGCTTCAGAATTGTTCCAAAGATTCGTCAGGCAGTAGACCACTCCATTTGAACCATCAACACACCAGACATTGCTAAAGGTATCCTACGACTTCCACAATGTTAACAACGGGTTGTACACAGTGCTGGTGGCTAGTAGGGACAGTAAAACTTGGTAAAATATATCTCTTTTGTATCAGTTGTAAATAAATAGTTGTCAATATTTAAGTTCCAACCGTCGTATTTCACTTTTCATCTAAACGTTATTTTATGTTATGTTGAAACCAAGTTTGGAAGTAAAATGTTACAAACGTAATTTACTTTATTTTATAGAATTTAAAGTGCCAAAAATCATTTGTCAAAGATTTACCAAAATGTCTAGAAACCTATAACGTTTTATGAGCTAAAATACACTCAAGCAACATACTTTATAAGTGTTATTAATAAATCATGTCCATATCCTTTAAATGATATCGACGTACATAATCTGATCAGATTACTTTATAATAAAATCATTTTCCTCGTTAATTATTCTATTTACATATAGTAAAGGGTTGTATGTTGAATTTGTATATTTCTTTAATTAATATTGCCATCAAAGGTTTCTCCTAATATTACGAAAATGTATACACATTTTAGTATTGATCATTGTTATAGTTCTAAGTAAGCTCAAATGCATCCATGAATAAGGAAAATTGTGAAGAAATAAAAATTTAGAGGTTCTCAGTACATAGTACATAAAATAGTATACATTTAATGTTTTGATCTAACACTTCTGACATATTAAGATTCCCAAAGAATAATGAATATTTCTATGCACTAGTTTCATTAAATATATATTTCTCAAAACTGTTTGTTCACAATTTTAAATTGTAAAATGCCTTCACCTGTAATTTTACCAAATGTTCTGAAAATTTTGAGTTGTTTAAGAATCGTGTAGTTGATGCTCCTGTTCATGCTTTTAAGGTTAGGAGTTTCTTCTGTAGCACATTTTCGATTTATAAATAGCATTTCATATTAAAATAATTTACCTAGATATTAAATATTTTAATTCAAATAAAATGCCGAACACTATATAGCAATCATTTAAGCGTTTTGAGTGTCTTCAAGTGGTATATAGAAGATAACTAAATTGAGAGTCTAAATACTAATGCTTCTGAAATTAGCGACTACAATTCATTTATATTATTGTGGAACCCTTATAATATATATCATATTATCAAAATCAAAATTTGATGAAAACATTATTGAGGATTATTAAGTTGTCATAATCTATTTGTATTAATTTTAAACAATATATAACAAAAATAATACTTGAACTACATATTGCTCAGGAAAAAGGGCCATTCCTGAAAAATTACAACTTCATATATATCTAGAAATACCTTCATAAGGCATTTATGAAATATGGCGTATGATATATTTACTAATTGAATGACTAAAGCTTAATAGATTTTTCAGTGTAGCTTTTGCTGCATTTAAATAAAATTACTTCAAGTATGCTATACACACTAAAAATCAAAAGAAAACCACTTTAATTTCTAAATAATTAGTGACTTAGGGCAGAATTTAGATAGCTTAAACATCAACATGTTTTTAAGTATCTTACGTTCTTCCATTTTGGTAAAAGAAGTTGCAAATTTTGGGAAATTTATCTTCACACAGACCTAGTTTCCTAAACAAATGTGAATTAGTAATTCCAATATACAATAAAAAGATATCCAACTATTAGTCTATGAAAGCTTTAATTCTAACATTCCTTGCTCTTTTATTTATCTAAATATTGAACTTTACCACATTGTCCTCACATAGGTATTCATCCCTTCTCCCTCAAAACAGTGTTTTTTCTCGGTGGTTCTATTAGAGAATTTTAAGTCGCATATTTTTCCACTCCTGCCTTCTTATTATGATAATGTTTTTTCAATATTAAACATGCGCTCACATTTCCTTACATCTATGTCCTTTTTCAATATATTTTGCTTTCCTCGATTTTTCAGAATTCTGATACATGAGAAAAAGTGGATGCATTTAAACGAATTTTTTTTTGTTGAAGAGGTTTGAGTTATATTTTTGGTTATGATTATTTAGCATATGGATTGGTAATATTAAGATTTTGAATTTGTATCAACATCAAGCAAGCACTACAAACTATAACTTGAATTTGGTACATATCCAGTCATAATAAATGAATAAAATTTGAGTGATTTGCTGTTTTCATATCGTGTCTTATTTTAATACCTTTACGATAATATAAACAGTACTTTGTGCATAGCATATATGCAAAGATAAGTAGTTATAAAGACAAATACTTTTTATTTACTTCCATGTTATTTTTAGCAATAAGTAAGGAAGTAAATAGAAGTACAGGAAAACCTTAAATATGCACATCATTCTACTGACATTTGTATAAATTTATTTTTAACTTTAATGAAATTGACCAAAAAACTCTATACTTAGAGAAAAAACTTATTTTCAATCTCCATAAGGTAAATTACTATTACGTACGAATATTATATTTAAGTATATTAGCATAGTACTTGATTGACCCTGTTACTGTTAAAATAAACTTTGAAATTATAGATAGTCTAAGTGAAATTAACAGCAGAAATGCCTAAAAGATAGACCCCAAGTTTAAATAATGACAAAAGTTCTCGGCAATACAATTTAAATTGTACTGAAGTGTTTTCGGTGCCAAGATAGTATAGAAGGAAACAAGTCAAGCTCCTTAATATTGCTTAGAAAATTCTGCTATGTAATTTTCGGAAATGCCAGAAATGCGTGTTTTAAAAATATGGTTTTTAAATTAGAATACAAATGATTAGTTTTACAAAACGTTAAACATAAATTTAAGTACTTAGAATAAAATATATCGTATCAAATAGATTCGGATAATAAATAAATTGGAAATATTAAATTACCTAAATGACACTATAAAATTATGTTTGAAAAATAAAGCAAGAAAAGGCATAAATTCTGCAGAGTAATGTCGGTGTCAAAACTATTATATGGAAGCGAAACTTGGATTGAAAGTAAACTTAAGGCAAATGAAATTAAATTTTTAAGAGCAGTTGCTGGTTATAGGAAAATAGACTACCAAAGAAGTGAAGATATTAACAATATAAAGAAGATATAAAAGAAAATAAAACCAAGTGGATGAGTCATGTACAAAAAATTATATATATATATATATATATATATATATATAGAGAGAGAGAGAGAGAGAGAGAGAGAGAGAGAGAGAGAGACTACCGTTTTATTATCCTGAAAAGGATGGCATGAACAAGATATGTAGATTGTTATAGACAATAATGTCTAATGCGTGAAGGAAGATAATTATATTAAGCATAAAAACATTGTAAATTAAGAGGTTAATTGCGTTTGGTAAAATTTCCTGAAAATGTTGCCTTGCTACCCAATAACTGTCAAATTTCAAATTTATCTAACCATTAACAAGCAATTTATACGAAATTTAATATAGATATTTTATGTATAATTCATATTTAAGGTCATTCCACCTCAAAATTCGTAATTATTTATGTTAAACACTTCGTTGAATCCGTAGTGTAGTGGTTATCATACCTACATTTGCAAGTCTAAACGGTGATGGATTTTTTCGGACGTAAAACTCCTTGGTATGACTTCCTTCGGAAAGGAGGTAAAATCATGAACCCTCTGCCATAAAAGGAAAGAGCCCTGAGCTGAATTCACCGTTTTCATGTCCGCAAACCGTGGTTTTATCCTATAGTGCCATCTGTGGGGTATGGATTGAACTTTCGTCACCATGTGGTGAAGTCGCGAACTAGAAACAGGACATGCCTGACGGAACTTTAATAAACAATTGAGGAAATTTTTAGAAATAAAATTAGTGTAGTGATAATTTCCCCTTATTAAAACCCAAATTGTTTAGGAAAATGTAGGTAGTGTAAACTAATGTTATTTTAATTACAAATTTCCATCCGATTGCAGCTTCTCTTTGCCCCATGTAACATTTACTCCAAAGATAAATTAAAATGAATTCGCTTGAAATTATTCACTGAAAATGGGGCTTCATTTCCACCCATTTATATGGATTACGTTGCCAAATTCTTTTATACTTTTAGAGCTTAATATCGCTCCGAGACATTGAAGGTCGAGTAGGGGTTTATAGGGTTTATCTCGCTACCAATCCGCCAGTTAGCATAGCGATAACCTTTATTTTAGACGCACTTTTTTGCAGCGAAAAACATACATTAATGCAAGAAAAATGTTTTGCACCTTGGTGCTAATATATACTTAATACATAATCTATATTTATTACATCTATTACTAAGCGTCTGATTTACATATATTTTCCTAGTGTAACCCTTATCTGAACCTGCAAACGTTTAGGTTAAATGTCCGTTTTAAAGTATAGCATTATATGCAATTTTAAGAGTGATGTAATTGCTATTTCACCAGCAAATGTATATGTATATGACTATACATTTTTATTGTAGATTATATTTGAATTTAATGACAATGATAATTTATTTCACCATTTAGTATTCAATACAATGGAATAGGTTTCTTCAGCAACTCATTAAAATGCATCTATGTTTAAGTATTCTTGTATGGTATAAAACCATTTAAGTCTTAAAAACTGTATTCATAACTTGTCCTACATTTAAAGGTAATTTATTGTGTAACTCCACTTCAATATACAGATGAGAATCAAGAACCATACTTTGATTATTTATATGATCCTATAAATTGTTTAATTTTTTATCCCGAGGCAAATACTATTCTGATGGACAAATAGCTAGAACTTTATCTAAGCAAAGTTTGAAAAACTGCTTACTCAATAATCTGAAGATAGCGGTATATTATGAAGGAAGTGAAATCTATGTTGAAGAAATGCCATGCAATATGGGGATTCATTGTAAAATGAATTCCAGAAAATCAAGAAAAAAATCCTGAACAGAGCAAGGGCTATTGGTGGCAGAAGCACTCGTTGAAAATTATATTCATATTACATTCGGCTAGAATACAACCTGCAGAAATGGCATTCCTCAGATAATAGCAGGATACCCAAAAACAGACAAAAATCATAATACAGAAATCAGGCAACAAATAAACATAGAAGAACTAAATAAACCAATAGTGAAATATAGAACAAATTGGAAACACCTAATAAGGATGACCGAAAACAGAATACCAAAATCAGCACGAAACTATTCACCAGGAGGAAGAAGAAATTTGGGAAGACCTAGGAAAAGATGGAACCTGCAGCAATTTGGAGCCGGAATAGTCCATTAAGGCGTAAACAGTGATGAAGAAAAAGATCATATCGCCGCCTGTTGCCGGGGTGAGGTTGGATCCATGAAGTATTGCTTGATCACTTCATGTGAACAGGAGAGCAGTTTCTCTCAATAGAACATTGTAACAGATGTCAGTTCTCATTAAAGCATTTAGAGGAAGTTTTAGTAAATACTGCCATAATGAGATCAATGAATAACGAGTCATTAATGAATGACATCCCTAGTATGTAAATGCCATTTTCCTTCTTCCACGTGTACTATGTTCATAGTAGGTAGAGAATGTATTGTATTCTACTCAAAAATTGGATATCGTGATTTCAACAGAAATAATGTTTTGAGGTGCCTGAATCAGAAAAAAAAATTGTGTATGTGTCTATAAAAAAGATAACTCAAAAACGAAAAGCCGATTAATAAAAAACTTAGTATTTAAATTTAGTATCTTATAAGGATTTTCAGGAAATACCAACCTCAAGTTGCTCTTTCCATGGTAAAATATTCGAAAATTTTCATTTTCTCGGAAATTTTACTATTTTGATTAAAATACTGTATATTAAAAATATATACATGGCAAATAAAACGTATATCTGGATTTTTTTGGAAATAGCGTCCGAGGAACCCTTAATTCTGGATAATTTTTGTATAGCTGGTAAACTGCAATAGATAAAAAAAATATAAATATTGTAAGCACATACAATTCATGTGATATATATTTTTTTTAGGTTAACCAGTTCCGAGATATTTCTAGTTACTGATTTCAATTTTAAAATACTTAACCTTTTCTCAAACATTAATTTGTTGGTCCTGTTTCTTTCGTTTTACTCCTGGCCATGTAAAGAGAACCGAATTTCACTATCGTAGCAAATTGCTTTTAAAAGGTTTGACTATTGCTTTAATCTACTTATTCTCATTTCACTTGTACTTATATAGAATTAAGTAATACGATCGTTACTGCTTATGTTTAATCTCCATTAGCTTAGATGAAGGAATAACTTTTGTAAGAATGAGCAGAGAAAGTTTCTGAATTTAAAACATTACATTTTTAAGTGCATATTTTGTAATTTTAATGCATATTTTTCTTTCCTATTTCTTCTGTCTTTAGTGCTTAAAATCCTCAGCTTGGTTAATGCGTTATGTTTAAGTACAATAATTAGTTATCAGATAGGCCATCTGTAACAATTTCTATATTTAGTAAACGCATTCGGCATTGACATAACGAAATTACGTTGGTAATAACCGAAATATGGAATAAAAAAGTTTTATATTCATGGGAATAGTAAAATGCTAATATATTGGCCCTCGAACCTTGTTTGAGGGTTCTTTTGTGCGGAACTACAAATGTTGTCGAATGTCTATGCAGATTGCAAATTCGTGGCGGTCACCGTGAGTGCTGGAGAGGGGGTTTTGAGGGTTTAGAAACATGGCGTCGACCGCACTGAATAGGCGCTGGGCGGGGCTTGAACCAATGGCTCCGGTCTGAGAGCTAGGGGCAGGGCTTCTCTAGGATGTGGTTGTACATGTGCTCTGAAAATGACAAATAGTACCATTAGGTACACGCCTTGTTCTCGATCTCACTCAATCGATCAATTGCACTTTTGCAAAGTGGCTCACAAATACGTCGAACATGACACTGCCGAGTTTTTTTGTTGCCAAATTTCCTAGTTGATAGATATAATTTATAGCAACGGCTCTCGATTATGCAGCAGAAACTGTTGTACCATTGCGGTATAGTTATTTTCACGGTTGGTAAGAATGCTTATTGTCCGTTTTCATCAGCATAGATAATTATTTAACTAGAAACATGAGCGTTCACTGGAAAATCATATTCACTTCCAATCGTCTAATATTGACTGAAACAGAAAAGTGCAAACTTTGAAAACCGGAGAGAGCTAAATGAACCGGAAAATTAGGAGAGAATTTAATATGCATATATGCGAAAAGTTTAAAAGCATTACATAATTTAAATTCATAATTTGCAACCATTTGGAATATCACTTTAGAACGTGCAATTCGGTACTAAAATATATTATTTTAAAGACCAGAAAAAATACATTTTAGAAAACATTTTTATTTAAATTTTATATTTTTAATTTTGGGTTGCTGCTGTTTTTATGCAGGATAAACATCTATATAATACATTTGCTAGAAATCAACTTTTACATACCTGGAGTGCAAAAAATATTGCTTCCATTATAAACGCTTTTTACAGCCAAAATAATGAAAAAAATTTCAATGTGAACCAGGAATAAAATTTTGTATAATATTTTAATCAGAATTAATTAAATTAGCTTTACACTTTTTTAAATTTTGGGATTTTCAAATTTTATGTGATGTTTACAGAGTAATTGTTTAATACTACACATGTAAGTTGATAGATTGATAGAATATTCAAAACCTTATAAAACTGCAAAATAAAAATTAATATAAAGGCATCAACAACCCTAATCTGTAATATTTTTCTTTCTGTACAATAAAAATGAGAAATTTTAGTGAATTTCCTTTTAAATTTCTGCACCCACTGTATAATACCCTTATCTAAACACCATAGAAGTTAAAAAGTGCCTTATGGAGGTACTTTAAGCTACTATTTCTGATAGAAAATGTTTTACAAAAATTCAGCTTTTCATTGGAAGAATGGTATTTTTTTTATTCAGAAATCCTCTGTATGTTAAAGTTAAGGCACAGCAATGCTTATTGTAACTCATCAAATATCAGAATTACCTTATTACTTGTCTCCGATTTTTCTCTCCTTTTTATTACAAACATTATTTTTAAAAGAATATACAATTCCATCACTAATAAAATTAAGCTGAAATTTTTAGAAACTATTCCCCAAGCTAACAAAATGTTTAGCATTATCTATCAAAAGAGTAACAGTTCAAAAATCCTTCTATTCCCACCTTGCAGAATAAATGGGAATCGCGAGCTATTTTCAATCGTTTTCTTTATTTTGAAATAACGACGATAATTATTGCCTTAAAACTATTTTTCAAGTGTTTTTCATTCTGCATATTAATACTGTGATATGATGAAAAACATCAAGCAAAAATATTGATTTTAAGTAGAGAAGAAGTTATATGTTTTTACTTTCTCGAGCACGTATACACAATATACATCGTATTCCACCAAAAATTTCGATACCAAGATTTCACCGGAAATATATGTTTTGAAACACCCTGAATCCAGAGAAAAACATTTTTAGAAAAATACCCTTGTCTGTATGAATATGTGTGTATGTGTGAATGTGTGTGAATGTATGTGGGCAGTATAACCCAAAAAGGAAAAGTCTGTTAAATATCAAACTTTTTATAAAGATGCGACATGAATATTTTCAGTAAAATTTCCCTTTGCATGAAGCATTTTTCGACAAATTTTAATGTTACAAACGGCTCTAACGATTTTGATTAAAATACCACTCGCTTATAATATTTTCATGACAAATGAAATGTACATCTTAAATTTTCTAGCAATAGTCTCAGAGGACCTTAGTAATATGTGTGACTTTTGTATAACATGTTAACTGCAAGAATTGAACAAAAACGTACTACATAAAAATATAGATCTTGTTAGAACAATTTACGTCATATACATTTGTGTACAGTTAATCGTTTCTGAGATAGTCCTTGTTATTAGTTTCAATTTTCAACTATTTAAACATTTCTCAAGCCACCCATCGTTTATATTTGTTTTCTTTTACTTCTGACCACATAAACGAGAACCACAAAATGATTCACATGGTGACCAGCTTTTAAGAGATATGGCTAACACTTTTTCCTTGCTTTCTACTTACGAGGAAGCAAATAATAAGAATTTCTGTTTTATATATTTCTGATTTATCTCGATTAGCAAGATGTACGTACAACAATATTTTATAAAAATAGTTGTTTAAAAACAGAAAGTAATGTGAATGAAACCTATGAGATTATTTTAAATGTGTTATTATATTTATTTTTTTCAACACAGATTCCACCATCAGAACAAGAAAACTGGGCGCAGATAGATCTGATTTCTTCATGGCCCTATTAGTTACACACATGACCTGTTGTCTATTCTTAGATATGGAATCGAATCGGAACCTATATATAAACAATT
>CM060895.1:62435000-62532500 GCA_030762935.1 Hymenopus coronatus | reverse complement strand
ATACCATACAAGCTACTGTTTTAATATATGAAAAAATTATCACTATTATTGTGTATTTCAAGAAGATGTCTTAAGGTGTAATACCTTAATACAATATAATTAAATATATATTAATTTTTCTCTCCGGCCCGAAAGGCTCAGATCATGCATTCAAGGATATAATAAGACATTTAAACAGTTGAGTATCTGAAGCGAATCAAAGCGTGTTTTATTGAATTTAGTGAAGTTCCATTTCACAAGTTGCTTCATCACAAAAGCAAAACCCTTGTTTATAGCGATGCTAAAGAAACTACTAAAACTGGTGCCGTGTATAAGATTACAGCAGCGCCGGTCCATTGCGGAACTTTCTTCAGCTTCGTCATTAACATCTTTTCAGTTTCCCAGAACGTCGTCTGAACGATCCAGTTTTCATTAACCATCTCAGCGTTCATTATTCACTTGAATGCGTCAGCTCTGGCAGGCAAGGACATCACTCACGACGACGTTAGGATGACATTCTCCTCCCACCTAATCCTGGAAGAAGAAAAAAACAACTTCACGCGTTGTATACTTGCCTGTCTCTCGGGAGTTTTATTAAAATTACTTGCTGCAAGTACAAGACGTTGACTAGAATAAGTAAAATAAATAGTGGCACAAGATAAGGACGGAGGATAAATGATAACAAGCTCAAAGTGTGTACTCTGCAGTAAAGTGTACAGTGCAGGAGAACAATTCAGCGGTTTACTCTAGCATTACCGAGCTAATAACACTGTTACATCATTCATAAAATGTATTAAAACGTTTGAACTTTATTCGAAATCTACGCTATTATTGTGTACGTACAAAGCGGCGCAGGGCGGGTTTTTTTCGGATTCTCTAATGTCCCCCGCCATAGCATTCCACCGGTGCTCCTTCATTCCATGTATTACAAGTGTCATCGCCTGCGGTGCCATGGTAGTACATGAAGTTACCACCATCACAGTCACACTGCAATGGTGGTGTTCTTAATACTTGATCAAGTAATATTTTGGGTTAAATGGAGAAATTTAATACACCAAGCTACTATCAAATAAAAGCTTATCATTTGTTTTGTTTCGTTTTAACGAAAATAACAGCTGGTGACTATAAATAAAATGTTGCATAAAATGGTTATAAATATACATCAAGGAAAATACATAGGAACTTAATATTAATGGAGGAATCTTTTGAACTAGTAAAATAATGAAACAATTTGTTCATAAATATCTTATTAAATTTTCCTGTTTACCTTTCTCTTTACGATTCCTTTTAATTGCAATCATTGTCCTAATTTATATTTTCTTCATATAGTAGTTGGTACAAAGATAGAGAAGGTGTTGCACTCCACCCAAAAATTCGATACCGAGATTTTATTGAAATTCACGTTTTAGGGTCCACTTTATAAAAAAATAGTCTTAAAAAAAGGTCCGTGCGTCTGTGAACACGATAACTCAAAAACGAGAAGTTGGTAAAATACCAAACTTGATATTTAAATCTCCAAGGATGCGATATGAAAATAATGAGCAAAATGCCCCCTCCAAAAATGTCGAAATGTTTGATTTTTTCAAAAATACTTTTATTCAAATATTTACACAGGATAAATAAAATTATACCTTGAATTTTCTGGGAATAGTCACTGAAGACCTCTTTATTCTGGGTGAATTTTGCTGTTTTAGATAACTGGTAAACCTTAAGAGATAGACTAAATCTTACTATGCAAAAAAGGTAGATCTCTTTAAAATTTATAATTTATATCATATAATTTTTCCGCATAGTTTACCATTTTTATATATTCCTTGTTATTGGTTTCAGCTTTAAAATAATTTTCTCATAAGGGAATTTATCAATTCCTTGAGTTGGAAAGAACTGAATTTCAACCACATGGTAGCCAGTTTTTAAAAGATTTTACTATCGATTTAGTCTAGTGTACGAGGGGCGTTCCATAAGTTCTTAGAAAATGATACAAAAACAAATTATTTTGGTAGACTTTTTTTCTTCTTCAACGTAATCTCCTTTTAGCTCGATTCATCTTTCCCAGCGTTTATCCAACTGGTTTAAGCCTTCCAAAGGGTAGGATTTTGGAATTTCTTCAAAATTAGGTGTGATTCGCTTTCCGGCGAATCATTTTTTCAAATTTGGAAATGATAAAAGGTCACTGTGGGCAAATCTGATAAACAAAGTATGTAGCAATTCGAGCCTTATTCTACATCAAACTGCGCAGGTGTGCATCCCAAAAAATCGAGGCCATACACTTGTCTGAAAATTTCACTACTTTTGCTATCTTCGGAGCCAGTTCGCCTTTAAAATTACACTGTCTTGACTGCACTTTTGTCATTGGAGTGCAGAGGTGTATTCATTTTACATCCACAGTTATATATCGACTGCTACGGAACACTGCCAAACCAACTTCCAAATGGATCACGTGATTGCGTTTATTCTCCATTGATGGCCAACGCGGTACCCATTATGCCGAGACCTGTATCAGTCCTAATTTTTGGTGCAAAATTGAAAATATGTGATATGCCTGTGGCATCTACTATTTCACGAATTTTATTCTTCGGTCAATCAAAACCATATCCTAGATTTTGTCAATAATTTCGGAGGAAGTCAGTTCTACTGGACGTCCGGAACGATATTCATCATTTGTGGATGTACGGCCACGTTTCAATTTATTTATTCAATTGTTCAGGAACCAATGTCCAACGAACTACATCCAACTTGGCTTTTATCTTTTTCGGTGTTGGCTCTTTTAAGCAGAAGTTTTACTTACCGCACAAAACTCGTTTTTTCTCATCTTTCTAAATAAGCACAAGATTGTTGATTCAATCACATATGGCAATGAAACCACGTGATGGATATAGCCGAAACTTTAACTGCATCTAGTAAGAGACGGCGATTAAATACAAACTTTGTTCGATACTACGAGTGTTTTTTCTTGGAGTTTCTCCCCTTCTACTTACAGGTATATAAGTAATAAGACCATTTATGCTAATGCTCTCAATTAGCCTGAATCATATAGAAGAATAAGTTGTTTAACAGTGATTTGTTACCGAGATGTTGAGAGAATCATGTGAATAGAAAATATCAGATTTTTAAATTATCGTATTAACGGACATACAGACACACGCTTGGACCTTTCTCTAAAAGTATGTTTTTAATACAGGGACCATAAAATGTGTATTTCCAGTGAAACCTTAGTATCGATGAGTGAAAAGCGATACCGTCCCTACCTATGCAGAGAAAATAAAAAGAAGACGAAGTATAGTATGAAAAAATTCGAATAAATGCATCTATGAGAGCTAATTTCTGGCAGAAGAAAAGATTGAAATAAACAGAAGTTTCAAACCTAAAACCATAAAAGAAACAAAAATGAAGTTTTATAAAGAAAAAGCAGTACCTGCCCTTTTTTACGAATTCCAAACATGGACATTAAATAGAGCTGGCAAAAGAAAAATACAAGCTGAAAAGTTGAAATTCCTAACCACGGTAAAAGGATGTACTATTCTAGATAAAATCACAAATAAAAAAATCGGATGTGTTACACTCGCATTACTTTCTCTAGCTGCTCTGCAAACTTCTTACAAAAGATTATTCTTCTTTCTACACAATGCTAATCAAGATAAACATTAGCAGAATGTTCTTATTATTTAGTTATTTATAAGTAGGAGGGAATGAAATAAATGCGCTACGTAAAAGTGAGAGTCAAATGTTTTAAGCTATCGTTATGCGAGAATCAATACAAATTGCTTCTTTGCTTGGTCAGGAGTAGAACAAAAGAAAAAAAGTCCCTTCCTGTCTCAAAAACGTATAAGTACCATACAATTGAAACCAATAACAAGGAATATCTCGGAAACGGTTACCTCCACAACAAAAACATAAAGGGCATACATTGTGTGTTTTGACGAGATCTACATTTTTTTGTAGTACGTTTAACAGTTAAACAAATTTCGGCAAAATTTATTCAATTTAGAGAGGTTTTCAGAGGCTATTTCCAGAAAATTTAGGATATATATTTTATTTGGAATGTAAATAGCATAAATCAAAATCGTTAGAGCCATTTTTTAGAAAATATGAGTTTTCGAAACCTTTTCCATGTAAAGGGTAGTTTGTGGTCGGTGGATTTACTTGAAAAGTTTCGTGTCGCAGTCCTTGAAGATACCAAACCTAAATACCAAGTTTGCTAATTAACGGTGTTTTCGTTTTTGAGCTATGCTGTCCACAGATACACGCGGACCTTTTTCAAAAAATGCTCTTTTTAGACTTCAGGGACCGGAAAACATATATTTCCGATGAAACCTCGACATCGAATTCATGGTTGGAATACAATACCTTCCCTATCCCTATGTGCATTGTACATACGGGGCTACAGAAAGTTAAAATCAGAGAAGAGTTGAAAATAATGTCCCTAGAAGAAAAATTACAATTTATAGAAATGAATGCAGACAGCATATAGGCCGGATGTCGTCAGAGAGCTTCCAAAGAAAATAATTTTACTATAGACCTTAAGGAAGAAGACATACGGGAAGACCAAGGAAACGATGGTCAGACGTATTTTGAAGCCGGAACAGGCACTTTGCCTAATTTCTGAAGTGAAGATGATGAATGTAAGATTGCACATGCTATTTAGCTTTGAGGTTAGGAATGCAGTCCAGAAATAACAATTAGTGTAATATTGAAGTGCAGCAATAGCATTATGATTAGAGAGCGCAGACGGTTTTCGTTTGATCAGTTACAAGTTACCTGCGTTACAGCTATTGATGTCAGACAGGTGAGGGGTTTGTACACTCACTGTCCGCTCAGGTCAGGTGAGGCAACCACTCGCGCCTCCAGTATTTTGTCTTCTCTTTTCGAAAACTGGTTCGGAAAGCACATGCTGCTTGAATTTCAGGTAAATGCGCATTGAACTTTAGACTTTATGTGACCATTACTACAGAACTATCAAGTTAATTTGCTAAAACTTACATACATTTGATAAAACAGCCGTGCATAAATAAACAAGCAGCAGGTTCTTTAGAGAGGCTTTCAACATGGTAAAATCTCGTATATGAATTGTTTCCTAATCTTGTGTAACTACTTGTAAATTATTTTAACTTTGATTAAGATGGACTTTTCTATTACTACTGGTTGCTAAATGTTTCCAGTTCTCTAATCTGAGACTTAAACTTTGATATTCTCTTGTTAATGTAAATTTTATTTTAAATGGTATTTCTTCATGATTTAAATTCATCTATATGGAACAACAAGGATACAATTTGAAAATTAAATTTATGAAGGGTTATATATGCCATGTGCTCCTAGTATTTTATATATGTATATTATATATGTATAAGCACATATATTTAGTTCATGAATTAGCAAATGCTAAATATATCTATCTCGGCTACGTCTTTTTGTGATGCCGTAAAGTGCTTTATAACGAATATATTACATGATGTTCCTAACAATTATAAAAAAAAATGTAAAAGATATGCGTGTTAAGGAAAAAACAAAATGTAAAAGGATGCAACTAAAATTCCGCAACCATTTTTGTCAAGCAAAACGTTATATCAAAGGTCATATGGAACTTGCTAAGCGGCTCAAATTTTTTACTCACATTTTACAATTAAACATCATAAAATTTCACTAAATTTTACAGGGAAAATCCTGTAGTCAAGTATACATATTACTCTTGATTACACAATTATACAACAAGATAATGTTATACTTTGTTGCTAAGAAATTTACATAATACAATCAAGTATGTTTTACAATTGTTTTATAAAGCTGTTTCCTCGGCTTTTACACTCTTTATAATGAGGTGTATTTTGTAAACATTATTCAAAACACAGAATATTTTTTTAAATCTGTCACTTTATAATATAATAGTAATGTGGTTATTTTTCGAGTGGGGACACATCGAGAAGGCGGAGAGAGGATATCGCAGAAGCTTAAAGCCAAAAAGAAGCGTAATTAACAGACGGAAAAAGCAACAGAATTGCATATTTCTCTCATGTGTTGTTTCGCCACACGAGACGGTACTTCACTACAACGGTAACACCGTCCTCCAAGCTGCAATTACAGCCGCAGGTGGATCGCCACGGCACATTTAAGTGTCCTCCGGTAGCTACCTACTTGGTTTCTGTTACAAGGATTGAACCAGAAGCATCGCTCGCAAAGGTTACAAGAATAGTTTCGCTATAGGATTCGACGCATCTAACCAGTGAGTCAAAAAAGTATGAACCGGCTGCGCGGTCCTGTGCGCGTTGCCATCTGCCGCTATAATACAAAGGCACCTCATAAAAACATACACCATTTTTAGAACCACTTCTAAGGCAGTTATTTACTAACTTTATGAAAGGAGATGCCGAAAGATGCCACCGTCGTTATCCATACATTTTTGGCACTTGTTTAGGAAACTATCCATCACTACACGTAGTCATCTTGAGAAATGCTGGCAATTTCCTGTCGGATATTTTGTTTAAATTCTTCCAGTATTTGTGGGTTTGTCTAGTATACTTTATGGTTTAATTTACCCCAGAGATACAAATCGCAGGGGATTGGGTCGGGGGACCAAGGGGGCCATAAACTGCTACTAATAAATTGTTCTCATCGGAAGATTGGGTGATGAGCTGTTGCAGAGTCTTGCAGAAAAATCTGAAAATCACGCTCTGTCAGTTCTCTAAAAAAGGAGGCAACATTGTATTCACGTATATATTGTCATCAACCATTGACTCAAAAAAATTATTAACTCTCTAACTCTTTCTGCAAATCAAGCTTACACTTGGCGAGCTGACTGAGTTAACACATACAAATCATAAATAGGTACACGCTGTGTAGTAGTAAACATAACACACTTTGTGATCAAGTACAGGACAAAATAATAACTCACAATATCACTGTCAACTCAATACTGTACTTCTAGAGCAGAGCAAAACTGCGCCAGAAGTGTGACCTTACTTTAAGCAGCAGTGCGGAAACATGTATCCACACGCCCAGTGGAAAAACACCGTGCAGCCGATTCGGAGGTTTTTGATTCACTCGGTAGTTTTTTTGACGCGTTATTCCGGAGGGTCACTAGATGGACTGCAGAACTTCACCCTATCTTTTCTAAGTCATTCCTAATGACTTCATATCCCTGACTTGTTTTGCTAGTCGATCACCTTTCATTCTTGTAATATGATTATTCCATTTTCCTTTTCTTCTTTTTTACAAATGTGTTGATATCGATTGTTTTACACTGATCTGTTATGTCCTTGTTTATAGCTTTATTTCTTATCCTACAACTTCTGTTATTCTATATTATCAATATTTAAATATTAATTTTCACTTTTTAACATAACTGCTTTATATTTTTGGTAACAGCTTTGGTTTCGATTCCATATATCAGAATCGGTTCTTATTCTCCAATATATTTTAACTTCCCTTTCTATACAAAGACATTTATTTTATTAGATAACATCTCTTAAGCATCCCGATATGCGAGTTCCTTTCGTAGCTCTCTAGTTCGTGTCCTGCTTTGCGATAGGGCATATTATATTCCTGCATTGAACAGTATCCTGCAATGAAACTTGCGCAATGAAGCAAGTAGAAGCACCAGGACTGCACCGAACCGTCGACGCTGTACCTCAGGTCTCAACCACGTATTTTACTATCCCATAGTGTTACTAAAAGATGACCTGAAATTATATTGACAGCTAATGGAATTCCTGAGGTGCCAAGTCAAATTACATTACTCCTTGATTTAATTTTTTTTTTTCAAACTAGTTGTGAGCAGGGAGGAGTTAGATAGGTTGAGTCAGACTGAAAAGTTCAATTCCATAGTAGAAGCGTTGCTCTACCACTGAGCTACCAAGGCAACATAAACTCCATGGCACGACAGCTCACGGGAACCTTGGCCTACCGCCTGGCCGCTGCGTCCCCCATCTCGGTCCATTACAGACGTCATGGATGGGGTGCAGAATTGGAGGGTGAGACGTGGTCAGCGCCTCGAGCCCCCCGCCCGATTAATGCGGTTCTCATGACCTGGAGCCGCTACTTCCCCATCAAGTAGTTCCTCAATTGGCCCCCCTCCCAGGGTCCTTACGAGGCTGAGTGCACCCCGGGCCAGGTCTCCCAGCCGGTACTGGAGATCGAACCCAGGTCTCCCGCTTGGTAAGCAGCTGCGGTACCACCGCGCTAAGGAGACGACCCACCAAGGCAACATACCGGCAGGGAATTAAACTTGTCAACTGACTTGCATGTTTCCCGGGTAGTTCCCATAATAGTTGACTATACTATAAATCCTGCGACTTAAAGTACTTACGATAAATCGCCATTGGAGTGTATCATATGTAGCCATGGTAGCTCAGTAGTAGAGCAACGGATACAGACCGGGAGATACGTGGTTCAAATCCCGATATGACACTGAAGTTTTCAGTCTGACTCAGCCTCCAATGTTCAATGCATACTATGATATGCATTAAAGCTCCTGGTGTTCCTTGAGGAATTAGATGTTTGGTGTCATTAATTCGCAGTGTCCTAAATCTGACGGCCAGGCTTTCCTAAGGTTTAATCTACGCTCAGATTTAGCACCATAACAACATCCCACACCATCACCGCTACTGGTCGCCCTCCGTAGTGTAATGGTTACCATGCTAGCTTCATATACCCAAGTTCGGGGGCTCAAACCCGGGGAGGACTATGGTGTTTTTCGTGGGAAACATCCTTATCTTCCATTCACATGAATTTCTCTACATTTATGTAACAAATTATTGTTAATAAGCTTATTCTTCGTTCTATTTAATGCTAATCAAGATAAATATTAGCAGAAACGGTCTTATTACTTAGTTTCTTATAAATGGGGGGAAATGTGGGCATACATTAGGCTAAACCGACAGTCAAATGTTTTAAAATGTGGTTCTATGGGATTGAAATCCGTTTCTTTGCGTGGCGAGATGTTGACAGTTTCCGTATGAAAAATTAAGTATTTTAAAACTGAAACCAATAACATGTAATATCTCGAAATAGATCAACTCTACGAAAAAAAGTATTTTACATAAGTTGTGCGTTTTAACGAGATTTACTATTTTGTGCACTAAGATTTTTTCTAACTCTTACGGTTTGCAAAATGCCGAAAAATTGATCCTGAAAGAGTAGCTCTTCAGATGCTATTTCCATAAAATTCAAAATATGCATTTTGTCATGTACATATCTGTAATATACGGTATTTAAATAAAAATTGTTACAGCTGTTTTTGAGAAAATAAATATTTTTAAAATTGTTATATATAATGGACTGTTGGGGTATTTTTCTCAAAATCTTCGTGTTGCATCCTTGGAAGCCACTAAACTCAAATACCAACTTTGGTATTTTTTCGGCTTCTGGTTTTTGAGTTATCGTGTTCACCGACACACACGGGCCTTTTTCTAAAACTAATTTTTTATATACAGGGACCCTAAAGCTTGTATTTCCGGTGAAATCTCTCTATCAAAATTTTGGGTGGAATGCTATACCTTCTCAATACACTACATAGAACGTGTGTAGAAAGTAATAATTCGGGTCATTGGCCCTTAATACTGAAACCTATAAGTTTATTGTATTATTTGTTTCATTTATAGTTTAGATTAATAGTTATGTATCTCTAATGAGAAAAAGTAGGTTAACTAATTTTCTTTAGTAAGATCATCTTCTGGGTTTATTAATCCCAGTACCTTTTTCTACCATAAACTCGCATTTGTCTGTGAGAGACTGTTTCTCTACATTGAACAATCTACGTACTGGTTCCTCGTTGAAGACTCCCATTGCATGTAGAGATTTCCTTAATCTACAATATTCTGTAAATCATTTTAATATGGTGTTTATTCGGATTTCGTTGAGTTTAAGTAGGTGTTCAAATAAAAGAAACTGTTCTACTCATTCTCTTACTGTGTTGCATCCTTCTGTTAGTTTCATTTTTATTCGTGGTAATATTTAATCCATACTGTTTTTAGGACCAGTGAATGATTGGGCAGAGCCTTTTCTTATCTCGGAATTTGCTTTTTCGTCGCCCTTCGAGATGTAATGGTTGCTTCATATACCCAAGTTCGGGGGTTCATAACGGGGAGGACGATGGTTTCTTTTCGGGCGTGTAAAAATCATTTGCATGGCTTCCTTCAGAATGTAAGTAAAGCCGTAGGTCTCGTGTCGTGTGTTTACGGCACGTAAAAGTACCTTAAGGCGTATAAAGAGGCCCCAGAGCAAAGTTAATTGGTCTTTCACACAAATATAGCATTGGACGTTGGTAGTTACAGTAGTTGAAGAACGTCCATGAATAAACCTGCATTTCCATTTTTCATCTTCTTTTTCATTGCTTCAAATTGCTTTGTGTCCTACAACGCAGCCAGAAGTAATCTTGTCTTTTGCTAGTTGCATAGGTTTTATTAGGCAGTTCCAGATAACTTCGAAATAACTTGCAATTTATTTTAAGTCTACCTAATAAACCGTGAAAATCCGGATGTTGAACCTTATTGTCCCTTCTTAGATTCTCCCTGACACAGATTTCAATTGCAAATGCTTCGCATTGGAATACAGTGGTGTTCATTTTCTAACACACTTTGGTGCCTGCCCACATATTCCAGCCTCGGATTACTGGACTTTTAACTAAAAAAAACCTCTGGTATGTTCCACTCACATGCCTTTCTCTAGCCGTTACACGAACTACTTTCCTTACAAAAGACTATTCTTTTATCTACATTATGATAATCAAAATACACATTAGCAGAAATTGTCTTAATAGCTTGCTTCCTTGTAAATAGAAGGAACATAAGGTAATACATTAGGCTAAATCGGTAGTCAAATCTCTTAAAGGCTAGTCCTATGTGAAACGATTGAATTCTATTCGTTTGCATGGCCTGCAGTAAAACAACAGGGATTGAACGAGACGTCACTTCCTGTTTGAGAAAAGTTTAAGTAGTTCAAAATTGAAACTAATAACAAAGAATATCTCAGAAATAGTAGACTCTGCATACAAATGTATATGACTTAAATTATGTATTTATCGAGATCTACATTATTGTAGATGTAGTACTCTATTGTGTAGTAAGCTATTTTCTATCTATTTTGGCTTAACCGTCATGAAACATTTTACAAGATTCACCCCGAATAAAGAGGCGTTCAGAGGCTATTCCCAGAAAATTCAAAATATAAGATGTTGATCTTTAGTATACGGTATTTTAATCAAAATCATTAGAGCTATTTTTGAGTAAATTAAAACTTTTAAGAATGGTTCCATCGAAAGGGTAGTTTTTTTTAAACTTCGTGTCGCATTTTTTTAAGATTTAGGAGCGGCAACAGTGTTTGAACAGTGGGAGAACACAACATTAACTTCCCAGCCTTACAAAGAATGACAAATTAACGTTAATCTTAACCACTAGCACGTTCGCCATTAGGATGCATGTTAATCTGCAATTGTATGCAGACTCCCGTAGGTTGTAAACACGCATTTTTGCAGAGAAAATATGATTTAACAACACCATTTAAAAACAAATAATATGTTCAATTCACATGATTTTCTTTACTGTTACAAAAGATTATTCCTTTTATCTATTTCGTGGTAGTCGTGATAAACATTGGCAGAAATGGTTTTATCAATTTCTTGTAAGTAAAGGAAAATAAGATGATACACTAGACTAAAGCTAGTAAAAGTTTTTTGAAAAACTTGCCACTGCCAGAAACAATTGAAATTTGGTTCGCTTTGTACGACCAGCAGAAACATAAAAAATGAAGCGAAAGATAAGCTTCCGTTTGTGAAAAGTTTAAGTAGCTTAAAGCTGAAACTAACAACAAGGAATATCCTACAACTATTAACTCAAAAAAAAAGTGCATTACCTAAATTGTGTGCTTTAATAAGCGCTATATTTTTTGTGCAGGAAGTTTTTGTTTATATCTTGCAGTTTACCTGTTATGTAAAATCCATTCACAATGAAGAGGTCTTCAGAGGCTATTCCTAGAAAATTTAAGAAGTATATGTTATTTTTCATGTAAACGTTTCTAATAAACGGCACTTTAATCAAAATCGTTAGAACCATTTTCGAGAATAGGACATATTCTCAAAGGTCTTCTTGTCGCATCCTTGGAAGACTTCATATTTCAAATACCAAATTTTCGTTTTTGGGCTATGCTTTCCCCACACGACACACACACGGATTTCTTTCTTTCTAAAAATATTTCGATATCAATATTTTGGGTGGAATATAGTAGATACTTTCCTTACGTACTTTACACAAAGTGCATGGAGAAAAAGTAAAATAAGTGTGGAAAATAATCTAAACATTTTAGAATAGCTTTAACCAGGCAGTTTTATTGCGGTGTTTGCTTGTGGTTATCATTGGAATCACAAAATACATTTTTAAAGTTTTATATTTGTCATTTTGTCAGCTTTTGCAGCTGATAAACATAATCTTAAATAAGTCATCTACCCTATCATGATTGGTGACAAATTCCGAATATTTCCAGAAAGTACTATACGGAGGACACGTGATCAAGTTATATTCATGGTTGAGTAAAAGAAATAGGTAAAGTACCGAGATTGAGATGGAAATACCATAGAAAGGAAGAACCTAAGAGGAGATACTTTTGGTTAGCACCCTTGGCGGAGTGGAAATAAATTTTTCACTTGTATAAGTAGAGTCAGACTGAACAATTCAATGCCATAGCCGGGATATGAACCACTGAACTTCCGGTCTCTAACTGGTTGCTCTACCACTGAGCCACCTTGGCAACATGCCAGTATAGCACTGAATTTCTTCACTGACTCCCCAATCTGACTCCACTTATCAAACTCTTTTCCTACACACGAGTTCAGTAAGAAAACAAAATTATCACAAGTGTACATAATAGTTGGCTATACTTTGAATCCTGGGACTTAAACTACTCGCCATTGGTGTGCGTCATCTCGAAAACAATTTGAGATCTCCATGTGGTTTACCAGGAAACATGCGAGTCAGTTGAGAAATTCAATGCTATGCTGGCATATTGCCGGTGGCTCAGTGGTACCGGCTAGAGGCCGAGATACCCGCTTCAAATCCCGGATATGGCATTGAATTTTTCAGTCTGACTCTACCTATCCATCTACACACGGGTTCTGTGAGAAAACAATTAAAATTAATGTTTTTACTTGTTCACAAATATTATATTTGAAATAACCTTCATTTTTATCCATAGTTTATTCATTAGAAATGGAAGATTTTTATTTTACATTATATACTTAAGAATATAACTGTTAATATAACTGTCGGAAGACAACATGATAAACGAACAGGTTCACAAACAACTATATTCTTGACATATTTTGCACCCTAAACGCACACTATGATTCATTACTTTCTTAACAACTACTATGTACAAAGCGCATAGAGAAGAATTGCATTGAATCCAAAATTTATATCGAGATTTCACCGGAAATGTACGTTTTGAGGTCCCTTTAGTACAAAAATATGTATGTTAAAAATGCCTTGTGTGTCTGTGGGCAGCATAGCTCAAAACGAAAAGTCAGTTTCTTCATCATCTTGCAAGAATGCGGCACAACATGTTCAAGAAAATTCGCCCTCCTCCAACTACCCTTTACAAGGAAATATTTCCAAACATTTTATTTTTTCAAAAATAGCTTTAACGATTTTGATTAAAATACCTTATACTAATCATATTTACATGACAAATAAAAATTATATCTTTAATTTTTTGGGATTCATTTCTTAAAACCTCTTCATTTTGGATTGTTTTACGTAACTGGTAAACGTAAGAGATAGACAAAAACTTAGATATCGTTAAAACACACGATATAGGTACTGTAAATTCTTTTTTCGTGGAGCTAAACGTTTCCAATATATTCCTTGTTATTTTTTTCCGGTTTTAAAATATTTGAACCTTTCTCATACGAGTGCCTATACACTTCTGGCAAGAATAATTTCAGTCACATAGTAATCAGCTTTGACTATCACTTTAGTCTGGTGTATGCTCTTAATTCTTTTCTACTTATAAGGAAGACATAATAACACCTTTTTGCTAATGTTTGTCTTGAATTACATGAAGTAAATAGAAGAATATCTTTCTAAAAATAAGTTCCTAAAGAGATGTGGAGAACCTCATGTGAATGGAGAATATCGAATTTTTCTCTGTCGACTATCTGCTCAATGTTAATCGAAATAAGTATCTCAGTAAATTAATAATAATTTATATTATTCTTTCATTTATATAAGCCCCTTTAACATCTAAGGTCACTTCAAACAACTCGTTGTCTGAAGGTTCTTTTACGTTTGGTTTAAATAACTTTTTATTTTCCTCAACCACACACACATCCACTCTCACATACATACTTCCAGATTGTGTGGGGGATAGGGAATAATTCTGGCTATAGAAAACTTCCCCGCTCCAGCCGGGAATTGAACCCGGCACCTTCGGGTGAGAAGTCAGCGACATTTTATATTGTTTGATTTACATCACGAGAAACAAGAGGCTGTTATCTTGGCACATGCATTTAATCGTATTCAATAAGCAACATGCCAGGATAATATGTTGCAATAGAAATAACAGGTGGCCATGATTTAATATATTAAATTCCAGAAACAGTTTTCTTTTATTTCAGATTAATGCCTTCGGAAATTATGAGATGTTCTAACCTCAACGAACAAAAGTTGTATTAGTGTAACAATAGGGGTTTTTAATATATATTTCTTTCAAATCTATTGTTTATGACATGGATAATATTAAACAAAAATATGCATATAGAACACTAATAACCATTGAATTCAGTTTCTTCAAAATTCCATCGTAGGTTTACGCACATAAAAGTCTAATTATTTACTGTACCGCTGAACGTGCCGTCACTAGGCTACCAGTTATCTATAATGCCTTAGCACTTCAGAGAATACGACAGTATAAACGATTCAAACCAGCAGCATAAGATATTCCGGAAGTGGTTAATGTCACGTTAAATTTCATATACCTTATCAGTAATATGACATCAAGATGGTTTGTGAAGTACTGATTTCCATATCTCTTGTAGCTTAACAGTTAAACAAAACTATTTACGAACGAATGCTTCATAGACTGTTTCACTAATTAAAAGTGAATTTTATTGTTCATGTAAACCTACGGTATTTTAATAAAAATCTTTGAAGCCATTTTTATAAAATAAAACAAATGTCCATGCAAAGACTGTTATGACGCTGAGAGATATTATTACAAGTGTGACATCCTTGGAGTGTGCCGTGTCTTTAAAACAAATGAGTGGTTTATATCTGACAGCTACTTTCTAATGTTTCGTTGGATATGCTTCAATAGTTTGTTAGTTACGTTATTTAAAGCATTTTTAAGAATTATGCACGGAAGAATGGGTGAAGAAAATCATGTGAATGTAACACATGAGAGATTTTTTTCATATTTGGCCCATTCGCATCAGTTTTAATTCGATTAAATATGGATGTTATTAATGATGAACAAACTATAAGGTGATACGATATTTCTAGGCTTAGGACACGATTATGATTTGGTTGCACTCTGGTTAGTTACAAAGTTTCATTAGAACCTCGGTCAGTCACTCTAAACACGGGATCAGTGAATGTGAAGCCTGTTATGAAGGTACAAATTCCAATAGGAGACGTCGCCTTTGATGCATTCAGAGTTTTGAATCACCCTGGCAGCGTAGCTGGCGTATTTACAGCATTTCTGTGTCTCAATTCCTATAAGGTGTTGATCTTCACTGCGTATACTTTGGACTAGACGAAACTTCAGACTAATAGTGTTATCTGGAGAGGGGCCACCCAAATTCCCGGTAAACTATGACCGATCCACATACCAGGGAAGATTTCGTAGAGGTGTTCAACCCTTATCAGCAACAGAACCAGCCGTTTCAGTTCCAGTACCAGATTTCTAATAGCCTGCCTACCAGGGCCTGGTTTTCTGAACTTTCTAATAGATTCTTCTTGGATCTGCTCGTAAGTCAATCCTCGCATACGAGCAAAAACGACAGCTACCATAGTTTCCAATGACCTATAACACAAATGCATAAATTAACGATATAAACAAAATGTTAAGAGAGCTACGAATCAGTCCATTGCAACAGATGTCCGCGCATGTATATCACATATGAAATGTATTAATTATTCAGATATATTATTTAGTTTGTGTTATTTATACTTAGCAATAACTAATGTTATTAAATAGATTCCTTTACCACTCGCTTGTAAACAACGTACCAGAAGAGTAGATGTTAACTTAATCTAAAGTCATGTTCGAAGCCTATAGAATACCTTCTCTGTCACGTGCTTTTCATAATAAGTAAAGGAAGTATTGCATTTCACTAAAATTTGTTATGGAAGTTTCAAATTAAAATTATTCTGAGCACTATAAAATTAAAAAATATGAATTTTGGCAACAGGTCTGAGCGCGAAAGGGTATGAATATCATAAAAGCCCAAAAATTGCTCCGATGATTTGGATTAAAATAGCATGTTATTTCTGAGAATAGCCCTCTTTTATGAAGTCTTCTTCATTGACAAAATGAATTTTGTATGGTTTTGTATACTTGTTAAATCATAAGAAATAGAAAAGTACCACAGCATACACCATCTAGTTTGAAACGAGCTGGTAAATGGAAATAAAAGTAGGCAATGATTTCAGTGGTGGTTGCTCATTCTTATACAAATAGTAGTGATTTCTTTTGTTTACGGCTTAAAATGTGGCATCGTATTTTTAATTACATTATTTTACATTTGGAAGTATTTCGTTATAATCAAGGTTACTTTCAATATAGCTGTTTGCAGCTGCTCTAACAGATGTTCGTCACTCAAAAAACGAGATCTGTATTTTATTTTGGCATAATGTACAGTTTTATTTCTCTACATGTACTATTTACATAGTGTAGAGAAGGTATTGTATTGCACTACAAAATTCGATACCAAGAGTTCACCGAAATATATGTTTTGAGAACCTCAGAATTCCCCAAAAATGTATTTTTAGAAAAAATATCCCTGTTTGTCTGTGGACAGTATAGCTCCAAAACAAAAAGTAGGTTAAAAACCAAATTTGGTATTTAAGTTCATATCTTCCAAGGATGCGAATTAGAGATATATAACTACTGTTTACAACAAACAATTTTCGAAAAATTTGATCTTTTGAAAAATATATTAAAGATATTTACATGACAGATAAAATGTAGGTATATCTTGAATTTTGTGGGAATAGTTTATGAATGCATCTTTATTTCGAATACATTTTGCGGAATTTTGCATAACTGAAAACCGTAAAAGATAGACAAAAGCTTACTCAACAAAACTTTAGAGCATGTAAAAACAATAAATTTATGTTATATACATTTTGTTTCGGGAGTTGACCATTTTTGAGATACTCCTTATTGGTTTCAATTTAAACACACGAGCACGAGCAACTTTTCGTTTCATTTCTCTTTTGTTTTACCAGAGATGCAAAGCGAACTGAACTTCAATTTTTCGCATACGACAGGCTTTTAAAATATTTTACTAAAGCTTTACTTTAGCGTGTTCCTTTTATTCATTATTACAAGGAAGCAAGTAATAATACCAATTGTGCTAATGTTTATTTCGACTAGCATGATGAAGATAAAGGAATAATCTTTTGTTAGAATAGCTTGTTTGCAGATCAGGTAGAAAAAATCTTGTGAAATGAACACAATAGATTTTCTAAAACGGCTACTCGCACAAATATATAGAAGCAAATATCCCACATTTTAGCTGTAAGCAATTTTAGTTACCTGTTTTGCAATGATAACTGTTTAAATGGAGCAACGCCTAGTTTATTGAGACACAAATTTGATGTGTTCCATTCACATGAATTTCTCTACCTGTAACAAATTATTGTTATAAGACTTATTCTATCTACTTATAAACATTAGCGTAAATGGTCTTATTACTTGCTTTCTTATAGTGGGAGGAAAAAAATGTAGTGCCTAGGCTAAAGCGATAGTCAAATGTTTTAAATACTGTTATGTGTTTGAAATCGAGTTCTTTGCATGGTCAGTAGTTGAAAAATTACGGTATGAGAAGCTTTAAATATTTTAAAACTGAAACCAATAACAAGGGATATATAGAGTGGAGGAAGATTCTTAAACATCTTCGAGCGCATCCCTGGAAGATACAACTTAAATATTTCCGATGAAATCTCGGTATCGTATTTTTAGGTGGAGTACAATACATTGATTAAGAAGAGAAAGTAAAAAGATAAGATTAATTCTTCTGATGTTTTCTGACTTTAATGAGCATTTGCATATCAGTTATGTGAAAGAAATGATATAATGGAAACTTATTTTGAACAAAATCAACAATAATCTATTTCTAAAGACAAAGTGGGCTAATAAGAATATAAATACAAAAATTCAGACTGTACCGTCAACATATTTTTGCCTAAGTTCTCATACTCTATTTAATAATGGAGGCCTTGTGGTGCATTAAAATGAGTAAATAAAACAATTAAAAAGGACGAATTCCCATTCTTATGGCACAAAAACTTTACAGTAGACCATTCATTATCATTCTATTTTTCGGAAATAAATTATAATTACACGTATATTAAGCTTACAGAATTGTATTCAAATATAGACATCATAAACACTTTGGAGTGGTAGTTCATTTGGAAACTACACATGTAGTTTCCAAAATATCACTCGGTATTTTCACCAAGTACAATGTTCATATGAAGAGAAAATATTTCATTATACACAGAAATGTGATACCGAGATTTCATTATAAATAAACGCTTTGAGGACTCCTGAATCCAAAAATGTCATATTTAACAAAATATTGTGCATGTTTTAGTGTGGCTGTGAACAGCATAACTCAGAAGTGACAAGGATGGGACCCTAAGTACCCCTAACTATCGATTTCGATTAAATGTCATATTAAACTATCTACATGACAAATGATATGGCAAATGAAATATATATTTCGAATTTTCTGAGAATTACCCTCTTGATTCTGGATGATTTCAGCACAATTCATAACCATAGGAGAGAGAGAGAGAGAGAGAGAGAGAGAGAAAGAGAGACTTCTACTATCACAAAATGTGGAGTTATTTAAAATACAGGTATCTGTTCCCAGCACATATGTTTTACTTATTCCTCAACGTTTCCCAAATGAGGACTCGTTATTTATTTCAATGTCATCAAATAGCGAAAATCTTTTTAAAAGATTTCTCTATCGCTTTAACTTAGTGTATTCCTTATTTATCTTCTACTTACAGGGAAGTAACTAATAAGACAATTTCTGTTTATCTCGATTATCATGAAGATACAACAATACGCTTTATTAAGACTAATTTTTGCAGAATAGATATAGAAAGTCATATGAATGGAAAATTAGTTTTTTTTTATTCACCCATAAACGGAATCTTTACATATTTTAAAAATCTCTTTGCTGTTTTTTTTTTTTTTTTTTTTTGATAGAAGGATGTCAATGAGATATCTAAGCCCAAATTTCATATAAAAGGCAAACATAGAATTAATTATGCATTGTCCATTATGGTTGCGCTTTACTATGATACAAATCAATAGTTAACTTTATAAATGGATTTTTCTGAAGTCAACTGAATCTAGCAAACATTTTGATAAGTAATTTTAAAAACTACCTCTATGAAAATAATTTAAATTATTCCATTATTTTACTGTGCGAATTGTATTACTTTCTTGGCATTATCAATCCAAGATATACATTTAAAATGGGCAACAAGAAATTTATTCCCTAACTTCTCTAAAATAATTTTGAATAAAAAAGATAAACACAGGAAGAGAGAAATTAAGTGGTTTTTATAAATTATGTCTTTGCCTGGTGTTACGTATTTCAAGTTCTGATGAATTGACGAAAGAATGACTCGAAACATTTGAAATCGTGTATAGAGAATTGATAGAGAAATGTAGAAATGAAATGTAGTTTTATTTATGGACGCTCTGTAACTGCTGTGGTTTTCAGCATCCCAACCTATAATGGGCGTAAAGGCCGTTTAATTTTGCTCAGAGGACTCTTTATCAGGCTTGAAGTTATTTTACGTGCTCCGAATCTACGACACGGGACCATCGACTTGACTTCCCTCCCAAAGGAGTCCATGCTAAGGATTTAGGCCCGAAAAAATTCATCGCCCTCCGCTGAGTTTGAACCAGTGACCTTGGGTAAATAAATCTAGCATAGTAATCACTACACCATGGAGGGTGACTGTGTAAGATACGCAGAAATGTCAATATTATCTCCTATATGATTTAACGACTGTGAAAAAGCAAATGACGCTGTTGTTCTAAATAACGAAACATTTAAATTTACTTAAAGGAATGTAGTATCTATAAGCACATATGAGAATAAAAATAAATAAAGGAATATATTAATGGAGGTGTAGGTCAGGGGTGTCCATTGTCACTAATTTTATTTGATATATTTTTTCACGAGATTACCAAATTATGTCAACTATCTTTAATTTTATAATAAATAACATACTTTTAATACTCTAGTCTTTGTTGTCCACCAAGCTGTATTAGTAGCATCAGAGAATAGCTTATAGAGAGTTGAACTTAAATTAAATTCTATAGCTGGACAATATGGTTTAAAGTATTGTGACTACGACCTGCGGACGTAATCGAAAACCCGACAGAGTCATACCTGAGTGTTTGTGACACCCACGGAGGTTAGCACTTGCGGCTGCTTCTAAAAGTTTCCAGCCACGTGATCCAGAGAGGTATACAAAGGGGAACGAAGCGTGCCCAGAGTTTAGTATTCACTGAACTCTATAGCTATTCGTGTGCAATAGCAGAATGTTCGTGGCGAGCAATTAACGCAGCCACAGAAAATGCCAAAGGGGCATTGAAGAAAGTTATTTGTCAGACTGATTTTCATCAGTTTGTGGAAGAAATAGTTATTTGCTTTTGGAGTAAAATGGAGTTTTTGTTATAGTACAAAAAGTTAAAAGTGCGGGATCTCTGATAAATACTTCTTAGAACAATTATCAAAAGTGATCCTTTAAAACAAATGAATGTGGTTATATGTTTAAGCTTAAAATAACTTACGGCTATAAAATGTAATGGATAATGTTAAATTCCAACAGCTATTAGGCACAATTAAAAGAACTGTTATTGGAAGAGTCAGAAGAGATATAATTTATAGGTATATTTTAAAGTGGCCTTGCCTTGCTCTCACTAGACTATGGTAGAGAAACATTCTTTCGCCAAAAGGCAACAAGCAAAGGACAGAGACAGTAGAAATGAGATTATTGAGAGCATTAGTTTGATGTAAGATTATAAACAAAACCTGGATACCGTGGAGATTTAACTGTTCTTACAAAAGACTATTCTATTATCTACATCATACTAATTTACACAAGCGTTAGCAAATTGGTCTTGTTACTTGCTCTCTTGTAAGTGGAAGGATAATAAGGCATTGCGCTGGCTAAAGTCGGTTGCTATGCTAAACAGTTGAAATTCAGTTCTCTTTGTATGCCCCAAGAAAATACAGGCGAGGTGATAAAAAAGATGACTTCCTGTCTGACAAAAGTTGTAGTAGCCCAAAATTCAAACATTTCAGGAATATCTCTGAAATGGTTAATTCTACAAAAAATGAATATGACATCTTTTACGAGATCTACACTTCTTGTGCAGTAAATTTTTGTCTATCTCTTATGATTTACCAGACACTATGCAAAAGTCATCCAGAATGAAGAGGTCTGCAGAGGCTATTCGGGGTTATCATTTCATTTGTCATAAATATAACTTAAACATGTGATATTTTAATCTCAATCGTTAAACCCCATTTTTGGTAAAATCAAAATTTTCGAAACATGTTCCATGTAAAGGCGGTGGGGAGAATTTTCTTGAAAATCTTCGTGTCTCATCCTTGGTATTTAACCGAATTTTGGTTTTTGAGTTATGCTGTGTACTCACACACATAATTTTTGGGGGTTTAGAAGAACTTAGAACATCTGGGTATCGAATTTTTGGTTGGAATATAATATCCTCTCTATCTACTATGTACATTTCACATAGGTGGTACATAAAGTAACGAAAAACAGATACATTAGAATGTCATTTGAATGTAAATAGAATGGATACCAATCGCACTATTAAAATTATGAATATCTATAAACCTCTAGGGTTCCCCCAAAAGAGATGGAAAGACCAATAGAACAACACGAGCATTAAACTTAGCAACAAAAAAATTATATCAAATAAGCATACATTTCAATCTCTCATATTAGAATTTTATACTGATCTCTCATTATTATAGAAAAATAATAAAATGTAATAATAATATAATGTATTATATTTTATATTGGAGCCAATAAAATTAAAAATATATTTGGAAATTATACATTTCTAATTTATACTATCTCTCCGGCATTGGACCGCTAAGAGAGTCTTAAGAAATACATTTATGTAACGTTTGCGTACCTCTATTTCATGCTGCAAAGGGTTTTGAAACGTCTGATAGAAGTTTAATTGTTACTCTTTATTAAATATTAAAATCTTGAAGTGTTATTTGCATGTTATATTCCTATTTATTACTTTAGTACAAATTTCAAACTAAATAACTCTAAAATAGCATAAATTGATGAATTTAGTCCGAGGTTGATTTTAAGATGTTTGGTATCATACTTCGTGAAGTCGAGATAAATCTTGGCTCACCTCTTTGGTGTGGAGGTAACGCGATTGCCTCAGTTCTTTGTCTACATAACTTTTCCAGAATTTTTCCTTGTGTAGAGAAGAGAATGTCGGGTAATTCTAAGCTTTAGAGACTTCGGACCTATTTGAGCATCATTTTAACCATTTCCTTCAGGCACAATTAAATCCCCCCCCCAAAAAACATATGTTCTATATTACTCTGAATAAAAATACAATTACCATTATCTACTGAAGAGAAATTGGATATAAACCCATTGGAGGATTAAAAAAAAAGAACATTATCTAGAAGCATTATCGGATTTAGAAATCTTTAATATCAAAAATCTTTTAACACCGCCGCTGTTTCTCCCGCATTGCTCGCGTGCCATTCTGGATGCATCTTGAAGGGGTTAAGCATCAAAGATTTAGTACATGTGTAACATCCTCTGGGACATACTTTTCATATTATATCAGACTGACCTTTTTCCGACGATTACAAATGTGAAATATAAGCACTGGAACAAAAGATAAGATCCTTCTTTAAATATTTTATATATATGCAGCAGTAAGACATTCAGATCTTTTTCTAGTATATCAGTTAAAGATTTTGTGGATGTTTGGTCAACACTCATTCTTAGCAAGTGATTAGTGTAGAGTTTACTATAGGAAATTACACCTACAATTTTGAATACTTGCTTCACTTTTCCTTTATGCTAATGAAGGTTATGTATTGATTATGGTCGCAACATTATCTTTTCAACAACCTCTATTGCTCTTTTTACCTTTCCTGCCATTATTAAGGCTGTTATTTTCTACAAAAGTTTAATACAAATGCTACTTTTATTATTCATAAAAACGGTGATAGATTATTAAGAATTTTATTTGACTTTGCCGCCAGTCGTTCGTCTGCGCATGACACCAATACTAGCTGGCGAGTTTATCATGCATTACTTCTCGCAGAGGACAAGCAAAGGATGAGTAGAAGAGGTGGACGTCAACAGTTTTGACGCTTCTTTAGTAAAATGGGAATTGTATTGTCCCTTTCTAATATTCGAAAAATTCACTTGCGTATCGCATACCCACAAAGACAGCATTTATACCAATAGGTAACTCAAATAATTGTACGGTTATTATAACGCAGAGAAATTTAATATCATAACTACCATATTAAAATAAACCTTTATTTATATTCTTTAAATACAAACTAATGTACACAGAATAAAGTAAGAAAATACAAAAACTAAAGAACGCAATCTATGTATGAAGTTGGCTGTGCATGCTGACCAAGGTCCGTTCCCCTCCTTCCCTTTGAAATAAGGGGCTCGATGAACTAATAATAACGTTATGTATTTAAAGCTACTGTTGCTAAAGACCGAATAAATATAAAGATCAAATGTAAGATCTGTGATTTTTAAAAATATTTTGATTTATCTTATATAACTTTTTCAAAGAAAGCACATTAACAGTGATAATTGTTGGAACCAAAATGTGTAATACATTAAATTATTAAAATGTTATTCTATTTTAAAAGTTTATATCTGTAATGCCCTTGCATGGTTTATGAAGAACACAGCTAAATGATTTTCTCATTTCAAAATTATATTTTCAACTTAAGGTTTCAAAATATAATTTTAATAAAGAATTTGAATTAAAGTTATACAAATTAGTTATTTTAATCGTATTGTATATTTTCTGCAGAACTATGTAAAAAGTACTTTGAGTCGTTTTTGCCCCTAGAAAATGCGGTGCAAAATAAAAGGGAGGGTTGGACAAAGAAGGCATCATCTCTGGAAAGGAAAAGGAACGGGGGTTGAGGCTTGAGTAGCGAAAAGGGTGGGTGGGGGTTGGACGTAGGAAAAAGGAAACGAAAGGGAAGAAAGAGGAAGCTGGAAAATGTGTGTGTGTGTACTTTCATACAGATCTCCTTCATTCTTCTTCTCTTTTCCTACGACCATACTTTTGTTGCTGAAAATCTCAGACGTGGCTGGTTAAAATTGAATGTGGGCGGAGTTTGCTTGACAGTTTCTCCGAATTTTCAATGGCTCCCATTCCCTCTTTATTAATCATACAGAACTCGAAGCATTTTCTTGATATATCAAAGCAGCACAATCGTCTTAAAATATCTTCAAATAATTGTTTTCAAAATTAAATAAGATTTCATTCATAAGCAAGTTCAATGTCTGGCACTGTCCTCTCTGCCATTTATAAACCATATTGAATTACTAATTCATTGCAAACACTACAGCCATGATCTGTTGGCCCAGTCCAATTTCCTTACTTCGAATCGCACGTCATAGCTTAAACTGTATAGCCTCAAAATGTCATCATTATTTTGTGTCCCAAAATGAATCTCCTGAGATGCATATATCAGTAATCATCTAGAGGAGTGAAATCAAAGACAGTTTCTCATAAGTGAAGACGTACTTGCAACATGACACCATACAATCTTCACCCATATATTTGCTATTTTGCCGCGATATTCTTACAAAAGAATATTATTTTATCTACATCAAAACAAATCATCTCAACATTTTCAATTTAGGGATTAGGCAAAGTGCCTATTCTGGCTTCAAAATGTATATGACTATCGTTTCATTGGTATTCTTCGTTTAGGTCTGTAGTACGAGGGCCGTTTTTTTCAACCTCCGATAGGCTGCAAATAAAAGAAAAGTACATAAAAAACAATTATTTTATTTCTAAAAGTTTTGTCGTACCTGTGCGAAGCTTTGTAATACCCGCTTCAAAAAATGTTGCCGCCAATGATTTGAAATGAGCATTGACGTTGTTCTGAAGATCTTTGTAGTTTATGACGTTAGCGGAGAGCTTTTCAAAAGAGGAATTGTGTTGATCCATGATAACGCTCGTCCATACACCGCTCTTGAACAGTTTCAACAGGACATTTTCAATCATCCGCCGTACAGTCCTGACCTGACACTCCGCGACTTTCACCTTTTCCCTGAACTGAAGACATGGCTAGGAGGGCAGCACTTTCAAAACAACGTCAATGCTCATTGAAATCACTGGCAGCAACATTTTTTGAAGCGGGTATTGCAAAGCTTGTACACAGGTACGATAAATGTCTCAATCTTTTCGGTGATTATGTTGAAAAGTAACCATAAGCGTACAAAACTTTTAGTAATATAATAATTGTTTTATATAAACTTTTATTTTATTTATATGCTATTGTAGGTTGAAAAATAACGGCCCTCGTACAATCCTCTTCTTGGGTTCCTCTCTGATGACATACTGTCAACATGCTGTCTCCATTAATTTCTATAATTTGTAATTTTTTTGTTCTAGAAGCATTATCTTTCACTCTTCTCTGATAAAAATAAATATTATCAGAAATTACTTTACTACTTGTTTCCTTGTAAGCAGAAGGAAAGTAAGGGAATATACTGAGCTAAACGATAGCCAAATCTTTTAAGAACTATTGTTATGCAATTTGGTTCTCTTTGCAGGAATAAAAGGTATAAAAGATATATGATACGAATTACGACATCCTGTTTGAGAAAATTTGCAAGTCTTTGCAAGTATTTTAAAATAAATGGGAATATTGCGAAAATTGATACGTCTACAAAAAACTATATATAGCATAAATTTTGTGTTTCAACGAGATCTACGTTTTGAGCAGTATTTTTTGTCCAGCTATTATTATTTACCAGTTCTACAAAAGTAATTCAGAATTGAGAGAGTTTAAGTGGCTGTTCTCAAGAATTTTAGCATAAATAGGCATTTTATTTGCCATGTAAATATCTTTAATATGTGTCATTTAATCATAATCGTTAGGAAAAATTTTGAGAAAATCGAAAATGGTTCCATGTAAAGGGTAGATAGAGGTGGGAGGACCCCTGGAATGTATTGAACTTAAATACCAAATTTGGTAGCTATCCGACTTTTCGTTTTTACACGACATACACACATACGCGGACTTTTCTAAATATACTGTTTTTGGATTTAGGAGTCCTCAAAACATTGCATTTCCAGTGATTATCTCGGTATGAATTTTTGGGTGGAATACATTACGTATGTACCTACAAAGTAAATTATACATATGTGCTGAAGAAATTAAAAAGAAGTAACAGCTGCTATTCCTAACTCGAAGGCTTTTTTCCCCGAAGAATTGGTGTGGCGTCTGTCATAGAACGGCATTAAGTATTATAGGATATATTTATTACTATTATTATAATTATATACTATTTATTCAATATCCCTTCACTTGTATTTTGTTTACCATTGCGCTCCTTACATTAACCAGCAAGTCTTCTCTTCACGTCTGAACCTTTCTATGGGTAAACTGAGATATCCTGTTTTAATCTCAGTGCTATGAAATGTGACCACTATTTAACTCCATTTTGTTGTAACTGATGAATGTTAATGTGAACAGGCTGGTTGAGGTAATAGTTTTACTGCAAACACAACCGCTCCATATTTTGATCTTAAGATCACAAAAAAAGATATCACATTGCTGGTTTAACCTTAACTATTGCCTCTAAAAATTAGTAACAGAAACAACACAAACTAGCTTAAATTGAATTAACCAGTTTTATAACTCCATGGCATGACAGCTCACGGGGAGCCTTGGCCTACCGCCCAGCCGCTGCGTCCCCCATCTCGGTCCACTACAGACGTCATGGATGGGGTGCAGTATTGGAGGGTGAGGCGTGGTCAGCGCCTCGAGCCCCTCCCGGCCGGTTAATGCGGTCCTCACGACCTGGAGCCGCTACTTCTCAATCAAGTAGCTCCTCAATTGGCTCCCCAGGGACCTCACGAGGCTGAATGCACCCCGGTCCAGGTCTCCCAGCGGGGGAAACCACGCCGGTACTGGGGATCGAACCCAGGTCTCCCGCTTGGTAGGCAGCTGCGCTACCACCGCGCTAAGGAGACGACCATTAACCAGTTTTAATGTCCTTAATTTTCTTCTTCCGTTCCGTTGCAATGCAATAGCTTGGATCAGTACTCTGTCGATGAGGAAGAAAACCTTTGATCATAGCATACCCTGGATGGGTGATCCGCCCAATGCCTAGTATGAATGTGAAAAAAATTGAAATTAGATTATTTCCAATGGCATTACTCTAGATAAGGAGGGAAATTTAAGAATATAGTACGCTTTATAGAATAATGAAACCCAAGTAAAGTGAAACGAAACAATGAATATATAGTATAACTGTAAAACCATCTTTAAATTTTTTATGCAGTAACCCTAACGCAAAATGACAAACATAGATTGGAAGTGGCGCAAGTGATATTTCCTCGTCACTGGGATGAGTGGCAATAAGTGATTATTTATATATATGAGTCGGTAATTGGAGAAGAATTTAATGTGATGGATTCAATGGAGGTGATATATGGAAAAATGGGCTCGAATCGGTTACCAAAATACTATGCAGTTATATACCCCACGTAAAGGAAATCAAGGCAATATGGATATCAGGATGGAATATAATTCTTTATTCAAAATTGGCTCTGAGTTTGAATAAACAATAGAAAAAGTTCAAAATTCTATTCCCTTATGCCACAGCCTGACCTGCTGTTTCTAGGTTCACACTATGACATTTAAATTATATTTTTAGACTATGAGATTGATTTTCTACATCTTACCAACATTGTTGCTGGACGTAACACTCCCACATCTAACTTGGTTATTATGGTAACACAAGAAATCGTAATACTGATAGGGACTCAAAAAACATTGCGGCAGGTAAAATAGTTATTGAAATATTTTTTCAATGTGTTGTACACTAACTCGTCCCTTTGTTTAGACTTCTCCGGCATTAATGTAGAACATCCAACTCTCCGGCTTCATCTATTTCTCTATACTCTACCATAACTTTCTCCAGGATTAAAATTGTGAAATCGATTCTAATAATGCACTACAGATAAAATGTCTGCTCAGCCATAAAATCTTGTTTATAAAGAAACAATAAAACACTATCAAATGCTATTCTAATAGAATTAATTTGCATCCAATTAATATTTAATTCGTTTATTATTTTATTTTATTTAATATTTAAGCTCGTCGTCCATAAAGTATAAGATACATGTTTGTTAAGTGAATTGCAGAATCAGGAAACTTTAAATCTTTTCCTAATTCTTTAATAGTATACTTCTTATGTTTGTATTATAATATACCTTTGTCCACTTCTGGTATGAATTTAGAATTAAACCATGCCATTATGAAAACTAGAAACAATAATCCTTATGTGATATCAATGTTTAAATATGTAATCGGCATTATATATGCTGTTAACCTTAAATATACAGTTTTCGTTCTACCTTCTGTTTCAGCAAAATCTTTTAGTAAACTATGTTATGAACATAGACTTCGATACTATCATTCAGAGTATTTCGGTTTTAATCTATCCATACGCACTCGTGTACAGCGGTGAAGCGGTTGGGATACCCACCTGTCGAAGAACCTTCACTGTCACATTGCTGTAAATAGCGATGATTCAAACGTGGAGAGCAGCAATGACTCACTTGTGATGCATTATACACTTTGCTCTCTTAGTTTTTCCCAAAAAAGAAAATCTAAGAGTGTGAGGTTCGGCGAACGAGGGCACCATCATATCCGTACAATAACATTTTTTGCGTGTATTGGCAGATAGAGAATTAAAAAAAAAACAAAAAAACAAAAAACAATACATTATTGAAGCTATCTTCTTGTTCAAATTTGGACAACTATTACAGACACATGCTCCACATGCTCACAGACCCTGCAAAAGATGACAACGAAGGTTGTCGAAACGCGTCCAGATTACCAACACCAACACCATGTGTCTGTAATAGATGTTCAGATTTGAACAAGATAGAGAAAAGTCTACAGTATTAAGCAATGATAGGCAATGCAGCTGTACAGCCAGTGATACCTGGCGGAACATCTGAAAGTGCACCATCCAATAATGATTCTGTAGAAATTCACGAAACCTTTTCCAACGAGCTCTTCTTCCAGGAAAACTGGTTCAACAAATGATCTTCTATACTATTACACTATATAGTCAGCTTTCGCCAAATCTGGGTATTGTTGTCACGTAACCATAGCATTGCCATCTGCGTAGTTCATCATGCTGTGCAGATTTACTGTGCCAGTTTTGGTGAACTTGCCTCTGTCTGACCCAAAATGTGGGTGAAATGCGACTTCTCTTGGAGATAGGCTTACCTCGTAGAGTATTAAGGAAATATTGGTTTGAAAGTAATGTTCTGTTAACTAAGAGATGAGAGAAACGCTACAAGTTAATGAATGAATAAAAGTAATTAGCTAAACTTGAACGACGCTAGTAAAATCAATTATCCATCCACCATGCCCTATTAGCGTGTTTAGGACACCTATCGGTGTTTTCCTAAATCTTAAGATATTTCTAATTCGCCACATTGCCATCTATGTATTTGTCGTAATGAGGAATCGGTTCTTCGTCCGCACTATAGACTAAATCAGGCCTTTTGTCCAGGGACTTCCTCTTTTAAGATGTAGTTTTATTTTAGTACAACGGCTTTACTTCCCTTCCGAAGGAAGCCATGCTAGGGATAGTAACCACTACACTACGGATGACAACATAATACACGAAGTATGAAAATTGCAGAAATGTACTGAGTTAAAGCAATAAATCTAATAGGATGACTAAATAAATAATATGGTAAGTTTGGCGGAGACGGTAGGAGTCAAGCTGAGTCCAGAAGCTGTAATGTGAAAAAATGACCAGTTTAAAGGCTAACTTGATTGCCCTACTCTAATGCTTATTAGCTATTCTTGCGTATTATCCTAAACGTTCTTCAATTGCTCTCAATACATTTACAATATTATTTATTAATGAAATATTATTTTCCCTTTTCTTGGCGGTTTTGCATAAGACCAAACAGTTTCTTCAAATGGATTGTCCCAGACTATTTATTGTTATGTTTATTCCAAACAACGTTTCCAAACACTTTCAATAGTTATTTTTCTTATAAGTTTTACACTTATTCCATCTCAAATTTCAGTTGTTTTGAATATTTTTCTCATATTTAATACCAACGCCACTTCTAAATGCTCTACTCCACACAAAACAGCTTACTAATATCATCTACCCGACCTTTTACTGCAGTTCATATTATCTGTTAATATTAATTATACATTTCAAGTATCAGAAGTTGTTAGTATTTCTTCCCAAATTCGTACTTTTTTATTTGTGTTTAATTTTTCTGTACATTCGATAACTTCTTCCTCTTTTTAGAAAGCATTGCTTCACAGATGGGACAATATTACCCAATATTTTATACTGCTCATCGCAATAGTTTTTACTTTCTCTATCACGCGTAACGACAACAGTACACAGAGAAGTGATTTTATTTCACCCACAAATTCGCTAACTAGATTCCACCGGATATACACATTTGGATGTCCCCTAAATCAGAAAAAGGGTATGTGTATCTGTGAACAGCATAATTCAAAAACTCAAACTTAGTTTTTAGGTTTAACATTTTCCAATGATTCGACACGAAGTTTTTCAAGAAAACTGCCCAACACAACCACCCTTTACATGGAAGAATTTTTGAAAATGTTGATATTCTCAAAACTGGCTCTTACATGACAAATAAAATATGTAACTTGAACTGTCTAGGAAAATCCTCTTCATGTCCTCTTTATGCAATCGGTAAACGCAAGAGATAGACAAAAGTCACTATACAAAAAAATCAGATCGCGTCAAAATAGTCATAATATATATCATATACATTTTGTGTTGTTGTCCTACACATTTTTGCTCCATTTCCGAGATATTCCTTGTTACTGGTTTCCATTTTAAAATACTTAAACATTTTTCAAACAGGAAGTCGTCCTGTTTCTTTTACTTTATTCCTGGCCACGTAAAGCAGTGAATTTCAATGAGAATTGCATAACGACAGTTTTTAAAATACCTGGGAGTCAATTGAGAATTTCAGTGCTGTGCCGGCATGTTACTATGGTAGTTCAGGGTAGAGCAACTGGCTAGAGACCGGGAGATTCGTGGTTCAAATTTCGGCTAGTGCAGTAAATTTTTCAGTCTGCCTCTATATATCCAAGATTTAAGTTGCTCAACGCCCAACTGCATCATTTATCTGATGCGGATATTTTCGATAACTTTTGTGTTTAACAAATTTCTACACCAAGACCCACAAATATGCTTAAAAATCGATTAGTATTCCTAAATAGGTTTAACATAAAGATTATTCTATTCTGTGATTTCTATCCTATTCATACTGTAGCACTTTTTAAAGGCTCACCAAAAATTATAATTACTGCTATGGGCAGCTAAAATTGGTGGAATAAGTATTGACTTACCTGAGATTTCCATCGTAATTCATTTCATTTCAACATCGGTGAGATTCTTCGCGAATGTATCATTAGTACCCCAAGCAGAGGCAGTCAAAGTCTAGCAACAACTATAGCCCAGCAATTTTTTGGGGCAATAACATGAAGTCTCAGCTCCTTTGATCTTACTCAAATTAAAACAACAGCTTTACATTATACTAAACTTATACATTTAAAACTACCAAAACCTATAACATTTATATAAGTTTATACTTGTGTATCGAGAGTATCGAAGTATCGATATCCCATCCCTAGTTATAAGAACGCAACCAGTCTAAGAGTCTAAGTATTCCTCTGATTTTTTATATTCTTTCAAGGATTGGATGTTAAGTCGCGTGTTCCGATCCACATCTTACGAGGTCTATTCAGATCTCTCTTTCCGATTGGCCGATAATTCCTTTTTTTTTTTTTTTGTAATCTTATTTTGTATCATTTTTTCAACAAGATGCTTCCACTTCATTCTATTTTTTCTATTATATAGTAATTATTTTCTTAATTGCTTTTATTTCTGATTCAACTATTTCATTCTTTATTTGATCAACTTTAGTGCATATCAATGCATATCTCATGAGCTTTATCTTTCCTGCCTGCATGCCTATTTTTTCTGTTATTGTCCATGATTCGGAACCACATAAACAAGTAGACACAGCCATATCTTTATAGAATTTGACTTGTGCTTCCTTTCTAGTTTTTTCTTTTCAAAATTCTTCCCATTGTTCCACAGATATTGGATAGGTAGAATTATACTTAAAAATTCAAATTCAACTCCTATCCTACATACGCCTTGTGTAGAAAAACAATAAATGTCTACAGTTTCAGGATTCATTGAAATATATTAACCTTAATCTCAAAGCTTTCATCATATTTAACTAATATCACATCCTACTGAAGTGGGATATTTTTTCTAAACATTTTTATTTGCTTATAAATGACCAAATTCTTCCCTTTAAAATTCATTATTTTTGTGCTAGTTGCCGATACAATTAACAGTATTTTATTATCCTTGATCGCTTAATTGTTTGAAATATTCATAAAGTTTGACAGAACTACAATATTTAGAGAAAATAATATTTTGATTAATAAAATATGTCAACTACCATGGCGGAAATTGTTTGGAACCACATTTCCATGCGGATACTCTTTCGTTTCTGAAGTTCTGCCTACCCACCCACTTCTCAAACTCGCCACAAATATATAACCGCTCTCTTGCCTCACTGTAGGCGTTTTCTCGTCTCTTCCATTCCTATTTCAGCGAGTATATAATTTTTCACCAATGAGAAGTGCTTCGCAAAGTTTGCAATTAATTTTATTTACGTTTTGCTTCCTTTTTCCTAGTTGTGCACGGTCTCGATATATTTCGTTAGTAGATTCTTCCCCACCCCTCCTCAGCTCAGCTTTGAGATGGAATTGAAGGGGGTGGGAACTGAAAGAGTATTTTCGTGTGCTGGAAAATGAAGCTCTTACCTCTCTCGCTCTGTTTGCACAAACTCTTTCACTCCCAACTCTATAAAGTCTTTTGGTCACCTTTTCTGAAAGGCTTGTTTTGAAACTCCACCAAAACACCTTTACTCCCTTTATCTAACTGCACAAGCAACCGTCTACCTCAGTTTATACTTGTTAGATAGGATGAATGTATATAGAAAGAAAATCGAATCATTCGGGTGCAGTTTTAGTCCTACGAGGAACATCTTTAATTAGGATACCCTTTGGTTTTGTGAAAACTACTCCACAGCTTGTGATAATGTTTGCTTCCTTTACTACTTACCTGTAATACGTAGATTAAGAACTGCATCATTCATTTGTTGGTTTTTAGTTTGAATTGCTTTATTATTTTCTCAACTAGTAATATGTACATACATATCAGATAGGGAAGACATTGATTGTATGTCACTCAAAACTTTGATGCCGAAATTGCACCGGAAATATATCTTGAGGTCCTCTGATCCCCCCTCCAAAACAACAACAACAACAATACTAATAATAATTTTAGAAAAAAATCGCATTTATATCAATCAAAGAAAAGTCCCTAAAATAAAAACACACAATAACTACAGTTTAAATGAAAAAAGTAGAAAATTTTCATTCTCTCCCAAATGCCTCTGTTGATTCTAATTAAAATAGCATATGTTTAAGGTATTGTCATGACAAATGAAATACACAACCTGAATTTTTTGGGGATAATCTGTGATGATCTCTTCATGCTGGATGTCTTTTGTGTAACTGGTAAATCGAAATGGACAAAAACTTACAGCACTAAAAGTATAGATCTCAAAATTTAGGCTGGGTGGTTGAAGACACAGAAAATGACACACAGTGTGGTAGGAGAATCTGCCCATTTTGAGGTTTGGACTAAAACTGGGTACATGTTTTGGCGGAATGTACACAATTGATGAACAATTAAATTAAAATAAGAATGTTTAAGTTCTACTAGACGAAGATTGGCATGATGGGATCTACTGGCTTACCAAAGGAACTGGCAAAACATGGACAGTTTTCTGGCTAAAGTGCACGAGCTAGATCAGCTTTGTTCAATTAGTAAGAGTCAATTTATTTCAGTTTTTCTCTTTATTTTTCTTTACTTTAGTCTTTTGTTTCTTTTAGTCAACTTTAAATTGTATCTGAAAATACAAGTACAGTCAGTGATCTATACAGAAGGTGTTTGTGTAATAAATTTTATAATTTTAGACAAATATGGATACCTAACAATCTAGTTTTATTCCGATAATAGTGAATCATTAGAATAAAACCATATATGTAATTCTAGAACTGGCTGAATTGATAACAGCGTCCAGAATCCTGTCTAGAAGTCAGAAGTACAGCGAAAGGTGAGGTTACATGCTGGGTTCCAAATAAATTAAAAGCGTATCGGATAAATAGTAAACAACGGAGTGGGACACGCAGCATTGCGACTCATGGGGGTCTATGTATAGTGGCCCAAACTTCCCAGAAGGATAGGAGAGATCACAGCCCGTAGGAAGACAGGTCAACGGAGAGAGTGGAAATCCCTATGTTTTCAAGCCCGATGACCATCAACCTGGCAGTCACCTATCATTGGGAGGAATGTTTCCATTGAGCACACATCCGTGTCATATCACCATACTGTTATACAGTATGAATTTGAAAGCACACCTAAAATGACAGAGAAATGAAATGAAGGGAGACTGATAGGAACGATATCGTGGATGACTGGAAACTACTGGAGCATTTGTCTGACGACTCGGTAAACCACGAAAAATCCATGGGTCATTAGCGGCTACCAGGGATAGAACCAAACATAGCGGTTGCAAGTCGTTTGTTGCCATAACATCACCTTGCTCGGTTCTAAATAAGGTAAATATTTTAGAACTGGAATAAGGTTTAGAAATTATTTACTCTCCTTCATTCCATTGTTATCTTCCAACAAATTTATGTGTTCCTCAAAATTGCGTTAATTCTACTAATAACTATTATTTTAACCCAATCAAACATAAAACCTCTCAAAGATATTCCTCAAACTTTCATTTATTTGGTAGTATTTAATGCCCAATTTTACCACTTGTGGCACAGCAGGCGAAAACGTCAAACTACATTAGGATCTGATGCTAATGAGAAGTCATCTTTGACTGGCAGTGGAGTCTATAATTCGTAACTACATATTTCATTTTTACCAATTAGGGATTCATCAGTGTGAATGTGTTTGTAAGAAACATGATTTTCAGGGCTGTGGCTGAATTGCAAGTATAATAGCAGGTGGCCAACTGCCTGTAATTGGCAGTGCAGATATTTCTCCGTATGTTTAAACAGTTGCAGAACTCACGGGGGAACTAGCATGCGTAGTTACAAAATGAAATAGAAATTGGAGTAAAAAAACATATATTTTAGAATTGAGTATGAAACAAAGACCGGGAATAGTGTGACTCAGTTTGGGAGAGTGGAAAACTCGTAAGTAAGTTGATGAAGCTGGCAGGATAATTTTCCCATTATGCAGATATCAGGAAGACTGGACGCATATTTTGGCAGATTGCGTGCAGATGGCGGATTTAGGAAAACAATATTACCGGAAGTATTTTTAGCTTCAAACAGACGGACAGCATTCTGACATTTGATTTTAAACAGCCACTAAGAGAGAGAATAATTTGTATAGCCTTATTTGGTGTTTGAGTAATCTACTTGTGTGAATACGTGGTGTAGTTATGAGTGCAAGTGTGTGTGTGTGTGTGTGTGTGTGTGTGTGTGTGTGTGTTATATCAGTGTGTTCTTTCTTTTATTGTTTTGTTGTCGTAGCGCGCGAGCGTATGTGTGGATGTGTGTGTGTGCGTGCGTTTCCAATGTTGTAAATATATATATTACAACTCTGTAAGTAATATTACAAATTCAAGTATTTTTAGACAGGATGTACCGTCACCCGACCCATGGGACCGTGTGAACGTAAATATTGTATTATTGTAAGCTTAATAAATACTAATACTATTACTACGACTACTACTAAATGTTTACGTTTTGCCAGTTATGGTGTTTCCTTTATAAGCATCTCGAATATAAAGCTCACAAAGTCAGAAGTTTAGATTTAGTATTAAACGATGGGAAAGTCAGTTACATTTAAGTGTTGCTATAAACACATAGCTTCGTAATTCAATTTTGTGTTAGCATTTTGCACTTATTTACACTTATAGTCAAAAAAGGGATCATTTTAAATATTTTTCCTTTGTTTTACCTTTTGTTGCAGAAAACAATTAGCCATGGCAACAACGTAGCAACAAAGACGTAAGTAAGAATCTAATGTAACAAATATATTCCAAGGATATAGGTATATTACTAAGTTTTAGGCATTTCTTTATAAATTTTCTGCTTGTAATGGAGTAGGTCACATGTGACATCAGCGGTTGTAGGAATTGTGAATTTAGATAACATAGAACACCTTTCAATAATCATTTTGAAATTCTGTTTCGAAAAATCTTAATGACTAAAATCTTAGACGCAAGTTACACATGTATGCAAATAAATATTCTCAACAATTTATCCTACGTATAAATAATTTTCTTCAATAAAACGGATGTATTCCATTAACATGGCTTTATCTACGAAGTCTGTAACAAACTCGTCTTCTATCTGCATACCAGTCAAGATAAACATTAGCAGAAATAGTCTTATTACTTAGTTCTCCAAATAAGGGAATACACTAGGTTAAAGCAGTAACACAATTATTTAAAATCTGGTTCCTATGTGTTTGAAATTCTGGAGTCCAAGAGTAAAACAAAAAAACAGGAATGACAAATTCTCGTTTGAGAAGCGTTTAAAGAATATCTCGAAAAGGTATCTGACATATAATGTGCGATTTAAAGTGATATGCATTTTAGTGTATTAAGGTTTTATCTCGTTGATCGGCTTACAGTTATACAAAGTCATCCAATTTTAAGAGGTCTTGCGGAGGCTATTCCCAGAAATGTCCCTATATATGTTATTTATCATGTAATTATTTTTAATATAGTGTGTTTTAATAAAAATTGCCGGAGCCAGCTTAGTGAAAATTAAAACTTCCGAAATCCATCTAAGGAGATTTTGGGGAGGGGGATTCTCTTGAAAATCATGTCACATTGTTGAAAGATGCTGAACTTTATTATCAAGTTTGGTATGTGAAAAGCGTTTCGTTTTACAGTAATGCTGTCCAAAGACATGGACACATATATGGACAGTTTTCTAAAAATTCTTTTTTGGATTCAAGGGTACGCAAAACGTGCATTTGCGGTGATTCTGTATATCGAATTTTTTGGTGGAATATTATACCTTCTCTATCTATTATGTTTGTATATAGTATTAGTAGATAGAGAAATACCAATACAGACGTTTGCCCGAATTTGACTATTGTGAACTTAACTGAAATTTCTACTTTTAAGACCTAGTCGGACTCAGAATATATGTGTAGTCTTAGTCTAATTGACAGAGATCACATACAATGTTATATCATCATTCAAAACACTTTATTGCTATAGCTTAAGGATCGAAAAATTTGCATTCTTTATCAGTTCGCTATTAACTTCATCGTTCTTGCCATACTCTGTATTAAATTGAATTTTCTATTCCTTGGAAATGCAGAAGATAGCTCTAGTATATAACTAACGCAAACTTCGTTAAAATGTACAGTTTCTGACAAATTATGTTTTTCTTAGCATTTTCCATTTCCGAAATATTAACACATTGCTTGTGAAATAATAATAATAATAATAATAATAATAATAATAATAATTGTTATTATTATTATTATTATTATCCAACAAAACATATCTGAATATTTGTAAATTTTCCTTTACATCATACGGGTTCTTTACCATGGCTTATGACAAAAACGTCGCTCTCCGTGTAGTGGTTACCATTCTAGCCTATAATACCTTAGAATTTGAATGCAAACGTGCGCACCTTTGCACAGCATAGATTCAAAAAGAAAACTTTGTATTTAGGTTCAATATCTTCTAAGGATAAGACATGAAAATTTTCAAGAAAATCCCCCCACTACAAACTGCCCTTTGCATGAAAAAAATTTCCTAAATTTTGATTTTCTCAAAAACGGTTCTAACGATTTTGATTAAAATACCTTGTGTTAAGGATATTTACATTCCAAATAAAATGTATATCTTGAATTTTCTGGGAAGACCTCTTTATTCTGAATGAATGTTACCGAATTTTGCTTAACTGCTAAACCGTAAGAGATAGATAAAAAGTAACTGCACATAAAATTTAGATCCCGTCAACACACATAATTTATGTCCCTTACATTTTTGTTATGAAAGTAACAGTTTCCGACATATTGTTGTTGGTTTCAATTGTGAAATATTTATACTTTTCTCAGACAGGAAGTGTCCGTTTTTCTTTTGTTCCTACTCCTGACGAAGCAAAGAAGCTATTTGCAATGCCAATTTAAAACATTTGACTATTGCTTTAGCCTAAGGTATTCCGTTAGTTCTCTTTACTTGTAAGGAACTAAATAGTAAGAATATTTTGGTAATGTTTATCTCGATTAGCATGGTGTAGAAGGAAAAATCATCTTTTGTAAGACCTTTGTTTCTAGAGGAGCTAGAGAAAGGAATGTGAGTGTAACACATCATATTTTCTTTTTCAAAATAGGTGTGTTATAATATCTAGGGAGAATTAAATTATCGGAGATTGCAAGGCTGTAGTTAACTAGTCAAGCATGCCTTCTTGAATTCCTTTAAGACCAAACAACGGAGCCTGGGAATGTGATAAAGAAGTAATGAATGCTACACATAGTAATACGGTTGCGTACAACCAGAATAAGTTACTTATTCATTCCATTCACGTAGGGCTGAGAATGAAGGGGGCATTAGCTTGTCTTTGGCAGCAGTAATGCTGGCTAGCGTGTATCTGTCTATCCATCGACAGGGACTCAACCCTGTTTGTGCATCAGCTATGAGTGAACCAAGGACTAACTTTGAGTGCCCTTCGCCGTTACAAGGCGCTTCCCTTTGAACTGACAATCCCTATTTATTTTTCATTACGCAACAATGATTACACAGTCCGACCCTCCTGTGTACTCTTATTGTTGCTGTTTTGTAAGTACACTTTTACATTTATTTAAAACAATAATGAGAAAATTAAGGAATTTATTTTATAACTTGGTTTCTGGAGTAAATTTAATATTATTCTTTCATAAAACGGCGTAGTAGTTACTAACATTGAAGTAAACGTTAAATTTGACATTTCTACATTCCTTCTATGTTAAGCAGAGGAAGTATTGTATTCCAGTCCAAAATTCAGTACACAGCAGACTGCACAGGAACTCGATAAAATATTTTTTGCTATCTATAGCAAGTACTATATGCATATAAAGTAGGAACCCAAAAGTCTAATTCTAAATCTCACTGGAAATGCATTTTTGAGAGCCCTTGATAACAAAAAAATTAATTTTTAGAAAAATAGAACTGTGTGTCCGTAAATAGCTTAATTAAAAATCAAAAAGTTAGTTAATACTAGGTATTTAAGCTTAGTGTCATCCAATATGCGGCACGAAGGTTTTCAAGAAAATTCCCCATACCAAACTGCACTTTATCTGGAACAATTTTCAACTGATGATTTCTTTAATACAATTTATATAAAATTTAGCTCACCATTTCCGAGCTATTCCTTGTTATTGGTTTATATTTTAATTACTATTATTTTCTTAAACGGGAAGACGTCATTCGTTTTTATTTTGTTTTTTCTCCTGACCATCCAATCAGAACCCATTTTAAAACGATAACATAGTAACCTGATCTTAAAATATTTTTGGATGATGCGATTAGTTTCTACTACTTATGATAAGTATTGTGTTTACTGGATATAAGCTGACATCTCTACATCTAACTTGGTTGTTATAGAAACAAAAGAAATCTCAATACTGATTTGGACCCAAAAAGCACATGTGCAGTAAGTGAAACAGTTGCAATATTTATTTTAATATATTGAATACTCTGACGATAAACTGCCTGCAGGCTTAATCCATCAATCTTCAGAACAAAATACACCAACAAATTATTGGCGTTAATCATACACCTTTTTTGTGTTTTAACCTATCTTGTATACCTTTGCTTAGATCTCCGGAATAAATACAGAACATCCTCTCTCTAGGCTTCTTCTATTTCTCTGTCCTCCGCCATAACATTCTCCATAATATATCGTGATATCGATTCTAATTAGGGAAACTACAGATTAAAATATTTGCACAACCAAACAATCTTGTTTATAAAGAGCAACGAAAAGCTCATATCTACCAAATATATCTTTCTCATAGAAGTATTTCAATTATTACCATATTTTAATTCATATTAACACTTATCGTTAAAAAATACTATGCAACACACGCGAATTAAGATATTGCAGAATCGAAGATACGTTTGAAAATACGCCACGAAGTTTTCATCTTTTTAAACTTTTCGTGGATTCTGCAATAGTAAACGTCCATACTTCCCATACTTTTTAGACAGGGATAGACCGACTGGAGACCGGGGGATCCGTGGTTCAAATCCCGGCTATGGCATTGTATTTTTCAGTCTGACTCAACCTATCCAACTCCTGTCCTACACACGTTTCTCTGAGAAAACAATTAAAATTATCACAATGGTCTATATATGAATCCTGGGACTTAAAGTCGCCATTGAGGTTTGTATCTCAAAATAATTTGAGATCATCTTGTGGTTTACCGGGAAACATGAGAGTCAGTTGAGGAATTCAATGCTATGCCGGCATATTACCATGGTAGTTTAGTGGTAGAGCACCTGGCTAGAGATGGAGATCCTTGGTTAAAATCCCAGCTATGGCATTGAATTTTTCAGTCTGACTCTACCTATCCAACTCATATCCTACACACGGCTTGTGTGAGAAAATAATTAAAATTCCCGCACGTGTATCGCAATATCCTATTACTATCGCTTTAACCTAATACAGGGTTACTACAAAAGAAATAGACCACTTCAACTGCCAGTAAAACAAAAACTATTAGAGATAGCAACCTAATTATTTTGGTGTTACTATTGGTAACGCTGTAGTGTTTTGTTTGTTTTGCTTTATTCCCCATGTATTAATAAGGAAATGCTTAATAAATTCATTTCTGCTAATATTTTATTTCGATTTTCGTGAAATAGATGTAAAATTTAACTTTTTAAAGAATATATTCTTATAAAATATGCATAAATAGTAGTATGAGTACAATTACGTTTTTTCTACCGAAAGTGTCACCAATTTTGTTATACTTGGTGTTTGTTATGTAGAACGAACACCCTAAAACAAAATATTTCGTTATGGTGTTTTGCTGTTTCTCGTTGTCGTTGAATAAAACAAAACGAGCTTTTATCTTTTCACGTGCTAAATATAATAAGTAAATCAACCGTTCTTTGTTTAAAATGGAATGCACATTGTGGGAACCTTTTACTGCACATGGAAATTTTACTGGGAGCTGAAGAGCGGCAACCTACCCCCGAGGTACTAACCCTTTCCAACCAACTGTCTTTGAAACTGTTTGTTTTAATTAATATGGTAAACCAAGGTTCTTTTCCCCCCTTTTTAATTGTACCTGGAATAAAAGCAAACTTAATTCTCTCTGCTCCAGTGGGTTAATGGAGTAACAACTAAAGAGGAGAAGGGAGGTGAAGAAACCATTTTTCTCTCTTTATTTCAAAAGATGGTCTCTTTATAATATGTAGAATTAAAAATTCATTTTAAATAACTCTTTAAAATCTGGTGTGTTACATCCACATGCATTTCTCTACCTAATCTGTAATAAAGTATAGCTGCAAAAGTTAATTTGGCATTCTATTCGTGCTGATCGAAATAAACATTACAGATCTAGTTTTATTAAATGTTTTCCTATAGGAAGGAAAATAGGCAGATTCACTAACATAAAGCAGTGATCAAATCCATTAAAATCTAATCGCTAAGTTCTGTTTTCTTTACATGACCAGAATGAAAAAGCGGTAAGAGAAAAGTGTATCTATGAGAAAATATACACCAATAACAAGGAATATCTTGGAAATAATTAACTCCCCTCACAAAATGTATCTAACAATTATCTGTTTTAAGCAGATACAAATTTTTGTTAGTAAAATTCTGTATACCTTTTAAGTTTATTGTTATGAACAACAATACAAAATGAAGAGAACTTCAGACGCTATTTCCAGACAATTCAAGAAAAGCATTTCATTTGTCATGAAAGTATCTTAAACTTAATAGTATGTTATTGAAAATCCTTAGTCATTTTTGAGAAAATAAAACATTTGGAAATAATATTCCTTCTAAACGTTAGTAAATTTGGAGATATTCTTTTGATAATCTCCGTGAGGCATATTTGACAGTCGAGCTATATTGTTCAGGATCCCAGTCACATATGAACGTTTTTTGTTTTTATTTTGTGTGTCTCAGAACATGCACTTCCATTGAGATGTAGGTAATATGTTTTGGGTTGAATTCAATGCATTCTTTAACTGTTATGTACGTGGTAGATAAAATAAAAATGTACATAAAATGAGAACAGAAGTAAAATTGTGTGTGATGTTAACGATGCTATCATGTTGACAAATAAGTGTCTAAATTCTGTATAAGCTAATTAGTGTGAAAATACCTGTTTCTAAAACTATGTCCATAGCCATATTCTAATTCCTGTTGAGATTCAAACTGTTCTTGATGGAAGGAGTATTGTGTGGCTCATGTTTTTCAAGCATCTAGAAATTGAGATAAGTATTTGGACTATAAGATGAAGATTATTAGAACAGATATAACATAGGACTTTTCCATCATTGTAGTTTGGGGGTACTTGTGTGCCTCACATTTAAGACTTCTAGAGTTCGTATCTAGGCTGAGTTACTTGTTTAAGGCTTTGCCCGGCGTTTTTCCTTAACCTGAAAAGACGAATGTCCAGTATCTTTAATCTCTAGTGACCCCGGTGTATTTGAACACCGTTTCACCCATTTTATTCATCCATCTGACGTACCAGCTTTTACACATAAATACCTCCCCCAAAATGAAATTCTATCCTTAAAATCCGTCCTTCTTTCAACATGCCTTCTGTTTGCTTTAAGTCTGTCTAAAAGTTTTTTATTATACCGTGGCCATCTGTGTACATTTCTTTTTAATAAAACATAGTATATATTTAATACACATGTTTACTTTTGTATTATAAGCATTATCTGTGCAGTAACAATTTCGACAACGGATGTCAGAGCTATTTCTGAAGAATCGTTTTTATATATCTAGTTGTTAGTATTAACATGCATCGACATTTTAGATGATGTTTTAATCTTTTTAACTTAAGTGTTTAGTTATATGCTGTCTAATTCAACATAATATGTCCGTTACAATTAACAGGATTTTTTCATAGATAAAGTAATTACCAAAATCGGTTACTTGGTTATTGTAATTACGCCCCCCTCCACACCACACACACACACACACCACAAACACATACATTTATGCACACGGTTATTATGAGTTTATTACTTTTTACATAATAATAATAATAAGAAGAATAAACTAATAATAATAATAATAATAATAATAATAATAATAATAATAATTCAGAGTGCCGCACCAAACGCCGGTACTGACAATTGATATTTATTCTTGCGACTACATGTTGTATTAAAAGTAAATATATACATTTTATTAATGTATTTCTTATTTTATTATTGCATATTTATTTGTTGTGGCGGGGCGGGCAACAATTCGTGCGTAATTGGTGGGAAAGCAGCTTGTACTCAGGCTGGTTTACGTGCCCGACCCTAATAATAATAATAATAATAATAATAATAATAATAGAAATAATAATAGTAATAATAACAATATTAATGGTCTACGTATACCCATCCTAAATAGCGTTAGGTTATATGGCACTCGATTATTCCTCACATTATAAACCAGACAACGGTGCGCAATATTAATTTTATCTGTTAATTATCAAACATAAAGGTTTCGGTGATGGGAAATATACATACACATTAATAAGGAGGCGCAGAAAAACATTTTACCCCTCTGAAGGCAAGTGGCTTAGTTCTTAATACTCTGAAAATATATGTTTTTATCTCTCGCCCTAGGAATATAAAAAACGAAGGACAAAAAAGGGCTTCTGTGCAGGGGCAAGTGGCCGTGTCATGACATTTTGACATGGAAAATTGCGCGTGAACATCCCCTCTCAAACCTTTTAACTTCTCACTTTTTAACACGATACCGCTATCCTTTTTTTAACCTCTCTGAGGCTTATGTAATGTAAATCCGTTTAGGTTTAATTGGCCGCTTCTGTGGCTCTTTTTTATATCACATCTATCATCTTCCCCTGCTTTTTTTTTTCTCCCCCTGTGCTTCCTGCCCATGATCCTCGGAGTGTGTGTGCGTTTTTTGTGAAGCCCTCTACACACGATCCATGTCACAAAAAACAGTCGAGGTCCGAGGTTATTTCACTTAATATTTAATCTAGTGCGAAAGCTGCATGTTAATGAGGGAAATTTAATAACCAACTATTATGTATATATAGGTAAAATTGAATAAATTATTCCAATTAAGATGTGTTGATCGAATAAAAGCTGCTCGTACATATACATATACGAATATATATACACACATTCATACTAGTAGTAGATAGATAGGGTATTGTATTCCACTGAAAAATTCAATACCGAAATTGCACCGTTAATGCATGTTTTGAGGTCCCCGACTCTAAACTATAAGCCTGCGCGCTTATCTTCAGACAGAATAACTAAAAATTCTGATGTATTCCGTTCACATGACTTTCTCTCCACTTTTGTGACTAATTATTGTTGAAACGTTTATTCTTCTACCAAATCGGTTTCATATCAGTTTCACGTATATGAGAAGAGCTTATGTTCGTTATTAGTTTATAATGCGGGCTTTAGAAAATTACAATTACTGTGGATAAAACGGAGAATACATCATTGAAATCTTCCACATCAGTGTAATTATAGTTAGTGTCTAACGAATCGCCAATAAAGGAAATATAAGACGGTGAGACATTGTCCTGTGAAGAAGGCTATTTCAAAAGACCAGCGAGTAACTCGACACTCAGTACGACGCAGCATTGAGGGCAAACTATCGTGTTGGAAATAAAGTGTCAGTGTATTATGGTATGCCCTTTGCCTAGTCACGTATTGGTTACGGTGCTACCCTTCCAGCTCTGCTCTGAGTTTTGTGATTGAGTACGCTCGCGTACTCTACCCGGGCCGATTTGTATATTCTAACTGGGACGATTAGAGTTAGAACATGCTGTGTTAAGTTTTAAGGATCAACAGTTTATAAGGTTTGGGGATAAGAGGGGAATTTGGTTAGATTCTATTTTTAAGACACGAATGCATAAATTAGATTTCGTTAAAGATTTAAAAATAAACTCCATAGCTCAATGCTTGTTAGGTAATGCAAATGCAGTTTATTTTATCTTCCATTCACCCCAATAAGCACTTTTCATAATATTAGATTATGAAGTGATCATCATTCTTGGCTTACTATACCAGGTAAAATGGTAACTACCGATTACTTACATCAAAATCCAGCACAATGGCGGTTTCTAACCAGATGATCACCATTGTCGGAAGTTAAACATTATATACATAATTTTGAATTGTTTAGATATACCTTTATTTCACATAACGATGCAATGAGGTAAAAATAAAAACTGTCTATTTATTCGGGAAAAGATCCTAAGATGTAAAGAGAAAATAGCTAAACCAATTGCACGAGCAATTCTTGCGGAGTATCATTTATTTCGAAATCACAGTATTCTGAAGATCTCAAACATGTAACAAATTTAAAGGTTTTAAAACAAAATTAATAGCTTTATCGTTGGTAAAATGTGTCGTTATTTTATATACATCAGATATCTCCAGACATTTTGAAGATGAAAGATTTTAAATTCTGCTACATATAAGAAAATAAAAGTGTAATTTATTATAGCATTAAACACCTTATAAACAATATTTGATGTAAATAAAAACTATAAAATCTATTTGTAGAGAATTTTGTTGAAGCAAAATGTGCTTTTTGTGGAAGAAAATATGGGAAAATTAATCTTCAAGCAAAATGTAATAATAATAATAATAATAATAATAATAATAATAATAATAATAAATAGTCAGAGAAAGCCATATGCATGTAACTCAGATTAACTTTGTTTAACTCTCAACTCAAAGATTAAAAAAAATATTGTAATTACAGTGTGATCGTCCATTTGTGCAACCATTCCAGTACTGAATTAATGACAATTTACACTTAATATATAACAACGAATGTTAATATGTTCTGTAAATAAACCTCCAAGAGGGAATACTTGTAATTGTTTATGCCTAGGTAATTAAGTTTCAAAGCTAACACGCATTAAAGATATAACTAATGTTTCTCCTGATCCCCTTTGTACCTACAGCGAAATGTGGAATAAAACTATTTTTCCGTACTTGAATTCGGCTGATTAAGCAGTCCGAAAAATATTTATATGTTATAGATGAGATTTTAAAATACATGTTAGTTTTTAGTGTAAGTTATCTGAGTATAAAATATAATTTTTTTCGTTCAAAGGTTAATGAAAATTAGTACTTCTTAGGACGATTACAAAACATTCTGTGTAGTTTAATGTTTCTCCAGTATATAGTGAGCGAAGATTAAATGTTGTTAGCTAGGCTAACAGGATTCTGAACGCACCCCTCGCGTTCAAAATTTGCCGATATTCTGTCACAGGCAATATTGTTCGGACTATTGGTTCTCTAATGTCAAGCGTTAGCAATGATCTCACAGAGGAAACTGCAAGCAGCAGCATCAGATCCGTTATCGCAGGGCATAGCGGCATGGATCTGACATCGCATTATAAAGTGTGAGGGCGCCCCACCCTGCAAACACTCTATGGTTCCCACAGCAGTTTTGTGTTATTGTGTGGACTGCAACTTAGATACATGATTCAAAATTGCTACTTTAGAATAATTTTTGAGGAGAAAAATCTTTATTAGAATAACGAAGCATGTGCTTCTGAGAATTATTACCTTATAAATCAAGAACAACTAAATAGATTATTATGAACCTACGCTAGAAAAATAATTGTTTATCTTGATTACTTTCTCTAGTGCAGCGTAAAGTTTTCTGTGAACTACGTATTATTATGCTTATCGTCCATTTTTTGAATGATTTTGCCACCTACAGACTTTAGCAGTACGTACCTAGTATATCGTTCGGCTAGAGTAATAATTTTTAATATAAATGAGCTCAATGAAAAGGCATAAACAATAATTTTTGAGTTCTCACATAAACTATCTAGTGAACAGTTTTGTCTGTGAAGTACAGCACTGAAAAATTCGCTACTGAGATTTTACCAGAAATATACTTTGAGGCTCTCGTGCCCAAGAAAAGCTATTTGGAGAAAAGTGTTTGTGTGTGGCTGAATAGAACACCGAAAAGTAGATTAAATACCAAACTTGGTATTTAAGATCAGTATTTTCCAAGAATGCGACAACAGATATGTTTTTCAACTGCCCTTCGCATGGAATATTTTTCGAAAAAATGTACCATCTCTTAAGGATTTTGAGATACGGCACAGTATCCATGTAGTATGTCATTATGGACATTTATACCAGTCATTATACACAATAACAGTCATAATTTTATCATGTATCAAAATTATAGCTTACATGATTATTTAAATAATAATGTTTTGCTGTCTTAAATTCATTGTTCTAATTAAAATGAGCCAGAGGATTCGTTTTTAAAAATATCTAATATTTGTATGACGGTTTTACAGAAAATGAGATTACAATTATATCTATTATAGTAGATTATATTATTCTTATACTGGCCATAATTGGTGGAGAAAAATTGCTAATTTTCCTGCATCCCAACATTTATGATTTATGAAAATTTGACAATTTATTAATGAAAATTGGAGTATTATTTCAAAAAAGTTATATGCAGGGTTACTACAAAATAAATAGACAACTTCAACTGCCTGTAAAACAAAAACTATTAGATATAGCAACCTAATTAGTTTGGAGGTATGTTAAAAAAACTCTCAAAGTTTCGTTTGTTACTATTGGTAACGCTGTAGTGTTTTTTTTTTTTTTTTGTTGTTGCAGAAGCTGAAATGGCGGAAAATCCTGTGGAAAAGGCATTTTGCGTGTTGGAATTTGCTAGAACGCAATCAGCAGCTGTTGTCCAACGACATTTTAGAACACGTTACCACAAAAATGAAATGATGCGCTCACAAAAACCAGCATCGTCTTCATCATGTCGCAACATGTCGATACAAAAGTCACGCCGTATGACCTTATCTTCTTCACTCAGAAACTGCAACATCTGTAATCTGTAAGGCATCATGTGCAGTCACTTCCGCAAGATTTTCCATACAATTTGCTGTGGAATTTGTAATTGCATGCTTGCCCTAGATGTCGATTTCTGTGGGGTTTATGTAGGCAGAACGAACACATTCAACGTTTTCTTCCGAAACTCTTGGTCTTCCCGAGCTCTTCCCTTTGCACAAACATCCCGTTGTCTCGAATTTTCTATACCAGATTGACTGTCTAGTCGGTGGCGTTTTGTGGTAACGTGTTCTAAAATGTCGTTGGACAACAGTTGCTGATTGCGTTCTAGCAAATTCCAACACGCAATATGCCTTTTCCTAAGGATTTTCCGCCATTTCAGCTTCTGCAACAACAAACAAAACGCTACAGCGTTACCAATAGTAACAAACAAAACTTTGAGAGTTTCTCAACATACCTCTAAAATAATTAGGTTGCTATCTCTAATAGTTTTTGTTTTACAGGCAGTTGAAGTTGCCTATTTCTTTTGTAGTAACCCTGTACTTTCGAGAGGCAGTGTAAAATTTTGAAGCATATTAGTAAAAATGTGCATCGCATGGAATATTTTTAGCATAAGAAAGTGTAGAAAAATGTTTGCGAGGAAATAACATTTAAAGTTGGGAGTTTTTTTAATAGGATAAGCCTACACATCTATAGCTTTAGTTAATTTTAGTTAAATCGCGCAAAGTGGGAAAATGCTACGTTTTATTAAAGTTTAAATTTAACTTTATTCTATTATCAAATAAAAAATTTTAATTTTTTACAATTATTTGTCAAATTTCATAGATGCATCACCTTAAAATATCCTATGCTTAAGGTATTATCATGACAAATTAAATCTTTGCTGAGAATAGCTAGTAAGGCTTCGCCTAACTCTTGCATTTTACCAGTTTAACAACTAGCATTCATAATAAAGAGGGTCTCCCAGGCTACTCGTAAAAATTCAAGAAATATATTTCATTTAACATGCAAATCTGCTGATATATATAACGATTTTAAACAAAAGAACCTTAGATCAATTATTAAAAAAAATCAAAATAACCACAAATTTATTCCATTTAAAGGGTAGTTTTGGTGGGGGAATATTCTTAAAATTCTAGTATCGCCTTCTTGAAAGACATTGAATGATATCACCAAGTTTGTATTTAAATAAGTTTTTTTATAGTTGGAGCAATTATTAAGAAAATGAAAATAACCATAATTTTTTCCATTTAAAGGGCAGTTTTAGGTGGGGGTATTTATATTCTTATAATTCTGGTATCGCATTCTTGAAAGACACTGAATGAAAACACCAAGTTTGGTATTTAAATAACATGTTTTGGAGTATTGCTTCTCTCTTGCCCTCCCTCGCCCTCTCGCATACACACACATACACACACACACATTTATACAAGTTAACACATACGCGGAACTTCTAAGAACCTATATTATTCAAGGGACTCAAAACGTGCATTTATGTTGGAATTTTGGGTGAAATGCAATATTTCCTGTACTTAGTATAGGTAAGTAATAGAGAACGTAATCGTAAGCACAAGCACACACGCTTCTTGTCAAGAAAATGCTTCTCGAAGTTGATCGTGTTCAGGAGCCTTTGGCTATTTTACCAGAAGCGTTTAACTAACGGGATTTTTCTCTCTCTCGTTAGATTTTTCTCTACCCCACTGTTTTTTTTTTCCTCGCTCTTTTTCTCTCTTCCCTCTGTAATTTCGTGTCGTTTGCTTTTACAAAGCCTGCGATGAGCTATAGGGATGGAGTCTCTCACTTTGGGGTTGTTAATTTGTCGGACACCGTACGGGGGCGTGTGTGACGAGGGGATGAGAGGTGAGAGAAAACATACCGAGAGGGATTTTTTACACGAAAAAATTACCCTCTGAAAGAGGAGAAGATAGAAAAGGGTTAAAAAGTTTGACCGCGCGAAAATTCACTCGGTGACAACCCATTAACACTGTAAAGGGGAGAAAAAAACTACCCTGCATAAACACTGCTGGTTAAACGGCGCCGTGAGGAAAATAAAACTGGTGTAAATGTACACTGTGGGAGGATTTTTAGCAATTTGTTTCATTCATGCTTTGCTTCTCAGAGTTAAAATACGCAAATGGCTAACTGCGATTATATTGCCATTTCATATTATACACACTGTTGTATTTAATGTATTGTTTTGCATGTTTGTAATGATATAACAAAGTAGTAATGGAATTCAAAGATTCACAGGGAAATCTAATATGATATATTTATCCGAAGAGAAGAAATAATGGTTCAGAATTAAATTAACTTGATATTCATTAAAGGAATCTTACTCATATGTTGTTAAACTTTTCTACTATGTACATACCATTCTTGCAAAATCTTATTCTTCAAACTACTTCTGTTAACCTATATAACTATTTCCACAGTTTTATACATATTTCTTGTAGATGGAAGCGTAATAAGAAAATACACTATACTAAATCAATAATCAACTGATCGCTATGTGATTAAATTGAAATCCCGTTATCTTTTCTTAACCAGTATGAAAAATTGAATAACAAATTCCTATTTGTAATAACTAAAGTGTCGACAAATTTTAACCAATAATAAAGAATATCAGGAAAAAGTTAATTCGTCAAAATGAAGTATCTGACATAAATTGTTTGCTTTAAAGAAATCTACCGTTTGTGTAATCAGGTTTTGTCTGTATACAGTTTACTATTACAGAATTTTTATAGAGAGTGAAGAAGCCCTTTTCAACAAAAGTTCAAGATATAGAGATTTTATTTCTCATGAAATATCTTTAATACACGATACTTTAATCAAAATCGTTAGAACCATTTTTGAGAAAATAACAATGTTTCTTTTAAAGGTGTTGGGAAAGCGGATTTTCTTCAAAATCTTGGTGTCACAACCTTGGTAGATGCTGAACTTAAGTATAAAGTTTGGTATTTTGCGAGATCAAATGGTTAGTTCGCTTACCTTTCATCTAAGTGGCCCAGTTTCGATCCTAGGGGACTGACTGCATTTTAGATTTGTAGAGGACGAAGCGGTGTCTGGGCGGCTTTTTTCCGGGTTCTCCGGTTTCCCCCGCCATTCACTCTACAATTTCTCCATAATCATATTTTCTGTATTCTTCCTCATTTTCAAACTGGGGATTGGACTGGACACCCATTCTGGCTGCTCTCTGATCCAGAGCTTCTGTTCCTCAACAGACAACTGACCTCAGTCGCCGGCTTGTAAGTAACGGAAGATGTAACTCTTACATATAAGGAGGGTAGTAAAGGAAAGAGAGAGTTTTTCGAACTTCTGCATTTTGAGCTGCGCTGTTCACACAGAGACACACACAAACCTTTTCTATTTTTACTTTCTTTACACGGCTATGCACATAATATATAAAGAACATTTGTATTGCATCCCAAAATTCGATACCAAGATTTCACTGGAAATATGTTTTGAAACCCCCTGAATCCAAAAAATTATTTTTAGACAAATTGCCGTGAATGTGTGTCTGTCTGTGATTGCGGACATAATAGCTATAAGAATAGAACTTCGTTAAATACCAAACTTGTTATTTAAGTTCAGCATCTTCCAAGGATACGACATGAAGATTTTCATGAAAATTCCCTCACCCCAACTACCCTTTACATGGAAAATATTTCGAAAATGTTGACTTTGTCCAAAATGGCTATAATGACTTTGATTAAAATACCGTATATTAAAGATATTTACCTGAAAAATAAAATGTATATGTTGAATTTTTTAGGAATTGCCCCTGAAGATTTCTTTATTCTGGATGAAATTTGCATAATTACAGATAGACCAAAATTTACTTAATAACAAGAGTAGAACTCGTTAAAACACAATTTATGTTATATACATTTTTTCGAGGAGTTGACCGTTATTGAGGTATCCCTTGTTATTGGTTTAAATTTTAAAAATACGTCTACTTTTCTCATACGGAGATTTGTTAATTCCTGGCCATACAAACAACCAAACTTCAACCACATAGCCACCAGTTTTTAAAAGATTTGAATATCACTTAGGCTATGGCGCGCCCTTATTTCCCTTCTTACAAGGAAACAAGCAATAAGGTAATTTCTGCTGATTTTTTATCGATTAGCATGAGGTAAATAGAAGAATAAGCTCTTTAACAATGATTTGTTAAAGCGATGTAGGGAAAGTCATTTGTGTGGAACATATCACATTTTTTTTTTATTCTGGTGTTCTCAAAACGGGTATTGCCGTTGAAATCTCGATTCAGAATTTTTGCGTGGCATGCAATAACTTGCTACTTACTTATTAACATGGTAGAGGAAGTAAAAATGTGAACTTTTGTTTAATGTTGTATATTACTGTCTTCATTTCAAGTAATTTTTAGCAACACCTGAGTTTGACAATCAGAATCCTGTTTAAAACCTCGAGTGTGTTGCATTCAGTGGAGGTACCAATGCCATTTGCAATATTGGGGCCAGTGTTGCTTGATAAGCTTACTATATTACTTATCATGCAATTAGTGAGGATAAACTTGTTCATAATAATTTTACTCGGGGCGGGGTTAAATTTGCAAGGTGACGTCTTCCCCACTCTTGGTGAAATAGCTGTGTTCCCAATTGCCTATTCATGAAAGCACCCTGCTCGCGTATGTACCGTGTTACTGAATTTACCCACAAACCACAGGGCAAACGAAATCTCAGGGTGAATTTGAATACATTCAATCAAGTCCGGGATACGAACCAATCTAGACACGTGTTTGGTGAATGTTCTTGCAAACGGCGTCTCTCCATGCATTTTTCCCGTGCCAAGAATTGCGAATTCGGGCTGATTAGGTTCCAATGGCCACCTGATCGATACGCATAATGTCGCTAGATGCAGAATAGATACAATTTTTGTGAATCTCCCCTAAGCTAGCAATTTACAGTGGGATAGTGCAGGTGGAAGGTAAATTTAGGTTCAGCAAGAGGGTGTATAGGGGTTAAAGCACTGACGTATATTTATCCTTCTAATTATAGAGTACTAAAATACGTAGAGTTTAATCATATCAATTATTGTATTTCCCCAAAAAATTGATACCGATATTTCACAAGAAATATATATTTTGAGACCCCCGAATTAAAAATGTCCTTGTGTGTATACCAAATTTGGTATTTAGGTTAAGCACCTTCCAAGGATGCAACACGAAGATTTTCAGGAACTTGCCCATCCCCTCTACTCCTTATCTGGAACAATTTTCGAAAATATTGCTTTTCTAAAAATATTTATTAAGACACCAAATGTTTACAGTATCTTCATCACAAATTGCATGTATATTTTGAATATTCTGGAATAGACGCGGAATATCTCTTAATTCTGAATGACTTTTGTGTATCTGGTAAACTGTAAGGTGTCCACAAATAGCTACATAAGCGTAAATCTTAAATTAAAGCACAAAATTTATGCCACATAAATTTGTATATAGTTAACTATTTCACAGATACTGTCTGTTATTGGTTTCAATTTGTACATACTTACACTTTTATCAAACAGGAAGTCGTCCGGGTTTCTTTTGTTTTATTCATGGCTATGCAAAGAAAGGAATTTCAGAGGAAATCGCATAGCGATAGCTCCTAAAACCTTTTGACTATCGCTTTAGCCTAGTGTTTAGTCTTATTTCTTTTCCATTCTGCTGATGTTTCTCTCGATTAGATGAAGTAGAAAGAAGAGTCAACTTTTGTAAATGTTTTTTTGCAGATCGGGTAGAGTAAATTATATGAATGACACTCACCAGATTTTATATTTAATAATATATTCTGCACTTTTCTTTTGAAAACTAATCCTTATTCCTCTACAAAAACGCTTCTTACAAAATGTTTCTATATATATTTTATTTACAAAATAACTATGTATTAATTTCGTAAGATAATTTTGGCATTATAACATGTCATGTATTACATTTATACGTATTTCTCTAGTCGCTTTCTAGTTGGTTGCCCTCACCACTGAGCTACCACGGCAACATGCCAGCACGGAATTACGTTCCTCAGCTGTTTCCTGGTAAACCACAAAGTGGTCTCAAATTATTTTAAGATGACATACTCCAATAGAGATTATTAAAACTTACACATTATCCTCAAAAAAATCTTCTATTCCAAGTTAACTGAATTAAGCGTTTACATGAATATTTTCATTACATCTTCAGTTATAGGTTTAGAAATTGGTAGCAATTTATAATGGCCTTCAAATTTCACATTCTTTCTATTTCATTAAGGTTGGTGGTTCTTCAAAACCGTAAAGTTTTGAAAAATTCAGACTAATAATAACGAATATCTCGGAAATAGCTAACGCTACAAAATCAAGTTATTTTAGATAAATTATGTTTTAAAGAGATCTAGCTTTTTGAGGTGTTTTGGTCCTAAATCAGTTATACAAAATTGTAAACACTCAAATGAGTGTTTCACAGCTGATTCCCAAGTGATGTATGTATTTTAAACAGTATAATTTAAACTCATTATAATTATTTTTTAGAAAATTAAAACTCTCAGATTTAGTTAATGTATTTCTTGAAAATCTTCCTGTAGTCCCATTTTCTACTCCCAAGACTCACCAACCTATCTGACTAGGGTTTTTCCTAGTTTTCCTTGGCCGTTGGGCAAATGTTATTTTGAACATTTTGATCAGCGAATTTATCTTCCATGCCTTTCATCACATTTCCTTCTTCACCGCCATAACGAGCATTGAACTGATAACACATTCTGATTCTGCTATGATGCGAAGTATGCTTGATCATCCTCTGAAGACTACTGATCCTAGGCATGGGCTTTTATGTCCTGATCTAAGTTCTATAAAGTGGAAGGGATGCACTGAAGAAGGTGATTTCCTAAGTTCTCTTAATTTCCTTTTTAAGAATTATATAGCAAGAATGAGACCGTTGAAATGTCCCTTCATCCACAAAGACCAAAACTTTCTTATTCTCTGTCCAAATTAAATATTGTCTAGTGAAATCAGTAGATACATAATTACCATGATAATGAGTAAAAAATAAATATATTTCCATTGTAAATATCTTACAGCTGTTTATCTATGACAAATGTAACCTATTCTTAACGAAATGCATCCTTTACATATTTAATATACTAAGAATATAAGAAACTTTTAAAATATTTGCCAGCTATTATTACAAATGCAATACTTTTACAATAGTTTTAAATTTTTGTTTGGATGGTTATTCAGTAGTTAAGTTGTTATATAGCATTAATCGCTTTAGTCAGAATACTCCACTTTGTTTAAAAACAAATCTGATGTGCTCCATTCACATGAATTTCTCTAATGCTCTGTAACAAATTATTGTTAATAGGCTTAATTTGCTATTTAATGCTAAAACATTAGCAGAAAGTGTCTTATTATTTAGTTCCTTTGTAAGTAGCAGGTAAATAAGGCAAGACACAAGAATAAACCGACAGTCAAATATGTTAAAATGTGGTTGCTATGGGATTGAAATCCGTTTCTTTGCGAGGCCAAGCGTTGACAAAGTCCCGTATAAGGAAATTCTAAGTATTTTAAAACTGAAATCAAGAAAAGGAATACCTCGAAAAAATCCAAATACATGAAAAGGTGCATAACATAAATTGCGTATTTTATCCTGATCTACATTTTTTGTGCAATAAGTTCTTTGTCTATCTCTTACGGTTTACCAGTTCGGCAAACTTCAATAAAAGTCATCCAGAATAAAGCGGTCTTTAGAGGCTATTCCCAAAAACTTAGGATATACATTTTATTTGGCAAGTAAATATCTTAAATACAATAGATGTTAATCAAAATCGTTATAGTCATTTTTGAGAAAATCAAAATTTTCGAAAGCTTTTCCATGTAGTTTTAGGTGGGAGGATTTCCTTAAAAATCTTTGTGTCGCATCCTTGGAAATTACCAAACTTAAACACCAGGTCTTTTCGTTTTTGAGCTATGATGACAACAGATATACACACACGGACTTTTTTCCAAAAATGTGTTTTTTGTTTGTTTTTTTTGGATTCATGGGGATACTAAGCATCTATTTCCGGGTAAATTTTGGTATCGAATTTTTGAGTGCAATCGATACCTTCTCAACACATCAACACATAGTACATGTGGAGAAAGTAATATTCAAATCAGACATTCAGAATATTACATTAAATTAATTCTAAAAATGATCTATCATACCCGATTATTTCGACCTCTAGTATCGTACAAAAAGCATTACTGTCTATGCTTCAGACAATTCTTGTTTTTTCAAGTTTAAATATTTTTCTTGGCATAGCAGCGTTACTGTAAAACAATATGCAGTGAATATTTTAGAAGCAGTAGAATTTTTAAACATATACGTATAGAGTATACATTCTATGTAACGTTTTCAGAATATCAATGTTGTAAAAAATAGCTAGAAAATTAAGTTTAAATTTTAACACTATTTATAGAAATCCAGCTCTCTGTTTGAAATTTCACTTTATTGGTACATTAAATGTTTCAGTGCAAAAGAATATGTAGTTTAAGGCTTATAATTCATATTATATTATATTATCATAGAAAAGTTTTAGTTTCTCACAGTTTTTATCAAATTTTACTGATATATCCTGCTTTTAATTTTTACTCTAAACCACGTAACTAATGCAATAATTGAGAAAACAGAATTTTAATACATTATTTCTTCTTAACGTTGACGTAGAGGATTTTTTGTCCAAAAGAACCCCACAAACGAAGTCGGTTTATTGCTTTACCTCCTTTGTGCATAGATAGTATTTTAATACTTTCGCTCTGGTTAAAAGTAGCCAGTTATTACCTTTGGTGCACTCTTTTTATTAAGTATTATAAACATTATAATTACTTATTATGAATAACCAATAATTGTGTGATACTAACACATTTTATGGTAAACCGAGAGTGGTATCTCGTATTCGCATAAAGACTACTCTGTGAATGGCAGTTTTTCTTGTTAACCAATAGATTATTTCATTCGGATTGTAGGCCTGAGATTGCATTTCTTTGTACTTTGCACCTTACAGATCAATACGTTTATCTGAAAAGGACTCTCCTTATATCATAAACAATGAGCGCTGCATACGTATCATCTCTTAAAATATCTCATTTAATATGGCCACATTTATCACGATTTTCCCACACGATACGCAAAATTCAATAGAATGAAATATACTTAAGCCAATATTATTATTACTGTTTGGACAGGTAAAGAGATCCGAATTTCAACTATTTCTCACAGCAATTAACTTTTAAAAGCATTGTAGTGGTTTTAGCCTGGTGTATCACCTTATTTTCCTTTTGCTTACAAGGGAGGAAGATATAGGAAAATGTCTGCTAATTTTTATCTCAATTAGTACGATGAAGATAATTGTGAAAATGGTTGTATAGAGAAAAGGTAGAGAAATTGTTGTTGTTTTTTTTTTCTACTCCTGGACATGCAAAGAGAACCAAATTTCCATGTCATCACATTACGATCATCTTTTAAAAGGTTTGCTTATCTCTTTAATTTAGTGAATTTCTTTCTAGGCAACAACTATTAAGACTATTTCTGTTAACATTTATTTTGATTAGCATTAAGCGTTTATAAGAGTAATTTGTTCCTAAATATGTAGAGAAAGACATGTGAATGTGACACATTGGATTTGAGATCGTAAATGAGATAGATGGATTGGCTTTGCTCAGGCTAGGACCCAAAAATTTTTTTTTTAGAAAATAAGAGAAAAACCTATAAAAACACCTATTATTGCAAGAAATTATGATTCCAGCAGTTCACATCGCATAAATGGCACAAACTTTGTCATTACAGGAGATCATGAGAAATAAAAGATCCATCATTTAATCCTGCAAGATATATTATAATACTTAAAACGAATAACAGACAATATTCAAGAATTAAAAAAGATTATAACCACATAAACCCCACATTCTAATGAGATACATATTTTAAATGCATTATTTTCTACTGTAGGCTTTGTTTATTTATTGTGGTTTCCCAAAATATAGAACATAAAATAAGCAAAATGCACATCCTTTCTACATTCTCTAACACTTACCCCTTGTAAAAAGAGAATATTCTGCATTTCACACAAAAAATCTGTACCAAAATTTCACTGGAATATAAAATTCTGAAGTCAATAAATTCATAAAAAAATTCTTATATTAAATTACCTGTATGTGTATTTCATGTCAGCATATCTCTGAACAGCATAGGCAACTGAAAAATGTAACGTCGGAAAATATATATGTGGTATTAATCTTTAGTATAGTCAATATTTTAACAAATATCCTGCCAACTCAGTTAAATTTTACAAGAGAGTAATATCCATAAATGAACCAGATTAAAGAAGGATGATAGAATGGCATTTGGAAGGAAATAGTGAAGGAAACGATTTAAATAGTGAGAAAACTTTATTATTTGGGTTAAGATTAAGTTGTAAAGGAGGCTGAGAAGTTCATGGTAGAAAGATGAAAGTGAAAGGTAAAGCCGAAATATTATACACAACGGAAATCTGGAGGGGATCAGACATAAGAAAATAAGTAGACCACAAGTACAGAATGCATCTAAAGACATTTTAGGGCTAGAGTAACACCAACGAGGGTAGTAATGGTGGGTTAGGAAGGCTAGGAACAAATGGAGTGATTCTGGAGAGGGTTTTAAAGTATTGGTATAAACGTATAAAGAGCGAAGATGTGAATTCACTAAAAATATGAATGAAAATCTGAAGATAATTAAGACGAAAACAGCTGGTTAGAGGAAATCCTGACAAAAATCGGGATGGAAGACACATAGAGGAATGAAAACGAAAAAGGCTTCTAGAAATAGGTAAGAAATAGAATAAAGATTGGGGTTAACTAGAGAATAAAGCGTCTTTTTATTTATATAGAAAAATAAAGAAAGTGATATATAGAGGTATATGTAGACACATGTAATAAACAAGAGATAGAGGATTAGAGTGCATGAGAAGAGGAGAAATACTTTTGAAGAGGATGCGGATCAATAAACTTGTTCGTGCGTTTTATTCGGGGAGAAAAGGAGCACTGTGCACTGTTAACAGAATGTAAATATATGAGAAATTAGAGTAAAGAAATTTGTGGACACAAAAGGGATATTATGCCAGAAGCTTGGTAACACTGAAAATATTCAATGCCAATAGAAAGCGGAGAATTAAAGGAATGTGGCAATTTCTGGGCAAAGTAAAAGAAAAATGGATGAGAAAAATAAAGAAAGGGAGCGAGAACAGGAGAGAAAACGCAAGAGTTGGGATAGAATAGATAGCACAAACCAAATAGCTAAACTCTACAATAGCCAGGGGTCTATACGGATATAGTTCGTAACCAGTGCTCAAAAATATGTACATTAGGATAAGAAATCTAATTAAATAAAAGGACATTGTTTTCTAAATAATTGTAAATGCAATTTAAATATAATAAATGTTATGTTATGGAAATTTTTTTGAAATTGTTTTGACAAAATGGCTCTAATGATTTAGATTCAAACGTCATAAATTATTAGTATATTATTTATCTAGGGACAGTTGTCAAAATGGTTCTAATGATTTGGATTTAAACGTCATATATTAAAAGTATATTATTTATCTAGTTGAAATTGCCAAAATGGCTCTAATGATTTGGATTCAAACGTTATATATTATTAATAGTATATTATTTATCTAGGTGAAATTGTCAAAATGACTCTAATGGTTTGGATTCAAATGCTATATATTAATAGTATATTATTTATCAAAATGACTCTAATGGTTTGGATTCAAATGCTATATATTAATAGTATATTATTTATCAAAATGACTCTTATGATTTGAATTCAAACGTCATATATTAATATTATATTACTTAGCTAAGGGCAAAAGTCGAGCTTTATTAATGAGTGGGTCAAGTTAGATTACGTCCGCAAGGAGTGATTCAAGACCTAAGATTTAATAAAGATACAGTTGCACCTAGTTGAGTATAATAATTTAACTACGTTATTTATGGAAATACCTTTTTAATACGGAAATATTTATAATTTGGCACATCAAATCTTACATAAGTGAACAATTTTATTTATATTACTATTCATGTCGTGATTTTTACTGTAGGTAATTGAAATCAATAAATCGCCATTTTCGATAATGGATATTAAAATAATTTGTGGATGATTTTTATGCTGTAGAGGACATTGAAGTAGCGCAAAATAGCTCCCTTATAGGAGTATTGCATGAAAAGTCTAGAAATACATATGAAGCAACACACAGTTGTTTTAAAAATGGACTTTAAAAAAAAAGGTAGAAAACATAACGGAAAGAGTATTATTGGCTTAGTTTTTCGAATTATCTGAAGCGTTCCAGTATGTGGTCAGCGTATTCTATGATTAAATCTATATATAAATTTGCTAAGCTGAGATCATTTTTAAGAGAAGAAAATCTACTGGTTTGGTTTTCATGTATGATTAGTTGGCAATAATCAGTAGAAGAATGTCTTCTTCTGTTTCCAAGACGTTCAATTGTGCTCGAGGGAAACAATATACCAAAAATTTTGAAACAGAAATTTATAAAGTGTTTGTAACACGTTACTATATGGAAATACATAACGGAGTGTTATTTAATTTATACGAAAAATAAACGCAAGGTTTTGCCATGGAAATGTTTCAAATGTATCAATTAATGGCGTTCTTTTGAAAGGGAAGTTAAGATATTTACTTCACAAATAAAATGTATATCTTGGATTTTCTGGGTATAGCCTATGAAGTTTATTCGGAAAGAATTACGAATTATCTTGCATAACTTACGAGAATATATTTCGCGTATCAAATCTTTTACTGGTTGTGATAGTAAGGATAATGATAGCAATAATAATGTTAAGCAAAAACACAAACTAAATATCGTTTGTAAATTAGACGGGATGATTGAAATAAAGAAGTGCGATCAACCGCAAAGCGTTGTTCTATGGGGTCCAGAAGCAATACACTGGTCAGGAAGCAGTTACTTGGGGGAACTTCAACATGAAAAGACGGAACTTCAATGCACCTAACACTTAAAGAGAAATATACAGGGTTTTCAGATATATATATAGTCTTTGTCGCCAGTCATATGTCCGTGATGACGTCAATACTATATAGCAAATTTATTATGCATTGCCTCTTGCAGAGAACTACTGAACGATGGGTAGAAGAGGTGGATGTCAACAGTTTCGAGGTCATCTTAGTGAAATGGGGATTGTACCTTTAAAATATTTGCATTTGGAACATAAGCCCGCAATGGTAGTATTTATTCTGATAGGTAACATATTCTTTCAGTTTAGAAGTAGCACTCAACCATGCAAATTCTGTGATGGTTGGTCACTTCCATCTCGCGTGAAAAGAAGGCACAAAATTTCCTGGTGAAAAACATCTCTTCACCACCCAATGCCCAACCTGTGAACGAAGTCGTCAATTATATAATCCAAGATTCAGTTGAACACCTCCGCTTTGGGACAAGGGGTTTGCTGATTAAGACTGACGTCATGAATATAAACCATTGGCGCTAAAGACCGAATAAATCTGCAGATTCGGTATAAAGTGGTGAAGCGAGAATTAAAGAAAGAAATGTGAAATAAGCCGAAGTTAAAATCTTGAATGAATTCGCAGTTAAAAAGTCAGATGTAACGCTGGTAGTCGACAAATCAACAATGCACTCATTGTTGGAAACTCAGCCATTACAGCTCGGTAAATATACGGTGTTGAGAGTCAAGTTATTAAAAATGCATAGTTAAACTAGGTTGCTAGTGTACAACGTAATTTATTAACTAGTATCCTACAAATTACTCGGCTAGTAATGCTAGGCCCGTGTACTCATAAAATAATAGTGACGGTGCGTAAGGTAATGCATGTGTGTGTTTAGGCAACACTCACGGCAGAAAGGTGTCGGGAAATAAAGAGCTCAAACAAAGAAAATAGAAGCAAACCAGTCGTGTTGTATGGCATGTCTGAGAGAAAAGATCCATGCAAACCCGAACACGTGCTACTTCTCTTGTGATTGTTATGGGTGTTATGGGTTAAGGGATAGGTGATAATGTACCACACAAAAATTTAGATCTATTTAAAAGTACAATTTATTCTACATAGCTTTTTACTTTCTCTACTCGTACAATGAACTATGTAAATACTGCAAAAAGGTGTATTCCGCCCATAATTTCGATACCCAGACTCGATGGAAATGCACTTTTTGAGATCTCCTGAATCCCCCCCCCCCAAAAAAGAAAAAGAAACATTTCAGAAAAAGGTGTGTGTGTGTGTGTGCGCGCGCGCGCGCGCGTGGGTCTGTGTGGACTGCATAGCTCAAAAATGAAAGGACAGTTAAACACCAAATGCGTTACGAAGATTTTTAGGAAAATCCTCCGCCCAACTACCCTGTACATGGCAAAAGTTTGTAACATTTTGATTTTCTGAAAGATGACTAACGAGTTTGATTAAAATCCGTACATAAAAATATTTACATGACAAATAAAGGGATATTTTAAATTTTTTACGAATAACCTTAGAATACCCCTTCATTCCAGGATGAATTTTGCAGAATTTTTAATAATTTGTAAACCGTAACAGGTAGATAAAAAATATAATGTGTTCCATCCACATGACTTTCTCTATATTTATGCAGCAAATTATTGTTAAAAAGCCTATGCTTCTATTTACTTCATGCTAATCGATAGAAAAATAGAAGGAATAGTCTTATTACTTGCTCCCTTATAAGTAGAAACGAAATAGGTTAATGTGATATTCAAAAGTTGGTTACTATGTGACTGAAGTTTCTTTGTTTGTATGGACAGGAATTGACAAACTCCTGTATGAGAAACGTATAAGCTTTTTAAAGCTGAAACAAAAAACAAGGTATATCTAAAAAACAAACAACTTGATGAAAAGAATGTGTATAACATAAATTGTGTATTTTAACGTGCTCTACATTTTTATGTGGTAAGGTTTTGTCCATCGCTTACGGTTTAGCAGTTATGCAAAATTTTCTAAAAGCTCATCCAGAATAGAGTAGTACTCGGAGGCTATATTCAGGAAATTGTCAGGAAACATCTTCAATATACCATATTTTAATCAAAATCTTTAGAGGCATTTTTGAGAAAATAACAATTTTCGAATATTTTTCCATGTAAATGGTAGTTTGGAGTGGAGGGATTTTTCTCAAAATCTTCGTATCGCATTCCTGGAAGATACTAATCTTAAATATAAATTTTGTTATTTTACCGACTTTTCATTTTTGAGTTATCCTGTTCACGGACACAAATACACACAGGGACTTTTTTCTGAAAATATTTTTTTTGATACAGGGGACCCTAAAATATATATTGCTGGTGAAATCTCGGTATCGAATTTTTGGTGGAGTGCAATACCTTCTCCATACATTATGTACAATATACACGTACCGAGAAAGTAAAAATGCAGTTTTGCTAAAACACATAATTTATGCCATATACATTTTAAGTGGAATTGAGCATTTCCGAGATATCCCTTGTTGTTGGTTTCAGTTCTAATATACTTCTCATATGGGAGCTTGTCAACTCCTGATGATGCAAAGAAATGGATTTCATTCACATAGCAACCAATTTTAAAAGAGTTGACTATCGGTTTAGCATAAGGTACTCCCTTATTTTCCTTGCTTTCAAGGAGGTAAATAATACAATTTCTGTTAATGTGTAACTCGAGTATCATGAAGTAGATAGAAGGATAAGCGTTTCAGTAATGATAATTTGTTACAGAGATGTAGAGAGGGTCATGTAAATGGAGCACATCAGATTTGTTGTGTCGTGAATAATTTTCGAATTATCCGTCATTAATGGTTTGAATTGTTTAATGTGTGGTCATACTTTACAAACGTCTTACGATATTCAGTTGTTTCTCACAATTGCATGCAAATAATTTTAAAGCCAGCATATAGTATCCATAAATGTTTGAATATCGCGATTCCTCTTACAACTGTAACGAATATAATATAGCTATTTCTCAAAATATTTGTCGCAATTAAGTTAAATATGAAATTTCCTAAAAATAGTCAGTACACTAATAAACAATAGATTTTAAGAGTAAGTCACGTGAATGTAATACAACTATTTTTTCCATAAAAAATCGTTATTTTGAGTAATTTATTGAGTCTTCCTTAGGTCTTTTTCGTGTTTTGCTTGTGTCATATTAATAGCACTTCCAATGTATATTCTTCTTCATACTGCCGTTACTACCTTGGTTTTGAGACAATTCTTCACCTTATTCCCACGTAGATATTGTAGAGTTAAAGTTGGTAATCATTGTCAGTCTTTTCCCAATTCTACCGTTAACTATTCTTACTTTGGTTAGGTGTTTCATATATGATTATTCGGTATCATTTTTTAAATCCATCTTTTTCTCTTCAAATTATCTTAAGTTAAGTTCTGTAGAGGTATGTACTCTATAAAACAACTTATCTAGACATATATGCCTTTAGCATTCGTAAGTAATTTTTGCGGCTATTAATTGCAGTCCATCACTTCTGCCTTTTCCCATCAGAAATCCAGCTACTCTGATTCTTAGAAAGTAGATTCAGTACTCTTACTAGAATCTTTGTAATTAATACATTTGTTTAGTAGGCTAGAAAATGAATTGCAATGTCTTTGATGCAAATGCATCTGTGGCTTTGTGGAGCCCGCCCCTGTAGTGTGGCGGTAGCGTGTCCGCCTCATATTCAGGAGATTCCCAAGTCGAGTGAGATATCCCGATAAAGTATCCTTCAGGGATTTCCCTTATCCTGAGAAGATGAATGTCTGATAGCTCTTAAATTCTAAGGACCCTGGGTTCGTTTGAGTGCTATTTCACCAATTTCATTCATTCATCCTCCGATATGGCACCAGGTTAAAGGACATTTAGATATGCAAGAAATCTTATGTGTTATAATCGCATTTATTTCTCTGCCTACTCTACAAGCAATGAACTCTTCTTACAAAAGATTATTCTTTTATCCATTTTATGTTAATCGAGATTGCAGGAATGATAATGGAAATAAAGGAACACATTAGGCTGATGCGATAGCAAAGCATTTAAAAGCCGCTTCAGTTTAATACACAGATCTTCAAAACAACGTCAGTGCTCATTTGAAATCATCGGTGGCAACATTTTTTTAAACGGGTATTGCAAAGCTTCTGCACAGGTACGATAAATGTCTCAATCTCCTCGGTGATTATGTTGAAAAGTAACCATAATTGTACAAAACTTATAGTAATAAAATAATTGTTTTCTATGAACTGTCTTTTATTTATACCCTATCGAGGTTGAAAAAAAAAAAAACGGCCTTCGTATATAAATTGGCAACTGTTTAGTTATTTCCCATAATGTAGTTTTACTAATGATTTTTGGCCACCAGAGCATTAGAAGTTCAATATTTTCTAGGGAATAATAAATTTGGACGTTCTACATAAGTCAGCTCTCATAAGCGGCAGATCTCTGAATCGCTTCTGCCTGCACTATCTCTCCAACCGACATTTATCACCATCATCTCGGTCAAGTGTGGAGTGGAATGATTAGGCCTAAGAAAATTACTTCCCGATTTTCTTTGAGTTGTTATTAACTTTCTCCCATTTTTGCTTTCTCTGGTACTTGGGAAAATATTGTATACCACCCAAAACTTCGATATTGAGATTTTACCAGAAATAAATCTTTTAAGGTCCCCTGAGTCCGAAAGAAGCATTTATAGAAAAAGAGCCGGTGTATGTATGTATTGTGTGTCTGTGGAGAGCATAACTTAAAAACGAAAATAATTTTTTTTCTTTCTTTCTTCTTTATTTACTAATAAAGTAAACATCTGTATTTTACTATCTGAAACTTTCCATTTACATATGCACATTTTTATATTATATAAGACATTAAATATTTCGTCACAGCTTAAAAGTACAGAATTCTAACCCATTTTCAAAACTATCAAATATATTTTAAGATTTAAAATTTAGGATACGCGTTTAATATTAAAGTTGCTTATGTCATAAAAATGCAAATGCTCATAAGCAGTAATGATTGATATTATGTATAATTATAATAAAACACGAGCGTTCCAGATTCCAAACTAGCATTATAAAATTTCAAATATTCAATAAGAAGCTGATACATCATGTATCTCATATTAATATTTATATAGTATTATTTAGGCTAACAAAATAGAGAGTTTTATACGGGCAAGAAAAATTCCAATGAGGTGTAAATATAGCAAATGAACACTTTCAATATATTAATTATTTGAATAGCTCTTATGTTTGAATACTTTTCAATACCTTGTTCTCTTTTGAATTTGTACGACATGTGAGCTTACGCAGCTCTTCTTTTTAACAGTTTCATGAAGTTTAAAACTAATTTAAGTTGCATAATGTAATAGATACTTTTAACATTATTTATTTTATATTTTACAATTTATACGTAGAAAACCGTTGATGTTAAAATTATTTGAATGAACTTTGTGATTTACAGTACAGCTGTTCATATAAATTTAACTTAAAAAAATTGAAAATAATACCTGATAAGTTTTAAATAATTACAAATTGTTATACAATCTAAGTCTTGCACATTTACAGTTAATAAAATGAGAATATATATATTATATATATTATTATGAATGTTTTATTTACTTGGCATAAAATGAAACCAAAATTAATTAAAATATTGTTCGCTTATTATACATTTGAAGCAGCGTAGTTGCATTAAGAATGGAACTTATATACTATATTACCAAAAGTTGGTTATTATTTTTGAAAAAATGATGTGTATCTGAATTTAAAATTTATTTTGTATTTATAAAGGGAGGAAAATAATAAACATGATTTAAAATGAGTTCTATATTTGTAGCTATCGTGGAATTAGGAGAAAGTAAATGTATTTGCTTCTGTAAATAATCTTAATTTAATTAGCAATTCAGAAGTTCATCTACACATGCAATTGTGCCATTTTCCAATAGATTTGAAAAGTATGGAATGAATTTTAATCTGTTAGCAACAAAAATTTTAGCAGTAAATTAACGTCTAGTAACACATTAATTAGAGTTATTGCAAAGTTTGACTAAAAGGTGATCAATACTGTTTACTTTGCTAATGGAGTTTTACAAGTTAAAACTGCGGCTATTTCAGCATGTCTTGGTATTTATATTTGGCAAGATAAATATATGAGAAAGGAAATCAAAATGCGGATATATATCATCACTACCATAATATAGAAAATTAAGTGTTGCGGAAATCAAAATTAGGACAAGCAAAACAAAATAAATCGCTAATATAATTTAATGCACTAAGTAAAATACAAGAGGAAAAATCCGATGTTTTCCATTTATATGACATTCTTTACATCCCTGCGAAAAATATTATTAAAAAGCTTATGCTTCTATTTATTTCATGTTAATCAAGAAAAAAATAGTAAAACTAGCGTTATTAGTGTTATTACTTACTTCGTTGTAAATAGAAGTGAAATAAGGGAGTACCATAGGTTAAAGTGATAGTCAAAAGCTGATTTCTATGTGACTGAAGTTCCTTTGTTTGTATGGACAGCAGTTGACAAATTACTGTATGAGAAAAAGTATTAATTTTTCAAAGCTGAAACCAATAACAAGGAGTATCTAAAAAAACGACCAGCTCCACGATAAAAATGTATATTACATAAAGTGTGTGTTTTAACGTACTCTACATTTTTTGTGTGGTAAGTTTTTGTCCATTTCGTTACGGTTGTATTCATCCAGAATAAAGCAGTCTTCAGAGGCTACTGCCAGAAAAAGGAAGGCATACATTTTGTTTGTCAAGTAAATATCTTTAATATACCATATTTTAATCAAAATCGTTAGAGCCATTTTTGAGAAAATCAACATTTTCGAAAAAAGTTCTATCTAAAGGGTAGTTGGGGGTGGGGGGATTTTCTCGATCATCATCGTGTCGCATCCTTGGAAGATATCAAACCTAAATACCAAATTTGAGCTATGCTGGCTCCCCCCCCCCACACACACGCACACAGACAGGCACACACACATACACACACAGATTTTTCTAAAAATGCTGTTTTGGGGTTAAGGAGGTCCTAAATCTCGGTATTACATAGTACATGTAGAGAAAACAAAAATTAAGTGTTGCAGAAATCAAAATTAGGAAAAGCAAATCAAAAAACAATCGTTAATGTACTTAATTTAAATGAACGCTCTAAGCAAAATACAAGAGAAAATATTTAAATGGTGCTTTCGATAAAACTTCCATGTAAAGGGTAGTTGGGGGCGGGGGGATATTTTTGAAAACTTTTGTGTCGCGACCTTGCAAGATACCAAACTTAAATACCAAATTTGGTATTTAACGGTTATTTTTATTTTTGAGCTATGCTGTCCACACAGACATGGACACGGACACACACACGGACTTTTTTCCGGAAATGCTTTTTTCATATTCAGGAGGTCTCAAAACATGTATTTCCAGTGAAATCTCGGTATAAAAATTTTGGGTGCATGTTCTTCTCTATGCACTATGTACATGTACGTGTAGGTAATAGTTATTTTTCAAAAACATTAAACTGAATATAATCCACATTTATAGTTGAGTAACGTAGCTTATGACAACATTTTAAAACAGTTATACAAAAATTGTAAAAGCTGGAAATTTCACCTATGAATACCCTTAAGTAGATAAAACGTATCTTGGTTTGAAAATAAAGCCACTACATCAAGAAGTCATATGTTCATTACAAAAGCCCAAATTTTAAATTGTTAGTTTTGATTGTTTTGGTAGCTTTATTTTAATCGTAGCCTATAATTAGGGAAATATTGTTAAATTAATAAAAATATTATATGTAAAAAATCTAGTTGAAAAGGAGGTTCATTTATTTGAAGAGTTGGAATATATGACATATATAAGGCAAGCCATTTTAACTATTCTTAGTTGTGGAATCTGAAAAACGCGCTGAATTACAACATAAATTCTACTGCAGCACATTAACACAACTTTTTCATTCTAATGGTGGGAGAGTGCCTGATGATATGATCAACTGTCGTTTGTTAGGGGTGAAGGGCAGTGTTGATATTAACGGACATGAGGGATGATGGTCGCGCTACAAGTTGACGGGCCCTGATGGATTCGAAACACGATCCTGCCCAATTCCTTGTTGGTTTGAATATATATCCGCCATGCAAGCCCTAAGAATAACGTACACATCTGCATGACATGTGACGATCGACATACATTAAACGTGGACACCCTTTGCTTGCACGTATATATGCATCCTTAAAACAAAAAAACAAAAATTGCCGTAGTCCACTCACATGACTCCCTCTACCTGCTCTACAAACAGACTATTGTTACAAAATATTATTTTATCTCTATGATGCTAAATAAGATAAACATTAACAGAAATTGTGATAATTCTAATTCTTTTTGCACAGAAACCTTGTGCAGGACAGGAGTTGGAAAGGTAGAGCCAGACTGAAAAATTAAATGCCGTAGCCGGGATTTGAACCACGGATCTCCCAGTCTCTAGCTGGCTGCTCTACTACTGAGCTACCTTGGCAACATGCCGGCATAGCATTTAATTTCTCAACTGATTCGCAATAATTTGAGATCGCCTTGTGGTTTACCGAGAAACATGCGAGTCATTTGAGAAATTCAACTTTATGCCGGTATGTTGTTATGGTAGCCCTGTGGTAGAGCTGCCGTCTAGAAACCGGGAATCCGTGGTTAAAACCCCGGCTATGTGATTGAATTTTTCTACTTATCCAGCTCCATTAACTTATTACTTGTTCCTTCCAAGCAGAAGAGAAGTAAGGGAATTCTGAAGCGATTGTCAGATCTTTTAAAAGCTGGTGTGAACAATTGAAGTTCGATTCGCTTTGTACAGGAAAACAAAAGAGAGATGTAACGAAAGGTGGCTTTCCGTTTGAGAAAAGATAAGTAGTTTTAAAACCAATAAAATTGAAACCAATAACAAGAAATATCTCGGATACGGTCAATTCTATAAAAATGAATAAGACATTAATTGCATGTCTTAAAGGAGATCAAGCCATTAATTGTATGTTTTAAAGGAGATCAAACGAGTTTTTGTCTGTCTCTTGCGGTTTACTAGTTAGGCAAAATTTAGCAAAATTCGTCCTTAATGAACAGTTCCCAGACAATCCAAGATAAATATTTTGTTTGTGATGTAAACACCTGTAATATGCGGTATTTTAGTCAAAATACTTTGGACCATTTTTGGGAAAATAAAAAAATTCGAAACATTCTCCACTTAAAGGCTAGTTGAGCGTAGTGGGGGATTTTCCTGAAAAGCTTCATGTCACATCCTTGAAAGATACTGAACTTAAATACCATGTCCGATATTTAACGACTTTTAGTTTTTGAGTTACGCTCTCTCTCTACACACACACAAACACGCACACTTGACATTTTCTGAAAATTCTTTTCTTCTTTTAGAGGATCTCAAAACATGTCTTTCCAGTAAAATCTCAGTATTGCATTTTAGATTGGAATGCAATATCATCTCTACCTACTAAATACATTATAGAACGTGCTAGGGAAAGTAAAAAGGTGCTCGCTAGAGACGTTTTGTTTTGTGTTATTCATTACGATCATATACCAGCTTTTCTTCGATTAAACTTTATCTCACGATGTGACTTAGAGACACTTTTAAGATGTAGGGATATTCGATGACTGTAAAATTATTATTGGTATACCAGTTGGTGTCCATCGTTGTGCGGGTAGCTTTTTAAGGGAACATCAAAGTGATAAAAATGATTTTCTTAAGTATTAAGCGTATAGCTTTATTTTTTTATGAAGGATTTACCCGAAATAAAATAAATATTCATAACAAGTTCCACTCAAATATATCTTTTCGTCATTGATGTATTAATTAATTTACAATATTTCATTAATTAAAATATAAATCTTATCTTATCTTTCAGTGTATTACTAAAAGCACAGTTTTAAAATTATATTACTTAATGGCTTTTCAACAATTGCCAAGTTAAAACTTTCCTATAGTGTATATTACAAGGTGGAACAACCGTAAAAAGCAGTTAAGGATGAATGTGCTAAGATATGACCAATATCAGAATTCCTATTAGATATTTTATTACATACATTTTGAACTACTTTGAGAAAAATTTCACAGTTCTACCTGGAGTGTTGCCATAGAAGATGAGTGATACATTTTGAAAAAAAAAAAAAAAAATTTGTAAGACATAGCATGAAGAGTCATTTAACCAGTGTAAGGCTTGAAAACCCACGTCAAAAATGTTTTTGCATCCTCTATAGGAAAACAAAACATCGAACATACTTACTTTAAATTATAGTGCATATTTTTAGACTACCAAAAAATAAAAAACGGAATTTTGTTTATAAATATCTCTAAAAGGGCACTACTTCAGCTAATAATAATCTACAAAGACCAACTAAAATATTATAATATCTACAAATAAAACAAATATAATAAGTTTGGAAAGGGAATATTTTCCTCATATCGAAATATAATAATAAATGAGAAATTTTGAGAGAAAGTATCCCACTGCAATTATCTAGGATGTCATATTAGTTTGAAGTACGACAAACGTATTGAGAAGAATATTTCAAATTATCTGTGTAATAACTAAAAAAAACTTAGGGTAGAAACACAAGAAAGAAAATATTCTATAGTACTATAGCTATGCCTACTCTTGAATATGGTTCTGAATTATAAACAACAAAAAACAAGGACTGCTTCTGTGGTCGAGTGGTCACCGAGTTGACTTCTCACCTGGAGGTCCTGGGTTCGATTCCCGCCTGGGGCGGGGAATTTTTTATTAACCTGAATTGTTTTCTATCTTCCACAGAGTCTGGAAATATGTATGTGAGAGTGAATGTGTTTGTATTTGAGAAAAATAAGATGATAAAAACTACAGACAAGGAGTTTGATATGACCTTACACGTTAAAGGAGGTTATATAAATAAAACAGTAAAAAAATAACAAATAAGTTCTCCAGCGGTTCCGCCAACAAACGTTTCTTACATAAGATTATTCTTGTATCTACTTCATGCTAATCGAGGTCGTTGTTAGCATAATTTATCTTATTACTTGATTAAGTAGAAGGAAAATACTTAAATGTTTTAGGCGGTCGCTATATGAAACAATTGAATTCAGTTCTCATTGCTTGCTGGGAGTAACAGAAGAGAATCGAAAATAAAGCTGTCTTGCCGTTTGAATACGGTTAAGAAGCTTCAAACTGATATTAATAACACGGTTAACTCTACAACAAAAGAGCATATCACAACTTGTATGTTTTAGCGTCTGCATTTTTTTATAGTAAGCTTTTATCTATCTCTTACAGTTTACTAGTTATGCAAAAGTCATTCACAAGGAAAAGATCTACAGAGGATATTCCTAGGAAATACAAGATATACATTTTTCATAATAAGTAATTTAACGAGAGCTTCAACTTTTATCGAATTTGTCTAGAGAGAATTTATAGCTCGAGCTGTATTTAATATCATTATTTTGTGAATAAAATAACAATGATTAACCTACATGCACACGAATAATAAAATTCATAAAATTTAATTTGTCTTGACGTATATTTGTACAGAAATCACTGCAATGTGATGCCCATATCATAAATTTCCGATCTCTTTTTATTGCTAAATTATAATATTTTTGCGTAAAATAAACACAGATAAACACAGATTTTTGGCTTAGTAAATCATGATTGCAATTAATGTGTCTGTTGAAACTTACGCCATTATGTACGGTAATATCACTGCACATTGATATTTAGAAAGAAAACAAATGCACGTAGGTGCGGAAAATTTAGAACAAAATTTCAGGTGGGTGTGATATAAAAGATGGTTAAAATGCAGAGATAATAAGTTCCGGTTGTTTGAAACGTTATGCACCAACATACTGGATTGGCCAATTCCTACGATCACGTGTTTAACGAAATAGTCATAAAGATATATTAAGCATATGGTATTTTAATCAAAAGTGTTACAACCATTTTAGAGAATATAAAAATTTACAAAAAATGTTAATGTAAAGGGGTAGCGGGGTTGGAGGAATTTTTATGAAAATATTTCTGTCTAACCTTAGAGGATACTGAACTAAATACTAAGTCTGGTGTCTAACCGAAAGTTCGTTTTCAGCTTTTGCTGTCCACAGACAACACGGACACAAACACACACACACACGGACCTTTTTCTGAAAATTCTTTTTTTTATTCAGAGGATCTTAAAACATGCACTTCTGGTGAAATATCGGTATAGGGTTTTTGAGTGGAATACAATAATTTCTTTATCCACTGTGTACACTGGATATACATGCCAGAGAAAGTAAAGGATAAGATCACACATGCATCCAGATGAAGATCATGAGATGTGTAAGGAGAAATGGCTAAAATAAGGAATAAAACAATAAAATCAGCTTTAGAATGTTTTTCGGTTATGAAAAGATAGAAGAAATCAACATCGTTAGCTGTTAGAATCATAGAAAATAGATTCCCCCAAAAATGAATTGTCGGCCGATTGGAAAGGGAAGATCTGTGTAGATCTCCTAATAGGTGAGTGGATGATGGAGACCAGAACAAGTGGTTATAATAGCTAATCCTAGAAAGAAGAACAAGAAGATGCAAAGCATTTCTGAGTCCTTTTAAACACAAATGGCGAATTAATTTAATGTAGCTGCCGTCTTCTTGAAGTTACTGTGCAATTATTTATAAACTTTTGAGGCAGCCCACCCCCTTTATGTTGGCTTACTTGACACTGAGCTTGTAGTTTTTACTTTTTCTGCACGTGTGATGTACATAGTGTATAGAAAAGGTATTGTATTCCACCCAAATATTCTTAACTGAGATTTCAAAAAAAAAAGATTTTAGTAAACAGTCGGTGAGGGAGTGTGCGTGTGTCTGTAGATAGCACATCTTAAAAACGAAAAGTTCATTAAATATCACATTTAGTGTTTAAGTTCAGTATCTTCTAAGGATGCAACACGAAGATTTTGAAGTAACTCTCCCGCACCCCAACTACCCTTTACATGCAAAAAGTTCAAACTCGTTTATTTTGAATAAAATAGCGCGTTCTAAAGATATTTACATGACAAATATACCGTATATCTTCAATTTTCTGGAAATACTCTCTAGAAGACCAATTTATTCTGAAATAATTTTACTGAATTTTACAGAACTGGTAAACCTTAAGATACACAAAAACTTACTACAAAAAATGTAGATCTCGTTAAAACACATATTTTATGTGATATACATTTTTTGTGGGGTTGACCGTTTCCGAGATATTCCTTGACATTGATTCCAGTTTTAGCATACTTAAAACTTTTCTCACACGGGAACTTGTAAACTCCTTGTCAACTCTCTTATTTATTTTCTACTTACAAGAAAGCAAGTAATAAGACTTTTTCTGTTATTTTTAACTCGATTAGCAGGAAGTAAATAGAAAAATAAGCTTCTAAACTGTAACTTCTTACAGAGATGTAGAGGAAGTCATGTGCATGGAACACGTCAGGTGTTTTAAGTAAGGGATTGAAATTAAGGAAAAGTGTGATGTTTGGGTGTCATAAGTTGTGTGTAATTTGTCAAATAGTGACAATCCGTACATAAGAGTTTGAAAAAATATGATTTGTATCATTCATAATACTTTCTCTACCTATACTGAAGCAAACTATTCTTTCAAAGTTATATTATTTTATCTAGTTCATGTTTAACAAGATAAATAGAAAAAATATGGTTTTATTACAAGTTTTTATCGTACATGGCGAGAATAGAATGCTATATGGCAAAGCAGTTCAAAAGTCAGTCACTGTATGTAATAGTATTGAAATTCCGTTCTCTTTGCTTGAGCAGCATGAAAAAATGTGTTTAACAGCTTCCCATTTGAGGAAAGTATGCACTGGAAAATTTAAACCTATAATGAACAAATCTTGAATATGGTTAACATCACGACTAAAATGTTTGAGGTATTAATTGTGTGTTTTGACCAGATTTACTTAGTAAGTTAGTTCTTGTCTCTTGCAGCTTGTCAGTTATCAAAAAGTCATTCAGCAGGAAGACTTTGAAATCCATTCCCAGGGAAATTCAATATATAGGTACATCTAATTTGTCATGTACATGTCTTTAATATCTTTAATCAAAATCATTAGAGCTATTTTTAATAAAAACTATATTTTTGCGAATATTTCCATCGGTGGAGATTTTCTCGGAAATCTTCGCGTTGCATTTTTAAGTAATATTGAACTTAAATATCGTTTCGTTTCACACCTGCGTGTGCAGACAATTTTGTAAAAAATATTTTCTTTTTGGATTTAGGGGTGGTTCAATACATATATATATATATATTTTTTTTTTGAAATCGCGGCATACATTTTTGCTTGAAATACAATATTTAGCCTACTTATTGAACGTAGTAGAGAAAGTAAAACTAACGCAAACATTTAAATATAGATGGTTGTTTGTGGAACAAAACCTGATTTTAAATCTACGGTTTGCATCTCTAGAAGATGCTAGATTTAAATATAAAAAAGCATAAATACAATCGTATGTTGTTTTTTTTCTGAAAACCGTCTTTTATTAAGAATCAGAATATTTCAAAACATGTATTGCTGATGAAATATCAATTACGAACTTTCAGGTCAAATGCTAGTTCTCCTAGCTTACTACTTGGTCGACAGAGATGTGTTATCTAATTGAAATCACCTAACATTTTATATTACATACTACCCCATATGGGACCGATTATAAAGAAATACAAATACAAAGTCTCTATATCTGCTGTATGATTTAGATTATAATATTGCCTTATTAAATGGTCATTCAAGTAAATTGGCATAGTTAAATTAAAGAAGGAACTAAAAATTAATGTATCGTAATTTGCAGCTGCAAGTTTTGTTCGGAAGAGCATCTCAGTTTGCCAAGATATGATAAAGTCGTATGCAAACTCAAAAACGAACAATGTTTATTCTTGTGCTCAAAAGAAACAAGGTGAAAATATCTCCTGCTGTAAACCAACATTTTATGGAAAAACATCTGTTAAATATCATTTTTAAAAGATATTTTAATAAGATTTAGATACCACATGTAAGACATATGACAAAAAGACTGTAAATTTGAATTTATTGGGGAGAGCTCGTGAAATACTCTTCATTCTTGGTGAATTTAATACAACAAAGAAAAACATAATTACATAAAAATTGAGATTAAACGATTTGTAACAAGGTCTCTTCTTGGTATATCAATGGTTTACAAAATATTTGTTTTCAAATTTTATTTTTCGTACGATCTGTAAAGTAATAAAATAAAGAATAGTGGGGAATAAAAGTTACTTCATAGTACAATGGGAGAATTAATGGACACTAAAAATGTGAAGATATAAAGAAGAGCCAAAGTTTTGAATGAATACTTGCCCGAACTAATTGAAAATAGAAAGGAAACCAATATAAAACTTATTAACAACAAAAAAAAAAAAACGAGGGAAAATTAAGAGCAGCTGAAGCTTAAACATTTACACAAACGTTACACAGATGACACTGTAAGCTAGATATATGAGATGTGAGACAATGTACATTATCAAACAAGATAAAGTATTTTATTTCATAAGTAATACAATTTAGAAAGGAAAGAGAAAGAAAAACCACGGATTACCTCCAAAGAAGTATCAGAAAAATGTTTCAAAGGTTTATGAACCAATGAGGAAATTGAAATAAACAAAATCGATTACTGTTTATTGGAGATAGTATTGAAATAGACGAGATAAAAGAAATCATAGTAAAAACGAAGGTTTTAAAGCTCGCAAAGGAGACAATATAAGAACTAAAATAATTAAATTTGCACCGAAGAAGTTTCAGGAACGCTTTTTCCTTCAATATTTGGTGTAGAAAAGAAAGTAAAAGCAATATTTAAAACAGGAGACAGACGGATGCAATAATCCTAGGTGAACCATCAGGGCTTACAAAACGAAGAAGTTCCATAGGCAACTCTAAAACAAAAAGTTCCCTTAAAACAAATAATGCAAAACAATTGGCGGAATTTACTAGAAACTAGAAAATATGGTATATACATTAAACTAATTATAAAGGACTTTAACAAAGACACCAACAAAATGTCTTTCAGAGGTTTATACCTCCACGTCTGAAACAAGGGTTAGTATTTAATTCTTTGGTTTTGAAATACCATACACTAGGAGTAGCTAATCTGTACACGGAATAGTAAACGTCTTTAATTATATAGCTGAAACTTTAAAAAATAATACATGCCCAGACTCAAACTTATGGTTTATACCAATACTTTATTCTGCATCTGGATTTGAAACCTGTCTCAATACAAACCAAAATTTACAAAAATTCATGCATCAGAAATGAAAGTTGTAGCAGGATATACGAAACATTTGCGAAGAACTAAAATTAGAGGAATCAACAATCACAACAAAACATTTAAATATACAGGCTGTTTCAAAACGACAGCAAACGAGGATAGCAGTCGATTAGCTTACACTTTGACTTGCCCGAAACTTGATGTCGCAACTTTCAAACCTCGCTATTTAAAGTTTTATGGTGTTTAAAAATCGCACACATTTGGGATTAGGCAGCGAAGGAACAACGGTTGTCATACGCCACATAAACAACCTCAGAACGTGTTATACCAAACACATAACAAAACCCACATGCTACATTTTCCATTACTAAAGGTGACCAGTGCCGCGCCGGCATGTCTATCAAACCACGCCTACACCACGCGACTGGGACCTTCGCTACCAACCGGCAACTCTGTTGGAGTGGGCCAGGCACGTGCCATTTGTTTATGTACGACTGTCTATTCCATGGTGATTTTATGGCAGTTTTTGTATGCGCCGAATTTAGAGATTAAAATTATATTCACGTATCATGTACGGTATGACCAACAAGGTCCATATCTTCGTTTGGTGTCGTTTAGAAACATCCTGTGTGTACCTACTTGGTAGTCACATTTGAACAGAATGCAAAACAACAGGATATCCAAGGCAGCCAGGTAGATAAAAGAAATTATGGTATCAGGAAATTGACCCCCAGCTGCTTGAAGCACAAATCGTAAAATAGATGACCTCTATACAATATGTGTAAAGCCCTTTGAAAATATGCGATTCTTCTTTTATTCAAATGGAATCATTTTTGAAAAATCCCTTGTGATATAAAGCTATTCGTTTTGTGCATGTTTTGTGAATGCAACCTCGTCATATTAATTTTGAACTCAGGGAATGCCTATGCAAACAATTTTTGTGAACAGTAGACAGTGGATAAAATAATTCTCTATGTCAATATTGTATTATATCGGGAATAACTGTACTATATCATGTGACCAAACTTCCCTATTTGATGAGTAAAGATATCCCTTCGTGTTTTAAAAGAGTTGTAGAACTCAGCGGGTCTAGTTGAGTTAAATCCTCTAAGTGGGGAACTGGCTGACTGACCTTCGTTTTACCCCACTTGCTTATCAGCAGAAGCGGTGAGCGGGGGTATTGGAAGGGGTATAACGAACGTCACACAGATATTCCACAATGACCAGGTTTAACCTGAAATATTTCTTGAGTTCTGCAACTCTTAAACGCTCTTCAAACATACACTTGGGCCACCTAGTATGAAATTTCTTGAATGTCTTTACTTTTTACATACATGTTATGAGATCCACTCCGCCATCTGTAATATAATACAAGGTTTATTAATACTAAATAACTTCGGGAGTTTGTTTGAGAATATAGAATAATTATTGCACCTATTGCAGGTAATTGTGGCATACAATTAATGAAGTGAACAGCTAATGTGGAGAACATATTGTTGACATCTCCTTAGGACAGGTTATGTACTACATGGAGGAAATGTACACATTACTATGCTATCGTAACGGACTCTGAAATACCTTAGGTCGATCAGACCAACATGGTGTCTCTTTATTTTACTAATGAAATAAATTCATAGCTGCTTTTTGATCTTGGGTGTACAGTAAGTAGAAGATCTTTTATATTCCAAACAAAAAGTTGATGCTGATAATTCACGGGAAATATTTCTTTTGAGGCCTTTTGAATCCAAACAAAAAGTATTTAAGAAAATGTTCTGTGCCCTATGTCTGTGACAGCATAGCTGGAAAAATATCGATTAAATACTAAACTTAACAATTACATTTCAGCATCTTCCAAGAACATTCAAAATAATCTTTCCAACACTAACTACCCTTTGCATTCAACATTTTAAGACAAATTTTATTTCCGTAAAATTGGCTGTAACGATTTTGCACCAAACACCATATGTGTAGGATATGTTTATGATCTATCAAACGAATATCTTGAATTTTCGTGGAATAGTTTCTGAAAATTCAAGACATACATTTTATTTGGCACATACATTTCTTTAATATATGGTATTTTAATCTGAATCGTTACAGCTATTTTGAGAAAATCAATTTTGTTTTTCATGTAAAGAGTAGTTTTTTTGGGGGGGGGTGATTTTCATCAAAATCTTTGCGTCGCATCCTTGGAAGATATTAAATTTAAATGCCAAGTTTGGTATTTTACCAACTTTTCGTTTTTGAATTATCACACAGTTGAAATACAAAAGGAAAAGAAAAAGTATCGAATTTTTGGGTGTAATACAACACCTTTTCTACCAACTATGTATATTGTACATACGTGCTAGATAAAGTAATAAAAGTTTTTATTTATATTTGATTGCCTTTGGCACTATATTATATTGTTTTAAGTAGTCGCTCTCTTCGTAGCAAACAAAAGAAGGTAGGACTAGAGAGCTGTGTAGTTTGGTTTTTATCCCAAAGTACAAATTGCTTGGCACCTCCCCCATCTTGCTAACACCGCATTTCCTGCAGCACAACAAGGATTACCGGCTGTTATCTTATCTCCAGTACAGCGTTTGTAAGAATCATCATCACTTGCAGCTTGCGTTTCCTTCTCTTTTATTTGCAAACTATGGCCTGGGTCATGGAGCGAGTGTATGCTAATCCTTGGCTAGTTGTACTCTTCCGCTTGTAACAAAATTACGGCACTTCCCATTCATATAACACTTTAATAAACAGCTCTAAAGCGTTACACCTCAAAACATAAATGATTTATTAAATGCAGATGTTTGAATAACTGATGACTTTCTACAACATTATTAAAACAACATGTTAGGTTTTCTACTCCGAATTGTATAACGGAGGCCGAGCTGTTAGTTACAGTTCTTTTTTGTTTCATTTATATAGCCCCCTTTAACATCTAATGCCACATCGGGGGCTTCGTTGTCTGTAGGTTCTTCTACGTGGGTTTAAATCTTTTATTTTCCTCATACACGCACACATTCATATTTTCAGACTGTGTGGGGACAGGGAATAATTTTGGTTAAAAAAACATTCTCCGCCACAATCGGGAATCGAACCATGGACTTTCGAGTGAGAAGTTAGCTCGCTGAACACTCGACCACGGCGGCAGTCCTTTTATTTCTTCTATACTTAGAAAGCTAAGCTAGAATTATTTTATTTTTTACAGAAGCAGAGTTACAAATTTCTCTGAAAATGCACATTTCAAAGCCACGCTAATACGTTATTTTCAAACTTGCTCTCTGTCATTTATTAGAGGATATTACAAACTCTGCTTACGTAAGCATATTGCTTTTTCTACCTCGTATATACGAGAATCATCCAGAAACTGACAGACAATTTGGCATAATTAAACAACAACGAAAGTTATAAAAACAAAACTTTATTTACAAAGTTGTAGTACTTTAGTCTATTTTATCACGTCCTCATCATTTCTATCAATGCAGATGTATTATTTCACCGACAAAGATATGAGCCAACATGTCACTGTCACTTTGATGTCTTCATCGGTTGGGAAATCTTTTCTATCCAAAAATTTATGTTCAGTTTCCAAAGTGAAACACCGGTTTTTCTTAATTCTTTTATCAATATTTGCTTTCAACTCCTCCATAACAACTGATAACGGTGTTTATCGTACACACCCTTTCTTCCTTTATTACTGGTAAACTGTGCCCCATTTCCTCACTGAAGATTCAGTTATTGCATTATCACCATATTCTTGCATTAAGTGCCTATAAAATGTGATTGGCCGAACATTTCTTTACCAGTAGAAAGTATAACTTCGCCATTGAAAAACTGGTACCATGTGTTAGCAAATGTCTTGACAATGTAGATTACGTGTAGAAATACAGTAAGGTACTGTAATTTTGTGAATAATGTTTTGTGTTGATATCGTTCGTTATCCTTTAGTTATACCAAATCGTCTGTTACTGGATGGACCTCGTATTACTTATGTAGAGAAGGTACTGCATTCCACCCAAACATTCAATAACGAGATTTCACTACCAGTGCACGTTTTATGATCCATTATATCCATTAAAAGTATACTTAGGACCGTGTATGTGCGCATGGGTTTGTGTGTGTGTATCTACAGCATAACTCAAAATCTAAATGTTGGATGACAATGGATTACTTTCCAGCGAAGAAGTATAAATTTTAATCCAGAAGAGTAATCATCAAATATTTTTAGCTGAAATGCTCCGGAAGCAATGTGAAATTACAAGGTACCTGGTAAAAGTTCTCAGACGTCCGCAGACCTGCTGGATGATGACATTGGATTACTTGTCGAAATGCAACAGTCCAAGAAACTTCCAACAACATTCTAGCGAAGAAGTATAAACAATAGACGTCCAGAAAAGTACAAAATGAAACCTTTGTTTTTAATAGTGCTTCTTAATAACCATCAAACTATTTAATTATGTTACATTTTTCGAATATTTTGATTTCTTCAAAAATGGTGCTAATGATTTTTATTAAAGTACCATACGTTCATTACATATAAAACCTATTTATTGAATTTTCTTACGATAGGCCCTGAGGATCTCTTCATTCTGGATCACTTCTGCATGACTGGTAAATCGTAAGAGCTAGACAAAACTTTGCACAAAAAAGTAAATCTCTTTAATAAACACAATCTATGTCCAATATATTTTTGTAGAGTTAAGCATTTCCGAAATATTTCTGGTATTTTGTTTCAGTTTTAAAGCATTTAAGCTTTTCTCGTACTAGAAGCCCTTATTCGTTTCATATCTCTTTTATTTTATCATGGCCGTTCATAGAGAGCCGAATTTAAATTGTTTCACATAGTGACGATCTTTTAAAGTATTTGAATATCACTTTGTATTCTTTTATTTACCTTCTGCTTACAAGAAAGCAAATAACAGGAACATTTCTGCTAATGTTTATCTGGATTAGCATAATATAGATAAAATAATACACTTTTATAGGAATAGTTTGTCTGCGAAAGAGGTTGGTAAAGTGAATGGATGAGGGAATGAGATTTTATGCACTAATAGATAGATGCAGAATCGTTAAAGTTATTTTCCGCGACGATATTTACACAAAAGGAAATTTAGAAACCAACGCATGAATATTTTGTCTGCAATAATAATATAAAATATACTCTAAGGTAATAAGTATAATACTTTTGAAACCTTAATATACATCTTTGTAGGGTAAAAGGGGGACACTTCGCGCGCTGCGACCTATGCAGGTATATTTTGGCTAATACCTCCCAGGAGGGGGGGGGACGAGGCCAAAGAATCATAGAAGGCCACAGGCCATAGGCAGATAGGTCATCGGAGTCACGCAGAAATCGGTAACATTCATACACCACGAACCTGAAAGATGAGATTAGAAACAGAATGAAGGGGAAATGATACAAAGGAAAATCGTGGTAAAAGAAAGAAGAATTCATGAATCAGATGCCTGATCGCTGGGGATGGAACCAGGATCTTATGAATGTGAGCCGCAACCAATACCACAGCACCGCCTTGCTTGGTATAACTTTTTCATGTCGAACATTATCCAAAGGAACTATCGCAAATGAAAGTGAATGAATATTTTATACCATTTAAATTGTTCCGTACTCATCCATATCTGCGTCTTCATAATTAAGATTTCCAAAAATAAATTTTGAAATAATGAATTTTTATTACTGCTCGCATCATTTTCAAATAACCATTTTGGGTACGGAATCAACTATCAAACAATTGACTACAGTATAGTAAACTATAGTACCTTAGTAAGCCACTGTATTGAATGAATAGGTGTATTTTATTTAAATACCAGCATACATACACTGATCTTCATCGATCGCACGAACCCACATGCTATTGCAATACGCAAAATAGTAAATAATATTAAAAACAAAAAATGGAAAAGGTGAACACGAAAATAAAAATACAGCATCTTAAATTTCCAATATAAGCCGTATTCCAATGTTTTAATGTACCTTATTGTAGTAGACAAATATATAATATACGCACAGAATACTAACACCACAACAAAACAATGATCGAAAAGAATACATTATATATAAACCAATTACAATCACTTTTAGCTCTTTTTATCGCCACCCTCTAAAGTTTCGCCTTAAGAGAAACTTATACTTTCCCTTTGGGTCTTCCATGACTGCCAGTAGCGTCCAACATGCTTCTAACTCTCCATTCGCAGTGGTATAAGGTCGAGGTAAATACTTTTCCCTCCATTCCTCCGTACCCCTATATCTTGCCAACTCATAGTCGACGACTCTTCCTGCTCGCAAACAGAGCATTTCATTTTCATTTTCATTTTTATTTGTCTAAAAGCACTATACAGGCATTGACATAGTCTGTTAAAAGCAGTACAATAACCTTGTCATAATAAATTACAAAACAAGATCACAAAATTTATCATTAAAATATTCATGTATAGAATAAAAAGGATGTTTGACTAACCATGTATATATTCTGGACTTAAAATTCTGCATGTTTAAACATTTAACACTATCAGGCAAGTTATTATACAGCTTAATACCTAAGTACTGATAACTATTCTGAGATTTTGTTAGTCGATAATATGGAATGTTTACATTGGACCTATATCTAGTACTATAGCTATGAATATCCATCCTCAAAATATGTCTATGACAAGAAGCATGTATATATACTAAAGTATCTAAAATATAAAGATTATAAATAGTTAAAATGCCTAACTCAATAAATAGGGGTCTACATGGGGTCATATAGGAACATTTTTTAACTATCCTAATAATTTTCTTTTGAAGACAAAAAATGTCATTTACTTTGTTAGCACCACCCCAAAGAATTAGGCCATATCTGATTACAGACTCAAAGAAAGCAAAATACATACTTCTCACGTATTCAATTGGGATAGAATCTCTCAAATTACGAATTAAAAATATAATGCTAGACAGTCTCTTTTTTAAATATTCAATATGGGTGGTCCACGATAATTGGTTATCAATATATACACCTAGGAATTTAGTACTTGTCTGATACTGTAATGCTAAGTTGTCTGTTATCCTTTTTAAAGTGAATAAAACAGAGATAGTCTTGGATTTATTTAAAAATAAACTATTAGCTTCAAACCATTCCGAAGCTTTAGACATTATAGCTTTATAGTGATTATTCAATTCATTTGGGTCATTTCCATTTGATATAAAAGTAGTATCGTCTGCAAACATTATGGTATCTGTAGGTATATTACTTGGTAAGTCATTAACTGCAATTAAAAATAGCAATGGGCCCAAAACAGAACCCTGCGGGACACCACTTGCTATGTGGGACATAGATGAACATTCACTATTTACATAAACCAATTGTTTTCTACCAAATAAATAAGATTTAATGAGATTCAATTGAGTATTTTGTATGCCATAATAAGAAAGCTTTTCTAATAAGATATTATGATCAATGGAATCAAAAGCCTTACTCAAGTCACAAAAATTAGCTAATACATATTCACCACTTTCAAATGAGGAATGTATTATATCGACCAAACTTTGTATTGCTGCAGTAGTATTTCTACCTTTAGAAAAGCCATATTGATTTTTGTTAAACAAGTCAAAGTTTTTGAAAAAAGTATTTATTTGCTCAAACATAATGTGTTCAAAAATTTTTCCAATTACAGGAATGAGAGATATTGGCCTATAATTTGCAGCTTCATATGCACTTCCTTTTTTATACACAGGAATTACTTTAGCAATTTTCAGGCAATCAGGAAAAATTCCTTCTTGCAAACAAAGATTAACGCAATGTGTAAGTGGGTAAATAATTACGTCAATAATCCTCTTTAAAAAATTGTTTGACATATCATAAATATCAGTACTTCTAGAACTTTTTAAATTAGATACAATTTCTAATATTTGATTGGCAGTAATGACTTTCCAGAAAAAGACAGCATTTGCAGTTGCACAATTTTTTAAAAGTACATCATGTGTCGTCCTACATACATTAATTTTTGATTTAGTAGTTTCCACAGAATTTATAAAATGTTGGTTAAATGTCTCAGCAGATACTGGAATGACAGGTCTACTATTTCCACAATTTCTTGATTTATTAATTAGGCACCAAGCAGTTTTACTTTTATTTCTTGAATTCTGTATCAAACTAATATTTTTCATCATTTTATTCTCTTCTAGTTTTTGTTTATAGAATTTCCTGTTTAGATAATATCTTTGCTTAGCCACTTCAGAACCTGATTGTTTAAATATATCATAATAAATCCTAAGCCTGATTCTAAGCTGTTTTAATTCATCAGATAAATGAATCTTGTTTCCAGAGTAAACTTTTTTGTTCATTGTACACTTTTTATAAAAACACAAATTAAAAATGTCATAGATTATATTAAAAAAGGCATTAAAAATATTTTCTGCAGTATAGTGCATACTACTAAAATATATATCCCAGTCGATTTGTCCAACAATATTAATAAATTTATCATAATTACTAGAAGAAAAATTTCTGTAACTTAACATTTGTTTATTACTTTTTAATATGTCATTAAAATCGCTTTTAAAGCAATGAAACCATAAAGCTAAATGGTCAGAAAAATAAAAATTCTGAAGTTCAACTGTACAGTCAAGCTTAGAAAAATTGCTTACTACATTGTCCAGGCAAGCTTTGTTTCTTGTGGGTTTGTCATTATGATAATTTAGCCCAAACTGGCACAATAGGTTCTTAAAATTAACTACGGTATTTCTGTCAGCTGTAATATCAAAATCAGAGTTAAAATCACCTCCAATAATAGCTTTATAACCTGACCATTTAGTTAAATATACTAAAAGCTCATTTAATTTGGTTAAAAATATAGTCGTATCACCATTAGGTGTACGATATATATTAACAACAATAGTTTTAACACTATCTGCTATCAAAACACAAACTTCAAAATGCCTATCACAGCAAAAGTCTGACATGTCCAGGCTCCTACAGGCAATATTGCATACTGCAAAAATTAAAGTTCCCCCATGTGTTTGGTGAGATCTTGTATAAGAACAAACTCTATTGTAACCAGCAATATTAATTAACTGAATTGAGGCATCATTCAGCCAGTGTTCACAAATACAAACAAAATGGCATGTTTTATTTACCAGAAAGTCCATAAGAATATTTATTTTACCACTTAAGCCTTGAATATTCAAAAACAGCAAAGTCAAAAAAGTATTACGCTTCGATAATTGCATACTGGTTTCTTCTGAGCTTAAGTTTGAGGCGGAGATTCCTGTGTCCGCCTTCCGTATAAAAAACGACGTACACATGCACCATTTGGCCAGAATTTCGGATCAAATGCAGTATCAAGATGGTGTTCATAGATATCAACCTTAAACGATGCATATAAATCAGGATACCTTGAATTCAGCTTTTCACATTTAACTTCTGGAAAGCTTGGTTTCAAATAATTTAATAACTGCTCAGAGCACGTTTCAGGCGAGAGCCTGCATACGTGCAAGGATATAGTCTTAAGTACACCTTTCAAACTCAACTCGCTATTTTCATTTGTATTACTACCTACTATCACTGGGCGTTTGGATTTTCTTCCAATAACTCTTGACCATACCTCTTTATTGCTAGAATTAATCGAGCTATTCATTTTACCAGCATTATTTGACACTTTAGATTGGCCTTTATTCGGCAACCCATTAGAATCTGACCCCATTTCACCACTTTGTAGTTCACTGGCAATAACACATGAATCATTATCACCACTTTCAGTAATATGATTCTCATACCATTATCGTCAATGATTTTTATCATCCACCATGCTCCTAAGCTAATCCAAGCGAGTCCCTGTCTGTTTTAGTTATAGCTGTAAAGTTGGCAGCATGGATTTCCTATTTGATGATAAATAAGTTCATAGCATTCAAAATCTTCTCGGGCTTCTAACTTGGCTTGATACCAACGTTTCGAAGTTCACCCTGAAGACGAGGAAGATGCACTTCTTCGAAACGTTGGTATCAAGCCAAGTGTTTACCTGGTTAGAAGCTCGAGAAGATTTTGAATTAATACGTCACCAGGAAAGCTTCAGTTCTTATTTTAAGTTCATAGAAATTGTGTTATTGATAATTAAGGACTAAACGATCGTACAAAAGATTGTGTGCAATATACATGATTCGACTCAACACAACTCAAATTTTTCGATCCTCTACTAATGCACTTCCCATTATCATATGCAAGAGAGCTATGATCTTCCGCTGCCAAATCTTCCTTCTTCCCTATATATAGATAAATTCTGAATAGCAAAAGATTCGGTAATTTATTTTCATCAGAAACGAGTTAATGTTTCGTGGTTTCATAATGGACAACAGTTGCTACGCAAAATAGTTACATAAGTGAATATCAATGTTGAGTAACAGCTAAATTTGCCGATTTGTTGTCAATATTTTACTGAGGATACTTCCGGATTACGCACACCTCAATGTCTTGTTAGATAACGCGCTAATGTCAATTGCAGTTTTGCAGTGTGTTTGACGTCTTTGTTAGGTGGAGTGATATCTACAAGTGGAGCTTCAATCGGAAAACTATGTCCTTTCTCCATTGTACTTGGTAGACATGAGGAACTATTGCATTCCATCCAAACTTTATACCCAGATTTTGCTAGAAAAGATTTTGAAGTTCCCGAGCATTTTTATAAAAATCTGATGTGTTACATTCACATGCCTTTCTCTAGCTGCTCTACAAAACTCCTACAAAAGATTCTTCTTCTTTGTACACAATACTAATCAAGATAAATGTTAGCAGAATGTTATTATTTAGTTCCTTATAAGTAGAAGGGCACAAGGAAATGCACTATGCTAAAAAGATTGTCAAATGTTTTAAAAGCTATCGTTATACGATTGTCATTGCAAATCGCTTCTTTGCTTGGCCAGGAGTAGAACAAAAGAAAAACAGACACTTTGTGGGTGAGAAAAGTTTAAGTGCTTTACAATTGAAACCAATAACCGTTTTCGAGATATTCCTTGTTATCTCCACAACAAAAACGTAAACGACAAATTGTGTGTTTTGTCATGAGATACATTTTTTGTGTGGTACGTTTTTTTCTATCTCTTACAGTTTAGCAGTTAAGCAAAATTCAGCAAAATTCATCCAGAATAAAGAGGTCTTCAGAGGCTATTCCTAAAAAATTAGAGATATATATTTAATTTCGGACATAATTAGCTTTAATATACGGGATTTTAATCAAAATCGTTGGAGCCATTTTTAAGGAAATAAAAATTTTTGAATTTTTTTCCATGTAAAGGGTAGTTTGTGGTGGGGGGGGGGGGGGGGGAGTTTTTTTAAAATCTTCGAGTCGCATCCTTGGAAAATACTAAACTTAAATGCCAAGTGTGGTATTTAACGGTATTTTTGTTTTGGGGCTATGCTGTCCACAGGCACACACAGGCATACATACATACATACATACATACATACATACATACATACATACATACATACATACATACATACATACATACATACATACATACATACATACATACATACATACATACATACATACATACATACATACATACATACATACATACATACATACATACATACATACATACATACATACATACATACATACATACATACATACATACATACATGCATACATGCATACATGCATACATGCATACATGCATACATGCATACATGCATACATGCATACATGCATACATGCATACATGCATACATGCATACATGCATACATGCATACATGCATACATGCATACATGCATACATGCATACATGCATACATGCATACACATAGACACACACACGGAACTTTTTCTAAAAAGGCTTTTTTCGGACTTAGGGGACCCCAAAACATATATTTCCGGTGAAATCTCGGTATCGAAGTTTTGGGTGCATTGCAATACCTTTTCTATCCCTATGTACATTGTTCATATGGGGCTAGAGAAAGAAAAAAACGTATATTTCCAAAATAGCGCAGTATAACTTAAAAAAATCTGATGTGTTCCATTCACATGACTTTCTCTATATCTCTGCAATAAATTATTTTCAAATAGCTTATGCTTCTATTTACTTCCTGCTAATCGAGAAAAAATTAACAAAAATAGTCTTATTTCTTACTTCCTTGAAAGTAGAAGCGAAATAAGGGAGTACCTTAGGTTAAAGTGATAGTCAAAAGCTGGTTGCTATACGACTGATTTTGCCTTAGTATGGACACGAGTTCACAAAGTCCTGTATGAGAAAAATATAAGTTTTTATAGCTTAAAACAAAAACAAGGGATATCTAAAAAAACAATCAACTCAACGAAAAAAATGTATACAACAGAAATTGTGTGTTTTAATGTGCTCTACATTTTTTGTGTGGTAAGTTTTTGTCTCTCTCTTACGGTTGAACACTTATGCAAAATTCCGTAAAATTCACTCAGAATAAAGTAGTCTTCAGAGGCTATTCCCAGAAAATTCAAAATATACATTTTATTTGTCAGGTAAATATCTTTAATATATGATATTTTAATCAAAATCGTTAGAGCCATTTTTTAGAAAAACATCATTTTCGAAAAAAGTTCCATGTAAAACTAAACTTAAATACCAAGTTTGGTATTTTACCGACTTTTCGTTTTTGAGTTATCGTGTTCACAGACACATGGGCACACTGACACACTGACACACGGACACACACAAGGATCTTTTTCTGAAAATACTCTTTTTGGATATAGGGAACCCTAAAACATATATTTTCGGTGAAATCTCGGTATCGAATTTTTTGGTGGAGTGCAATACATTCTCTATACACTATGATGTACATACTGCGTATAGAGTAAGTAAAAATCTTACGTGTTACATTCACATGACTTTCTCTATATCTCTGCAACAAATTATTGTTAAAAAGCTTATGCGTCTATTTACTTAATGCTAATCAGGAAAAAATTAGCCGAAACAGTCTTATTACTTGTTTCCTTGTAACTAGAAGCGAAATAAGGGAGTACCATAGGTTAAAGTGATAGGCAAAAGATGATTGCTATGTGACTGAAGTTTCTTTGTTTGTATGGACAGGAGTTCACAAATTCCCGTATTATTTTCAAAGGTGAAACTAAAAACAAGAAATATCTTAAAAACCGATCAACTCCATGAAAAAAATGTTTATAACATAAATTGTGTGTTTTAACGTGCTCTACATTTTTTGTGTGGGAAGTTTTTGTCCATTTCTTACCGTTTAGCAGTTATGCAAAATTCCGTAAAATTGATCCAGAATAAAGTAGTTTTAAGAGGCTATTCCCAAAAAATTAAAGATATGCATTTTATTTTTCCGGTAAATATCTTTAATATACGATATTTTAATTAAAATTGCTGGAGCCATTTTTAAGAAAATAAAAATTTTGGAAACTTTTTCCATGTAAAGGGTAGTTTGGAGTGGGAGGAATATTCTCAAAATCTTCGTGTCGCATCCCTGGAAGATACTTAACTTAAATACCAAGTTTGGTATTTTACGGACATTTATTTTTGAGTTATCGTGTTCCAGACACATGGACATTTTTGTGATAATGCTTTTTATGGATATAAGGGACCCTAAAACATATATTTTCGGTGAAATCTCGTTCTCGAATTTTTGGGTGGAGTACAATACCTTCTCTATACACTATGCACATAGTGCGTGTAGAGAAAGTAAAATTAAAAGTGGAATAAATAAACTTGGTATTGATACCGTATTTATGGTCATTTAACTTATAATTCTGTAAAGAAATAATGGAAAAGTAGAGAAATAATTGCGATAAACAATTTATTATATTAAATCAACGAAAATACACAGGTACATCAGTTACAATTATATTATAGGTATATAAATTATTAGTGAAGCATACTATTGAATGAGAACAAATTAGACTTTTATTGATAGGTAGAAGTCATTGGTAACAATCTGTGATTCAAATGGTGAGGTAATTAAATTCCGCAAAGTTCAGTAAATAAAGAGAAAGATCAGTTCAGAGAATCTATATTTTTGGAAGTTTTAAAAGTTTTTAAAAGACGTTTCAAATCGCACGCTCACCGTTTCAAGCAATTATCGTGGAACAAGAGTCCTTAAAATTAGCAAAGAGTAGAGAATACTAACAGAAATGTGAAGAAAAAAGTTTTAACATTTCGCACTATAGAGCATAGGAATAAGGTGAAAATAGTTTTATGAAGGCGGGACTTAGGTTAACATAAGGACATATATTTGTAAAAGGCAGTTACTCTTTGACTATAACGCCTCTTGCTATTCTGCCACAGTCACCAATGTGGTGTATGTCTAATTGCAGATTTACAAGTGGTTATACTAGTAGTGCTGTATTGGATTTCAGCTGGTTTTGGTAACTAGTTTAGTTATTGTTAAGGTCTTAATAGTCTGTAGATTACAGATTTAATACGAGGCAGTTATTATTTCTCTTTTATAAATTCACAAGCAGTTAATTATTTATTTTCGGGAACTCGTTCCAGATAAAACTTATATTAATGTTAATAATAATATTCTTAAAATGTATGTGGTGTGGTAAATTCTCGCCATACCCATGTATATCTTGTGAGATAGATTGCATAGCTTACCGCTAGCTGGCAGCAGAAATATCGTTATATTTTTCAAGCTCAGTATCTTCCATGTATACGACAAGAAGATTTTTAGAAAAATCTCACATGGGAATTAATAGCATTAGATATTTGAGGATCTCGATATGACTTATGTTTTAATAATTGCTCAAGGTTTAAGTTCTATAATAGTCTATTGTTTCTCAAACTAAGTTTATATAGAATATTTTTATAAAATGTTTATTTTTAGTTAGAATAATATATTTAAGCTATTTAATGTTTTACAAATAAAATGAAATTTTCTGTGAACAGCCTACGGAGTTATACAAATGTAACTCAAGGTATAATCCGTAATGAAAATGATTGAAATATAAAAGCTTCCTACACATAAATGGAGATAATCAAAAATACAAAATATATATCAATTGATTATGTTTGTGTTTCTGTATCTATTAGTCGTTTCGAAAATTATCCTTGCTCTCTATTTGATTTTTGAAATATTTTATTCTTTTTTGGGGTTCATCGCCATTCCTTCGGTTTTCTTTGTTGTTCCTTTTAAATGTTTGAATATCGTCACAGCTTCCTTTAACTATCGTTCTGGTTATTTTATTTACTTATTTATTTTACATCACTTTAACGACTAGGTTATAAAGCGTCAGAACTGATCCGTAAGATATCTTGTTGACGGTATATGGTGGACGACAGCCTTTTAAGGCCATACCCTCTTCACTTAACGCCAACAACATGATGTTAAAATACCGTTCTATCTAGGTACAGCTAGTCTTCTTTTATCCTTCTTTTACGTGCCAGGAAATGCATTTTGAAACCATTTCTGTAAGCCTTCATCTTGATTCACATGGCAGAGACAGAAAAAAGATAATTTAGAAGAGTAAGTTGCAGAAAATACACACTATTAAGAATAATATGTAGATAAAGCTATATGGATGTAACACATAATTATTTTGTCAGCATTGATATTATACTCATGAAATGGGCATCTATTTTATACTCAGGTCCAACTTGATTGCGCAAAAAGAAGAGTGAGTTACTCACAATTCACAGAGGTTTGTCTGCAATATGCAATACATCTCAGCATTGAGGGAACATATTCGTAACGCTAAATCAAGTATTTGAAAGCAAGCGTGAGCTCTTTTAGGCGAATTTCCGTGTATGTATGTGTGTCTGTCTGTGCGTGAACAGCATAACTCAAAACGAGTAGTCGGTTAACCTGATACCTAAAAGTTCAGTATCTTCAAAAGATGCGAAATGGCGATTTTTAGGAAATCCCCCTCCCCCAACTACCCTTTACCAGGAAATTATTTTGAAAGTCTCCATTTTTTCAAAAAAGGGTTTAACGATTTTGATTAAAATACCATGCACTAAAAATATTTTTTCAAATAAAATATATCCTTTTAATTTTCGAGAAATAACCTGTGAAGTCCTCCTCATGCGAAATAATATTGTATAACTATCAGGTCTTAAGCCATAGACGATTAATACACAAGAAAGTAAATTTCTTTAAAACACTCCATTTAGATATCTGTAATTAACGGTTCAGTGTTCGTCTCTGAAATGTTTCTATAGGGTTTATGCTTTAAATTCAATAGGTTCTTATTCGAATCTCGGCAAGAGTGAGTTACCCGGAAAATTTGTTTTCTGAGATTTTCCCTTATCTTGCGAAGGTGAAAGTCGAGCAATTGTAAGTTCAATACAATCCAAACTCCTTGGAGCACCATTTCAGCCAGTTGTGCAGTTGTTTCTCGCGATTGCATGGAAAGAGTATGGATTTTTTACCATCATATAGCATCCAATTCTTAAAGCATTTGACTCACTGCTCTCTTTGCATCTATAACCAAATTTATTAGAAGGTATTACTGCAAAGCTTTATATCAATTAAAATTATCTAGATGGAAAAATAAGCTTTCGGATAAATATTTTGTGTACTCACAATTAAACGATATAAAGCATAAAAAATAATGTGAATGTAACATAATATTTTTTCCAACAACAAAATTTAGAGGGAGAATGCGTTACAAAAATTTACGAGACAAAACTTTCGATTTATGTAAAATTTTTCTGTTTCCTGTGATTTTTACTTTATCGACTTAGCCAAAGAAAGTACTTCACCCAAAGTTTTTGAATTGTTCCATTCACATGACTTTCTTTACATCTCTGCAACAAATTATTGTTAAAAAGCTTATTCTTCTATTTACTTCATGCTAATCGAAAAAAAAATTACAGAAATGGTCTTATTACTGCGTTCCTTGTAAATAGAAGGAACATAAGGAACAATAGGCTAAAGAGATAGTAAAACATTTTAGAACTGGTTGCTTTGTTTTTATGTCGAGGAGTTGAGATTGAGCAAAGTATTTTAAAACTGACACAAACAACAAGGAATATTTTAAAAACAGTAAAATTCACGAAAAAATGTATAAACCATAAATTGTGTGTTTTAACATACTCTACATTTATACTGAGTAAGTTTTTTCTTTCTCTTACAGTTTACTACTTATGCAAATTTCCGCAAAATGTATGCTATTTAGATGTTTTCAGAGGCTATTCCCAGAAAATTCAAGATACACATTTTATTTGTCATCTAAATATCTTAAATATAAGGTAGTTTAATCAAAATCGTTAGTTGCTTTTGAGAAAATCAAAAGTTTTGAAAATCTTTCATGTAAAGAATAGTTGTGTTGGGGGAATTTTCATTAAAATCTTCGTATCGTGTCCTTGCTGGATACAAGCTTGAATGCCAACGGACTTTTCGGTCCTGAGTTATGCTGTTCACAGACACACACGGACATTTTTCTAAAATTGAAATTTTTGGATTCAAAAGGTCTCAAAATATATATGTCCGATGAAATCTCGATATCGAATTGAGTACAATACAATACCTTCTCTATATACACTATGTACATAATACGTCTAGAGAAAGTAATTATCTATATAGAATTCACTGGGAATACACATTGTAAGGTTCTCTGAATCACAAAAGAAAGAAAAAAATGTTTTAGGAAAAAGTATGTGGTCTGTTTGTATGTGTGTGTGTGTGTGTGTGTCGAGAGAGAGAGAGAGAGGGAGAGAGAGAGAGAGCAGTGTAACTCAAAATCGAGAATGCAACGATGTTGATGAAAACCCCCAAACTCTATTGAATAATGTTGACTATTTTGATAAAAACACCGTGTATTAAATATATTTACATGACAAATAAAAGTATTATCTTGAATTTCCTGGAAATATCCTCTGAGTACCTCTTGTACTGTAGTAATCCTAGGCAATACTTAGTACAAAACCCCAGAGGGAATCGTTTCAAAAATAAGCTTCCTAAAAGCCTAGGGAAAATTTTCTAGGAAACTGTAAAAAACACTGGCAGAGTTCATATTTATTTCATATAGCTTTTTCCATTTGTCATTTCTAATATATCCAATTTTAACATTCTTTGAAATATTTTGAGTTTTACATTGTTTTGAACTGCAGTTTGTGATTTTGATACATTAATTACGCATAAATTACAGGAAATGAAACAGAAACTGATCAAAATATGATTATCTCGAGCAAAAGTGTGTTTTCACAATTACCAACATTTAGACTTGCCTAACATATAGTATCCCCAATTTTACTCAATCCGTAAGAAATTCCACTTTAGCCTGTTCTAGGCGGCTGCGAAGGAAGCTTCACTGTGGCTATTGAGAATAAGACGTCCCACGGCGATATTTCTAGCTCAAATGACTGGGTTCAGTCCACCGATGGCTTGCTAAGGCAGCAAAGGACACTTCCTACTAGGTTGCAGCAAAAGTCTCATATTACAACAATTGGAACTTGTGTGGTAATCTTGCTTCTGTCGTAACCGAAGTAAGCAGTTTTGAACTGTGGAAGGGGGTAACGGCACACTCTTTACTTTCAATGACCTTGCTTTCAGAAATGAGATAATTTGAATTATATACAACTTAAATGTCTTCACATACATATGATCATTAATACTTTTTATGCACGTATATAACTAACATATATGTAGTAGGTAGAGAAAATATTGCATATCTCCATCAAAAATTTGATTTCACCGGAAATAAATGTTTTGAGGACCCCTAAAACAGTATTTTTACAAAACGTTGCACATGTAGTTTGTGTGTGTTTCTGTAGGCAGCATAAATCAATAACGAAAAGTTGTTTGAATACCAAACTTCATATTTAAGTTCAGTATCTTTCAAGGTTGTAACGCGAAGCTTTTCAGGAAATTACCCCGATTCCAAACTACCTGTACATGGAACAGTTTTCGAAATTTTCGATTTTTTTCACAATTGTCTCTAGTGATTTTGATTTAAATACCATATACCCATTAAAATGTTTTCATTACAAATAAAATTAATATCTCAAATTTTTTGGGAATGGACCCAAAAATCCTCTTCGTTTTGAATGACATTTGCTTAGCTAAAGAAAAAACTTAGATTTTGTTAAAACACACAGTTAATGTCATACATAGCTTTTTATAGAAGAAGCATTTCTGAGTTATGTCCAATAACTTTTCTCATACGGCAGCGTTGTTCACTTTTTTGGCCTTAGCATGCAAAGTGGAGGAGATTTCAATTGCATCATATAACGACTAGGTATTTTTTTTTTTTTGGCTTTCTCTGCAGGTACTATGTACATAATGAATAGAGAAGGTATTGCATTCCACCCAAAACTTCGATACGAGATTTCACCAGAAATAGACATTATAGGGTCCCCTGCATTCAGAAAAAACATTTTTAGGAAAAGGTGTGTGTGTTTGTGTGTGTGTGTGTGAGACCGTAAACACCATAACTCAAAAACGGAAAAATCGATATAATACCAAACTTGGCATATAAGTTTGATATATTTCAAGGATGCGACAAAAATTTACAACAAAAAATGTTGATCTCTTTGAAACACACAATTTATATGATAAATATGTTTTTTTCGTGGAGTTGACCATTTTTGAGATATTCCTTATAATTGGTTTCAGTTTTAAAATA